>CM070094.1:25076919-25491919 GCA_036178185.1 Liparis tanakae | reverse complement strand
CTCCTCTTCCCCCCAACGTCAACAACTCCACTCATCAGCCACGACTCCTCTATTAACCCTGCGATGTATTGGGAGCAAAACCTGAACCGAGAAGTGAGATGAAGGTGAAGCGGCGTCTGACGGCTTCACGGGGGATCCACCGGGCGCCCTCGCGTTAACACCTCGCCTCAACACCTCTCCAGAGGGTCAGGGTGGATATAGACGAGCGCCTCTGTACGCGTCCGACCCCGTGGTTTTTATCTGAAGTCGGTTAATCCTTCTTCGTCCGCCAAGTCGATGCTCGGCCTCGCTCTACGTCTTCATCGCAGAGTCTGTTGATGAATTAAAGCCTTGGAAAACCGTGGCTTAGCGGAGCTGAGCGAGGCACATCAAATCAATCCTGATAACCCCCGCGTGTGTGTGTGTGTGTGTGTGTGTATCTGGGTGACAACACTTGCATCTCTGCCCCTCATCAGGTGTGTGGGACAGACAGACGGCTTCATTGTCCTGGTCTCACCTGCCAGGCGGTGACTGTGGCTCTGACGCCGGCTGCCAGCCTTATTTATATGCTGCCGGTGAGGGAGATCTTGGGGAGAGCAAATTGCCTCGCACAGAGAGACAGACATCGGCGCTTTGAAGTGTGAGCATCTCTGTGTGTGTACGTGTGTCTGCATAGCCTAACTTAATCTCCTGCAGCAGGCAGGACCAGTTATATGTATTTACGCCAGGGGAAAATACAAATCTGTGCATAGATTTGATTCAACGACGGCGAGTTCACGTCTTCTGGCAGCGAGCGCCGGAGATGGATGGAGTTCAGCGGCCGGTCGCGGCGCGGGTCGGCGAGCGGGTGAACGTGTGTTTTGCGCCCCGTAGTGCCTTGCTCCCTGACTCGTGTCCCTCGCTGGGGAAGGAGAGGATGAAGCGGCCATACATCATAGGCCAACTGTGTCCTCGGAGGCGGTGGCAGACAAAAGCAGCGGGATCAATAAAGCTTTAGCTCAAGCTCCACTTCTGTGCACTCAGCCCTCGCCTCGGCCTCCTCACCTCCCTTTCTTACTCAAATTCTCCTCTTCTGCCCTCCGTACTCTTCACGTCCGTTTTTCTCTGTCGTTCTGTCATTTCCAGGGTGACATCATTTATATGCATCCAACTTCTGTCAATATGATCTGGATCTGCCCTCCTGCTCGGCCCCAGGTGAACACGCTGATACTCAGAGGAGCTGTCAGCCTTGACAGGAGATGAAAAAAAGAGACAGAAGCACTTAAGAAAGAAGGGAAAAGAGCAAGGCCTGAGGATTACCGAAGGCCATTCGGCTTGTTAGTGCAGCGGCAGCGACGTCAGACAAATGCATACTTAATTTTTTCGGCGGGGCTGAGTGATTCAGGCTCTGGGTGGGTGAACGTTCCCCGAATAGACGGTTTAAATGATGGAGGGCCGAGTGTAGTGCCCACAAACCATTCCAGACAGCAGTGTAAACGCTATTAAAGAGATAGAAGGAGCATTGGGGAGTAGTTCACGGTAATTAAACTGGAGAGTCAATGTCACTGCTACCTGTTTACGACCCAAAAGAATAGCAGCTTTCTTTTGGTGACGGGTTTCGGCTTTCGTTCATTACTGTCGATTATTAATATGAAGTCCTCCCACAAAGGACTCAAATTACATTTTGGGGAAAATATTTTCCCCCATAAAAAAAGATTCTTCAGAGATAACAGTTGTGTTAACGTTGTAAAGTATAGATGAATGGTTAAAACCTGAGTCTATTATTCATCTAGATATTTAGCTTTACACACTTTACTTTGCTTTAGTGCCAGTGATCATTTTGTATCAGTGGGCATGTTCTACTCTTTCATCTCGTTTGGTACAAGATGCAATAACTCAAACTCATTTACCAAAAAGGTTTTTCAAAAACAACAACATTAATTTAAAGTCGAAAAGAGTCAGTCAGCATAATGTTGGAATACAACTTTTCTTTCACAGCTGCTTATAATTTAAAAAAGGACATGCAACTACTGTGCAGGTTTGCTCGATCACACTGTTATGTCTCGTGTCTATTTACATATTATTCAGAGTAATATGGATTCATATTGGATTTACGTTCAGCTGCCTATATCCACCAGTCGGCCAAAAAAGGCATATGTGTAAACACACAGCAGGCTTACATAAGAAATTGGATTTTGAACTTGGCAGTGTGTGGGTGTGTGTGTGTGTGTGTGTGTGTGTGTGTGTGTGTGTGTGTGTGTGTGTGTGTGTGTGTGTGTGTGGCTTTCTAGTCCACCAAAATCCTGGGGGTCTGAATGCATACGTGACCATGTGTCATTTCTGTGTATTAGAGGTTCTGTGAAAATACGTGAAGATGCATTTATGTGGTTATAAGTGTTATATAAATGTGTGTGTGTGTGTGTGTGTGTGTGTGTGTGTGTGTGGGAGGGGGGTGGAGGGGTCAGAGAGGTATACACACACTCAGCAGTGTCCAGCATCTGGCCTCCCGACATTGACCGGGGTCAGCTTCTTGGGCCAGCTGGGTCAACAACATTATGCTCAGCCTTTTTTATTTAACAAGGTATTGATTTTCCTCCTTGTTTTAATTTCTATAGGGGGGGGGGGTGTCTGTGGGGGTGAATGGAGATAAGCAGGGAGATGGGGCCAGGCCAAGAAAAGGAGGCACGTTCTGGAACAGCAGATTTGACGTGAATTCCAATCGATCGCTGCCGGCCGGCTCCGCTCCGACAGCCGAGCCGCTCCTTCAAGAACAAAAAGCCCAAAACTCACATGAGTAATCACGCCGGCTCATTCACTTTGGCAGAACACATAAACATCTCTTAATTGTTTTCCTGTAATGCAATCTTTAGAGACCTGCAAGAAGATTTATATGACAGTATAAATAACAAAAAAGAACCTTCCACACACACACACACACACACACACACACACACACACACACATGCACTACAAGCACACGCAGGGTGCTGTGGCGCAGGAATGATCAATAAGAAAATGTTTAACACACACACACACACGTTCCTAAATGCAGCAACCCGCCCATCCATTCACACACACACACACACACACACACAGGCAGATGCTGTGTGAGGGGAAACAGGATGCGAGTCAAATGGGGCCTTGGAAGAGCGAGCAGAAGATGACACACTAACTGGTGTACTTTGTCATGACAACATGACAGTGTGTGTGATAATGACACGTGAATAACCTGTCCTCAGTCACAGCGCCAGGCGGGAAACAAAAAGGGGGACAATTATAGTGTTGGGTATTGAAATGAGATCATTCAAAGACACTCTGGTCAAAAACAAGATTACAGGCTTGTATTTAACGCGCAACACATACACAGATTTACACATTCACGGCACGATACTGAAGAGTATCTGGAACTGGGCAGATGATGGAAATCAGGCTCTGGATGCGCGTGAATTAAGTTTAAAGCGACACTATGCAACAATTGTACCTTAAAATAACAGCTTGAAATAAAGTGTGCCGCTACAATGACTTTTAATATGTTGACGTCTCCTCCTCCATCGGGGTCTGTGGGCTAAAGACCGACTCTGTCACATGTTGTAGCGCCCGGTCCTTGGACCTGCTTTCTGTCATGATGACCAGCGTCACATAGTCCAGTCCACCTCACAGGGGACTTTTATTGTCTCCGCTACGCGACGTAGAGACAGAGAGACATGCTGCTGTGGAGACGACCAATAACAGACCTTTAGTTTAAAGAACAAAGACGTCTTTAAGAAAGGGACCTGACATTACTGCTGCTGTCATCTGGAGGAGAGAGAAAGTTACAGGGGGCGGAGGAGATTATTATTTAACTCAAACTCAAAAGAGCCATATGCGTCACCAGAAGAGCCACATATGGCTCAGAGCCAGAGGTTCAGACACCTGATCTATCGTAACTGGGTATTTACGACACTGTTAACTACCTGACTATCTGAAATATTAACATTCACTCCATACACATACATTCATTCTTGCTATTTACATTTGCATAGAGTAAACAGTCCCCCTATGCTTCATAACACTTCAACAATATCAATATTCTCCCTAATATTTCCTATTATAATATCATTAAAGCATAAGACTTCCCCTGCACATGTGCAAAATCTAAATAAACTATTACAACCTCACAATACTGAGCGTAAAGGCGATGTGTACTAAAGGTAGAATATCTTTTAAATATACATTTGCACTCGAGGAACACAGAAGTCCGTGTGAAACATGTTATCTCCACCCAACACGCCCCGGCTGCAGAGGGAACATCAGCCGGCAGCGTCACTCCCAACTTCACGTGGTCGTGATAACTGTGACAGAGTGGTGTTTATAATTGAGATTCAGCAGAGAGTTTTTTTGGAGCCCGAGATTACGAAGAGTAAGCAGTGTGGACTGTAAAAGAGTAAAGAAAGAGGGAGATAATGAGAACAATGGAGACAGACGCGCGGGGACGGGATGGACTCAGGAGGACCAAACAGGAGCACTTGAATGTCAAACGGGTGGACTGCCCAGCGTGCGCCGCTGCGGGGAGATAACCTGCACACGGCGGCCCAAATCATTTATTCAACTCATCTGTTACATAAATAAACCAAAACACAACATATCTGCCCCCCGGGTGAGAGCCGATGGAGTCGGTGGAGCAGTGGAGCAGGCTAAAGCGTCCACAGCGCGGCGTGGCGGGCAACAGCGCGTTGAGTCATCAGCCAGCAGCCACTTACTGGCTTCCTTTCAGGTGTACACACACACACACACACACACACGCACACACACACACACACACACACACGCACACACGCACACACACACGCACGCACGCACACACACATAAGCTGCACTGGTTTACCTAAATATAGTCAACAACAACTGGACACACAATTTAAAAAGAAAACGTTGAAGCTACACAGACAGATATTTAGAACAGGTAGAGATAGCGTGTGTGTGTGTGTGTGTGTGTGTGTGTGTGTGTGTGTGTGTGTGTGTGTGTGTGTGTGTGTGTGTGTGTGTGTGTGTGTGATAGATAGATAGATAGATAGATAGATGGATACTTTATTAATCCTGAGGGAACTTTAGGTCAACCAGTAGCTTATACACTTAACTTAACTCACAAACATACATACACAACTTACAGTAGAATCAAAGTAGAAAAACAATACACACATAGGGGGAACATGTTCACAGGGAGGAGGGTGTATACAGATTTTATACAGATATTACAGTGTGCATTGATTGTGTCAGTGTTGATGTCCACGAGGATAGTGCAAAATGATATAAATGTGTGTGTGAGTGTGTGTCTGTGTGTGTGTGTGTGTGTGTGTGTGTGTGTGTGTGTGTGTGTGTGTGTGTGTGTGTGTGTGTGTGGGTGTGTGTAGGTAGGGATAATATGCTGTAGGTAGGCATGCAGAGGCAGTGAAGTGACTTAAAATGAAGAGCAGAGCAGCTGGGCATTATGCCAGGAAGACAGAAAGAGAGAGAAGCAAGATTTTAAAAAAATAGATGGAACAGTTAGAGGGGGATTCATGTAGGGAACGAGGGATGGAGCGGAGGAAACACCAAAATATAGTTCACAACTAAAGAGACATGTGTGTAAGAAGTGGACGAGGCGAGCGGCGGAGGGAGGGAGGCAGAGTGGGAGGGAGTTCAGGAGGGAGGGAATGAGGATACACTGTAAAGAGAGGGAGGTGGAAGAGAGGAAGAGCTTGTTTATGAAGGAATGTGTTCAGAGAGAGGGAGATGGGACGGACTGATGGCACCACACCAGGTGTTGGGAAGGGGTTATAGGGGAGAGATCAGCAGCAATGGCAGACGT
This sequence comes from Liparis tanakae, assembly GCA_036178185.1. Lineage (NCBI taxonomy): Eukaryota > Metazoa > Chordata > Actinopteri > Perciformes > Liparidae > Liparis > Liparis tanakae. Next base: position 25,486,134 of record CM070094.1, on the reverse strand, counting down.
CTCCTTCTCCCCCCAGCAGCAGTGATAACCAGTATCCAGCGGCGTGTCCACTGGGAGCCACGGCGCTCCGGGGAACGGAGCGGCGGTGAGCGGCAGACGGAGGTAAGTCACCTTCAACTTCACTCCAGGGCAGGTCGAGTCTGGTCGGGACGTGGCGGGAGATTACTGATGCTGCAGAACAGGTCCCACAGACGTGAGCATGTGATTTATCCTGTTGTGGCTAACATGAAGTGTTTAATGCGTGTGTGTAAAGTCCAGAACTAAATACAGACAGGGTCTATTTTATAACCACACTGAGTAATCTCGGTTAAATATAGTTAAATAGTGAAATATTCCGACTGAAGTAAAGTTCCTCAGCGTTGAGGCAGTCCCGAGTCGTGTTCTACTTTAATATGCAGGTCAAAGTAGAAACATCTGTTTGAGGACATGCAGCTCTGAATGAAAAGTCTGCTTCCAACAGATTATTTGTTTCTTTGTAGAAAAGTGCCAATCATGTACTTTACCTTCAGCACAGCCATTACTGGACTCACCATTGTTTTTGTCTGGCTGGAATAACAGGCTGCAGCAGGGGGCTTTATTTAAATGTTGCACTCACACAGCAGTTTGGGGAAATAAATAGAATCAGACAAAGAGAATATTGTTATCCGTGTTTTAAGCATGAATTAAGTTTGTCCATATGCCCGCCCTATAATTCAAAAAGTAATTGTCCCAAAAGCTCTTGGTTATTTTTATAATGTTCCAATATAATTAACATCAACACCAGGATGATATCTTGTTGGGAGCGATGTGCCCTTTGCACGTTCTCAAAGTTGTAGAAGTGGCACACCTGCGTAGAGGAATGCATGTGTTTGGACCTGTGGGGAGACGCGTTACGGGACATTGTGCTGGTGACACGGTGAATGAATAAGTACAGGGCACCTGCTCAGGCATGTTGAGTTGGTCTCTGCACTGGAACTTATTGCACGGAGAAAATCACAGGGGAGCGACGTAATCCCAAGGAGAGGGTGTGGGATGGAAGAAGCAGAGACAGGTATCTTAAGCTGTGCTTTTTGTTTTCCTTGCAACATATTGTTGATGTAAATATCTTCACTCCACAGTTCATTTTGATATATTTTATATTTGCTTTTGTATCGTGGGAATTAATACAGCTCGGTTCCATCTCTGCAGCGCGTGACGAACCATCGTGACCTGCTGAAGTAAACGCTGCTTAAAATAACTGTCCCAGATACCCACATGCAGCATCCTTTTATGAGTGAGGGATCTGAGAAGAGCAGCATCCCACCATCGCCGTGAGTCTCAGCTCAGGACGGCATTGCAGAGTTTTAAAGCTTTGCGGCCGTGATTAATATAAACTTCCTTTAAAAGAGAACAGTATTCCGATGGCATGTGGATCAGCAGGTGAGCAGCAGACGAGACTTTAGTGAGTTATGACACGTCGGACTGCGAGTTTCCCCTCAATGGTTCATTTAGCATTGAGGGGTCAGGGGGCATTTATTCTGGAGCCGAGAGCAAATACCACAAGCAGCACATATTCTAGCTGTGTTCACCTTATTATAGGGCCCTGAAAGTGAGCTCATTATGTTCTTTATTACTTCTCTTACTCCCCTCTTACACCAGCCACACACACACACACACACACACACACACACACACACACACACACACACACACACACACACACACACACACACACACACACACACACACACACACAGCAGATTAGGAGGATGGTTATGCTCCAGACTGACAACCGTATCTCTGAGTCTTCAGCTTGCAGGGTCAAAGGGCCCCATTGTGGGAACGGCCTCGTTCTTTTCCACCTACCATGCAATGCATGTCCTTCCCCTGTGAAACCGTATCAAACACACATATAGGAGACAGAGTTTTACGAAGTGGTGCAGTAACTAAACATGACTATGCAGAGGAGCTGAGTTTAGTTTAGAGGACGAAGCTGCAGAATCAGTGACTTTTTCTAAATCACTTCTTAAAGCGACACTATGTAACTTTTCCCCTGTAGCGCCCCCTTCAGGTATTTAACGTCTGGCTCTCGAGCCATATATGGCTCACAGCTGATCTCCCAGCTGGTCGATGCGCGCTACCGGCAGCGCGTCTCGGCAGCCAGCCGTTCAGCCTCGGCATGTCATTCTGTCTCTACACGTCGCGTAGCGGAGCAAATAAAAAGTCACCTGTGAGCGTGGACTGGCACTATAAGACGTTGCGTAATCACTGCACACAGCAAGTTGACGTACTTCCGCCGGAAGTACCGGGCGGCTCCCAACATCTTACATTCAGCAGTTTTCTGGCCACAGACCCCGATGGCAGTGGCGGAGGAGCAAATCAACATATTAAAAGCCATTGTAGCGGCACAATTTTTTTCAAGCTGTTATTTTAAGGTGGAAAAGTTACATAGTGGGGCTTCAAAACTCATTTTTATAGATTTAGTTTGTCTGTTTTTTATTTTTATTTTAATATATATTTTTAAATGTTATATTTGTTTCTTACTATTCTATTTGTTTTGCCTTGACTCTGTAGAGCAATTTGTAAACATTGTTTTTAAAGGTGCTATATAAATAAAGTTATTATTATTATTATTATTATTATTATTATTATTATTGTTATTGTTATTATTATTATTGTTATGTTAAACTTATTTTGTGCAGTTCTCTAATTTTTAATTTTGGAACCCAATTTTGTAACATTGTAATATTCCTACAAAATCATGGCAAAAAAACATTTATTCTAATTGTATGACTTTTACTATTCTTCGCTTATAAATTAAATTCTTCAAAGTTACAGATTTTGCGGCAATCAATAAAGTTCAAATGTCATACGCGTGACTCGTGAGGTTGTCATGTCATGCATTAAAGACACAGCTGGTTCAAAAGTGAAGAAACATTAAAATATTCATGAGTCATGGTTGAGCAATAATTCAAAATGTTTAAAAATACTTCCATTTGTTAGGATCTATTTTTACTTGCTGTTTTTGGAGTGGGATGAAAGCTGTAGGTGTAAATATTTCATGACGATGGAGCTGGCCGGTGATCTGCAGTATCCAACTGAAGACGCAACTCTTTAAAACCATTTTTGGACTCATACCAGAGCAATAGATACGTTTAAAGAATCACAAAAAAGGGCCAAGACATATTGTAATGCAATAATACATATTGGATGGATGGATGGAGCTCAATAAAGCGATATATATAAAAGGACATTTCTGATATTAAATGTTAGCGCTCTTAAAATTCATGAGCATCAATTCCCATCCTCGTCGCAGCACTAAAGGCTCCCATTTAGACTCCATTCAAAATACATCTTTCCTCTATACTCCCGTTGCCACGGTTATGCAAATGTCTGCAGCTTCCTACAGTCGGCCGTCCACCGACGCCCAGAGAGCGGTGCACAGCACCTCCTGCTCCATTTAAACCCAGGGAGGTTGACCTAATGACTCATTTGGATGCACATCATAGTATCTGAACGCAATCTCATTTTAACAGTGGGTCCTTCACTAAAAGCTGGCCTTTGGTCCAAGATGAGTCGACAATTCAATTTAATTCAATTCAGTTTATTTGTATAGCCCAGTTTCACAAATTACAAATTTGTCTCGGAGTGCTTTACAATCTGTACACATAGACATCCCTGAATTTTGACCTCACATCGGACCAGGAAAAACTCCCAAATAACCTTCAGGGGGAAAAAAGGGAAGAAACCTTCAGGAGAGAACAGACGAGGATCCTCTCCAGGATGGTCAGAACAATAGATGTCATGTGTACAGAAGGACAGATTTAGAATTGAAATGCATTCAATGAATTTGACAGAGTTTATCAAGGCTTCCAATAGCAGACACTAATATCAAATGCATGAGCAATACATGTTGGACTTGCATGATTCAAGTGAACATGCCTTTCTCTTTCCCCTCACTCTTTAAACAAAGGAGACGTGGATTGTTTACTGGACAACACAAAACAGTCATCATCGTATAACGCTCCACAGAATATAACTTTCTCCCACTCTCTCTCTCTCTCTCTCTCTCCCACTCTCTCTCTCTCTCTCTCCCACTCTCTCTCTCTCCGTGCCTAGTATTCCATCTTCACCCTACGAGGCGGTAATGAGTGTCTGCTATTCTGCTCTTCAACATTGAAGCCCTATTCAAGCTCAATCTCCTCTACAATGCACTAAAGGGATTACCCAATTAGCTGCTATTGGATGCCATTGTGCGTGTGTGTATGTGTGTGTGTGCGTGTGCATACATGGCCAGTAGACAGATGTGTTAGCAGGGAAAGTGAAAGATAGATGGCTGTCTGTGCTCAACACTTCCCTCCCAGTTGTTCTGCTGGAGGCCACATTACTCATTCCCACAACTCAGTCACAATGAGTAAGACACAAGATCGGCACGTGTGTGTGCGCGTGTGTGTGTGCGTGTGTGTGTGTGTGTGTGTGTGTGTGTGTGTGTGTGTGTGTGTGTGTGTGTGTGTGTGTGTGTGTGTGTGTGTGTGAGTGAGACTGGGGCATTGATGGGCCACAGGGAACGACAGAGAAAAAGACAGAGTATTACTTCTCTGTAATTCAACCAATCAATCAGACTATCACCCCCCTCTCTTTAATTTGAGTTTCTTTCCCAGCGCGTCGCGCCTCGGATCAAAGGAGACGGCGGCTTCTTTACGTGTGAATTATCAGTTACTTTGTGTGGATCACGCATCAATTCTTCAAGACTAAGGTGTTACATCACACTAGCGTACATTTAGAGGATCGACAGCTTGATACGGATTGATTGAGACTGATGTTTCCTCCAACGTGTCACAGCTCCACACCTTGGTAGTTTTCATCCTGTCTCACGAACTGTCACGTCAATCCAGATCCTGATCCCCTCGTTAGTCCAGCTCCCTTCACCTGCCTCTGATCCCCTCGTTAGTCCTCGTTACCTTCACCTGCCTCTGCTCCCCTCGTTAGTCCCTCGTTACCTTCACCTGGTCCTCACGCCCGTCTCACCTGTTGCCCATCACCTCGTTAGTCTCTGTCTACTCAGGTCCCCTCACTTGTCCTCTGACACATTTGGCGTTTCTCAATAAACATTTGAATGCACTATTGCTTTTTCTTTTTACTTTATCTTTTAAATATGAATTCAAATGCATCAGCCATTGATTTAATAACAATAATTTATTGTTATTAAATCAAAAACATTTGAAATGTCCCCACTGTGGGACGAATAAAGGAATATCATATCATATCACATATTACATTTCTTCTTCTCAGTCTGAAATAGTTTGTGTTTGTTGGCCCACATGTTGACGAGCCAACATGGACGTTGTGTAAATGTACATTTCGGAGCTTTAGTATTTTAGGAGCCATAAATGCTCATTGCCAGACATCCAAACCTTGAACACACCACGCTGAACCAGCTGTGCTTTCATCTCCGTTATCTCACAATAATAACCTCCATCTGATCAAAAGGACCACCATAGATTCGCTGCCTGACGTTAGTTTTATGTCTTCGAGAGGCTGTAGGAACAAAAGTCAGGAGCAAAATAACCCTGGTGATGTCATCAAGCTTAACTTGAAGCTTTGAGATGTTTCGTTATTTCCGACATAAATCCTGTTGTCATAGAGTTAAAAAGACATGGACGTGGAGGATTTAAAGAATCAATGCTTTTGAGTTCCAATATTGACTGTTTTTGGACAGTCAGGAAGCCTTTTGACCATTGACACACTTTCCTCACTGGTCCTCTAACTTTCTGTGAAAATGGCAATAACTAAACCAAAATCAAACTGCATAATAAATGAGGTAAAACAAGTAAAAACACTGTTTGAAATCCTGCATGCTCTTAAGACGGCGTACGTGAACAAAGAACTTTAAGCTGACTGACCCAAAAAAACAGACACACTGAACTAGATAGATTACTCATGGATCTGTTTGAAATTAACATAAAGACAGTGAGAATTAAAGAGATGCCATCTGGCAGCGAGCGGAGTGGAGATACAGTGAGGCGGAGGAGAGGTCCATGCTCATGTCAGACAGGTGTACCTCCTGGACCCCCGTAGTACACTGCTGCCTTCCACTGGCTGTGGGAATGGATTGGCTATGCTCTCGGAGTGGGTTTCTATGTGTGTGAGTGTGTGTGTGTGTGTGTGTGTGTGTGTGTGTGTGTGTGAGTAGGGGGGCTGGGGGGGGGATGTATTGTCAGCTGGTTTCTGCGCGGGACAGGCCTTTGTCTCAGGCAGGTCAGCTGGGGCTCGAAAGCTATAGGACGACACCCCCGCTACACACACACACACACACACACACACACACACACACACACAACCCGAAACAAGACAAATGAGTGCACACACTCTTTTGTTCATAGATCGAAAAAACATGCAGCCAATCAGATGTAAGATTAGATGCATGCATTCACTCACCACCGATTCCATCTCCCCAAAGGTCTTAAATCACCCGGCCCGGTTAAAGCCGCGCGGTCAGAGCGGTCGCCCCGCTCTTTAAAATGTGCAATGATGGAGCAATAAAAAGATTTATAGCAGTGGAACTGACAGATTCTCTCAAGCAAGTGAGTGGGAACATAAGAGGGAAATGACCGGATCACCGTCCGGACAAACCCACCGAACGGAGCCGATCGAAGAGCAGCGCCGAGAGCCGGAGGAAGAGTGAGCACCGAGGAGATGATGGTTGATCTACTGAGATCTACTGTTTTCTGAGAGGCAAGAGGATGTGTGAAAACACAACAAAAAAACACTTTCAGGAAGATGTAATATGATGAAGACGTTGGTGCAATGCTGTCTGCACGTTTTGAAAGATCCCCAGTATAATGATAATAATAATAATAATAATAATAATAATAATAATAATAATAATAATAATAATACTGATAATAATAACAATAAAAAATAATAATAATAATAATAATAACACTGATAATAATAATAATAATAATACTAATAAAAATAAAATCAATAAAAAATACTGATAATAATAATGATAATGATAATAATAATATTGATAATAATAATACTGATAATAATAATAATAATAATAATACTGATAATAATAATAATGATAATAATAATAATGATAATACTGATAATAATAATAATAATATTAATACATTTATTTTATAAGGCACCTTTCAAGACACTCAGAGTCGCCGTACAACACATTGAAACAGTTACAGTTAAGACAACCGGATATAGGGTCAAGCTGCTTCGTGCTTCCTCTTAGTTACATTAAAAGAAACATATCTCTTTTTTTATTTCTGTATGATGTCAGTGGATCAGTTCTGTTCAGTCGGTATCGATGTGTGGTAAAGTTTCACTTTCTGAGGGAGTATACCTTTACTCTTGACTAAAACGGGGTCCAGGATTTACTCCTGTTTTGTCAGCAGAGCTCAGGGGCCATATCTCTCGTGTTGTGGCTCGTTCATTTGGAACACACTGCCGTGTATATCCTCCTGTCGTGATGTGTGATTGTATTTCATCCACAGGGTGTTTTGTCATGTACTCTGTGGGTTGATAAATGCTTGACTGCCTTCGAGAGACTGTGTACAAGTGTGTGTTGTTTGTGTGGATGTGTCGAGGTGTGTGTGAGAGAGAGTAAGTCTGTGTGTGTATGTCTGACAAACAGCATAAAGGCAGAGAGGTGGTAAATCCCCATAAAAACTGAAGCTCTCCAGCCTTCTCGCTGTAAGGACTTGTCATTTATTTAACACTAAAATACGGTCCTGGGCAGTTTAGGGAGAATACAATCAACCGGCGCACAAGAGTCGACACAAAGAGCGGCACAAAGAGCGACACAAAGGCACACTTCAGCAGACAACGAGTGGAAAGAGAGAGGGCAAGCGTCTTTTTCTCTCCTCCACATGAAGTGTTGTTTGTTCAGGGTGGGTGCAGGGCACCGAGTGGGACGGAGGGATGGAGGGAGGGGTCGGGGGGGGGGGGTTGAGGATGAATGGTTATTACACAGTAAGTCGATGCACAAGCGGAGGGTGTCTGAGGGTGATAGTGGGGAGGAGAGGGGGGGTCTACCGGGGGTGTGAAAGATCTTTTGTGAAGGCTGGGAGTTAATCACTTTAGCGGCACACGCCGGTTCTATGGGAGCACATGTTGTACACTGGCTCCCTCGGGGGGGAGCAGGAGGTCCCAAAACACACCCCCACACACACACACACACACGGGAGTTGAATTTCCATGTATGCGTGTGTCAGTTATAATGCAAAGCTGGGTCCGGGCCGAGTGGAAGGACCCACCCCCCTCCACAGAGCAGTTAGCAGACCCTCCTGGCCGGGGGGAAAGTGTGAGGTTGGTTCGCTGCTGGTTCATTCGAGGGCGCACACGCAGACGCACACACGCAGACGCACACACAGATCTGCATGCCGGTTCAATTTCTTCAGGACCGGATAGATGACTCTGTGGGGGGCCTTGCTAAAGACGGATGCTTAGATTGACCTGGCAGTAAGTACAATCTATTGTTTCATTACTTCAGTCCCATGTCAGAGGCTGGATGCTAATATCTGAGAGTGATGGTGCCTTCAGTGAGTTTAGATTTAGCGGAAGACACCGGCACCGTGGAACAGAGTCCGTCACCGGCTGACAGAGACATTCACAGCACGAGTGCAGACGGGGGATCGCTCATAGGTACCAATTCCACAGCAATAACATAACTCAACATGTTCAGTGGCTGTTTACTTTCTAGAATATGTTTTGAATTTCTTTACGAAGGAAACACAAGAGCTGAGAACTGAAGCTCTGAACTGGCTGTTGGACTCTTTCCTCTTCCTGTATTCACGTCTTATTCTAGTGTGGAAAATACTCAAACCTCCCCACTTTGTCTGACTTGTTTGTCTCTGAAGCGCCCGTCATTCTCCTCGTGATGATACATCTGTGTTGTACACGTTGCTCATTCCTCTGAGCGAAGTAAAGTGACAGCCTTGATCATCTCCCCCATCCAACGCCTCCAGATGACGGCGCTGACGGCTCTCTGCTTACAAACACCGCCGTGCAGCCGACGATCCTGAATGCTCCTCAAGCTAAATGCAATGCACACCCATAGGAGACGCATGGCAGGCCATTAGTCTCCTGCTTTGTTGGTGTGGACGTTATGAAATGCTTAGCGGCTGAGGATCAGCTGGTGAGGGGAGCCCACAGGCCGGGTCAGGCCCTCGCTTCAGAGCCACAGCTTCTCCCCTGTGGGTTGGAGATCATGCCAGCAGCATCTGGGGTGTGTGAGTGGGGAGAGAGAATAGAGCGCACCTCTATGGTCCCTCTGTGGATAAATGTCCTTGCATTATAAGAGAAGGTTAACAACATAAATATAGTTGTGTTCTCTGTGCTTAAACCAATCGGAATTTCATCATTCGAGCAAATCACATGAATAAAAGTAAATATGTATGTTCAAGTTCAAAATAGCAAATCCCGAATGTGTGTGGTGTTATTCGGATGGCCGCCTCGGCCCGGGGTGGAGTCGTCTGTAAGTAGCCCAATTGTCAGTTTGTTTAGAGGAAGGCCAGCAGGAGGGTTATTTGTCCAATCCAACGGCAAAACCATCAATCCACACACAGCCGGGCCGGTGTTCAGGGTGGACGTGTTTCACGGTGTTTGTTTTGCAAATGTGAACACACCTGCTCCAACGCTGCATATCTGCACTGACCAGAAAACAATATACAACGTTAAACACTAAAACAGCAGATGAAACGGTGACATGGTTTTTAGATTAAGAATTAACATCTAATTGTATTTTCCCTTTCTTGCCTTGCAGATGGAACCTTTGTCTTTTCTTGCCTCCACCTGTGTGTGACATCACCTCCTGGACTCCAGCCAAACCCCCCCCCACCCTCACCTATGCCTGCAGGACCATGGGCAGTGTCAGCAGCCTGGTCAACGGCAACAGCCTCAACAGCAAACACTGCAAGGCGTCTGAACACCGGTCGAAGAAGCGGATAAGTCCCCCCAGAGCGAGTGGAGGCTGCAGCCTGGACGAGTTGCTGAAGTGTGGGTTCACGCAGGGCTCCTCGTCCACCGCCCGGCCCTCCGGAGGCCTGTCGTACTCCCGGTCGGGGCGGAGTGAAGACTTCTTCTACATCAAAGTATGTCAGGTGACATTACAACTATCCACTTGGTTTGTTACAAAGCGTAACATGTTTATCCTGTTGCTCTAAGGTGAGCCACAAACCGAGGTCGGTGCACCAGAGAGGAGCATCGATGGAAGATCAGTCAAGCGGGAAGAGCAGAGAGAGGGAATCAGACGGGCGGCTGCAACCCAAACTGTTGCTCATGTCGAGGAAGATGACTCACAGGGTGAGCAACATGACGACGACTACCTCTCTCATCCCTCACCTGAATGTACCATTAGAATGTGAAGGAACAGCACAGCATGTTGGGATATATCTCTATTTGCACTCTTGCCACGTCTTAGATGAGACGATTAATGGCAAATTATATATAATTAATTTAATTTTACAGTGCTGTATTTGCATATATGTTGTGTGTGTATATATATATATATATACATATTTATTTTATTTTATTTTGTATTTTATATTTCACTTTGTATACTCACTGTTTCTTTCTTTCTTATATTTATATTTTATTCTCGTGTGTTTAGTTTATTTGTGCTACTGTGTCGACAAATTTCCCCTTGGGAATTAATAAAGTATACATCTATCTATCTATCTATCTAAATTTACATTTGTGCAGCATAGGGTTAGCTTAGCTTAGCATACACACTGGAAACAGGGGGAAACGGCTAGCATGGCTCTGTGCAAAGTCACAAAATGCACCTGTCAGCAACCCTCATATCTGTTTATACTGTACAAAAACAATACTTCATACACATATCAGACGTTAACTCAGATTACGACGCTGTGTCCGTTTTCATCGCCTCGTCAAACTTCGCCTAGCTGTGATTTACTCGACTGAAACGGTTGCTATGGTTATTCTTACAACCATCAGGAGGCTATGGGGCAAAACTGCTAAATATTTTGAAAGCCTCACGGCAGAGTTGAGGATAAAACATGCTCCGCAGGTAGTTTAATTGGTAGCAGCCAATCCTCATAACCTGTGTTGAACCTTCCCAGTTTATTAATCACCCCTGACCCAGATTAATGACACAAGAATGCCTTGATCTTCTCACTGAAGTCGTTTCTGTGCCAGGAATGCACAGGCAAATGGAGTCTCCTTCAATAGGTCTTTATTCCTCCGGGGCGGGAGGCTGAGAAAGAATAGGAAGCAGTTTTATTAGAGATAGAGAATAAGAGAGAGAAAGAGAGAGAGACTGGGGGCCAACGATAGTTTGAGGGATAGTAAAAGAGAAAAAAATAAGGAAAGGCATCCCAGTCATGAAGTCAGTGAGAAAGAATGCTGAGCTCACAAGCTTTACCCCTTGCACTTCAGCAGCAGCTCATATTATTAATATCACAGAGAAGGGCTATTCATCTTGGCCAGACAGCGCATGGGGGAGAGCTGCTGGCTGCAGAGGGAGGAGAGGAGGGCGGAGAGGAGGGGAGATGGGGTTCTGCCTGTGACGTTGGTGGACAGCACAGATGGGGCATGGGGAGCAGAAGTTCATCTTTCAAATGAGTTTTCTCCTTTATGACAGTCTGGTGAATTTTACTTGCAACTACTGGCTTTAAAAACTGCCAACTTGTAATGAAGCAATCCGGCACGCTCCAGTGCTTCTATTTCTAATGTGAAAAATACTTGATAAGAAGAGAAATATATCCTTTACATTTGTACCCGCCGTCCCCCATGTGACAATGTGTATCTTTGTGGAAGCCAGTCATTGTGATGTTCAAGTCTCAGAATGTGACTCATCTCTTGGCCTCTCGGTGTCAGCCCAGAGGAGCCGCCGCGTACATCTCAAACGGAGAGCGGCGCCGCTGACTGTGTGTCATTTCGCTCTTCCAGACCTCTGCTGAGAAGTCATCGGTCCGTTCCACTGCCTTCAAGCCTGTGATTTCCAAGAGTGCATCCTCCACGGAGACGGGCCACAACAACCCGGACATCCTTTGTCCTCTGGAGAAGGCAAAGAGCCCCTATAGCAGACACAAGCACGACGCCTCCTCAGGTCTTTACCCGTATCATATTGATAAACTGTTGCCTCAAAATTATAGTATTCACGCTGAACTACCGATTACACTAAAATAAAAACGCTGTCTCCTTCTCTTTCAGGCACTCTCTCCGACTCTGGCCGTAACTCCATGTCTAGCCTGCCCACCCACAGCACCAGCGGCAGCCTAAGTGCTTCCACAGGCCCCGTCACTCACAGCGATGGCAGCTCAGCTTCTGCAAACAGCCTCAGCAAGGGAGCGCAACCCAATTTACCTCCGCGGGTCAACGGCAACGGCATTAACCCCGACTGTAGCCACGGGGCTGCTTTGAACGGCGGAGGGTCGGCATCGAAGGCTAATGGGGACGCCGGCTCCCCGCTTCCTTCAGAGGAGCCCAGCGCTCTCTCTGAAACCGCGGGGGGGATTCGGGCGCCCATTACCACGGATGAGTCTCTGATTGAACTCCTGGAACAAAGGCTGCTGGAGAGAGAGACTGAACTGCAGGAGCTACAGGTATCAAGCTGTCACTTTGCTATAAAAAAGCCCCAGCAGGTCCTCTTAATCAGGATCAGTGCCTCGTGTCGCGCGTTAGACGGTAATGAGATGTCTTCGTCTTGCAATAGGTGGGTTTTGAGGACAAGGAAGCAGACACGTGCCAGCGGTTCGAGGACAGACAGAGGTACTGTGCGGAGGACATGGAGGCGCTGAAGCAGCGCTGCTCCACCAGGCTGCAGCAGGCGTCCCTGATGGCTGCAGAAACCCAGGAGGCCCTCCAGCTGCAGGTCAGCCAGCTCCAGGTCAGCAGCACTCCTCTTTTCTGGTTCATCTTCATCCCACCAAGCAAAGAGCTTTTTAAGGCAAAGAAGTGTAATGTTCTGCAATGGCCAAGTCAATCACATGACCTGAATCCACTAGAGCTGCATTTCACCTGCTGGAGAGCAAACTGGAGGGGAGATGCCCCAAGATGCATCGGGAGGTGGAGATAGGTGCAGGAGAGGCCTGCAGAGCGTCACATGGGATGAGACCAGGTCTGGTGACGCTTCTGGTTCCAGACTTTCAATCACTGCAAAGGATGTGCAACCAAGTATTAAAATTACAATTACATTGATGATTATGTTAGCTTGTCCAATTACTTTTGGTCCCTTAAGGGTCCACATATAAAAGGTGTTCACCGGATGTGACGTAAAGACACTCAGATTAAAGCTGGACGTCTGCACTTCAAGCACATCGTGATTGTTTCATTCAAAATCCACTGGGGTGGTCCGGCCGGAAACTAAAAACACATCTTTAGACTATATCTGGATTAAAACACAGATTAGCACTTCAGTGGCACTTAAATGTCTCTTATTGTGGTACTTTTGTAGATTGACTTTCTTGAAGAAATGTTACTTCCAGTATTCTTGTTGTTCTGAGTTTGTACTCTAGGTTGATGAACCAAGTCTCTTTGGATAAAAGCGTCATCTAAATGACATGTAATGTCATGTAATGCTGGTGTACGGAGCCCAAATGATGAAAAACGGTCAATGTCTAAATAGTTATGGATCTGACTGCATATGGCCAGTGTAGACGAATGAAGCAAAACCTGCATCAATGCATGCTGCGTCGACTGGAGGAGCGTTGTGTGCAGGCGGTCACCTGGACGCCTTAAGCCACGCCCCCGAGGCCCTGAAGGTCGGTCGGCCATGTTGCCCGGCTGAATATCTCCTAGTTTCCTCTTTCTGAACTTCCTCTGCACTCGCATTTTGGTGGATGCCGTTTTCATTTTGTGGAAACATGAATAGTTTGCAACACTAGAGTAGAGAACGAGGACGTTGTTATTTTGAGTCCTCTCTGGAGCGTGTGCTTCCAGGAAGCGAAGACAGCTTCCCCGTACTGAGAGAGCCTGCAACACCTGCTCATAAAACGTTGTCACTTCCACATCAAACGACATTGCTGGATTCGGGAAGAACAACAGATACCGATGCTGCAAACTCAGCTGTCTGAGTCATCTTGTCACGCAGTGAGGAAGTTATTGTTTTAACCGACTGCATGTAGCTTCACCGCCGATGGGAAACAAAGGGTGGGGAAGTTTCCCTTCAAGAAACAGTATTTTACTTTCATTTCTTTTCAGAAGGCACTCGGTAGAGCGTATACCTTCACATATCATAAGATTGGGCATTGACTTAAGAACATGTTGGCATTAGTTGCCAATTGGATATAAATTGGTCAAATATGGTAAAAAGAAAATGTTGACCTTTTCATGACCTTGACCTTTGACATTTGATCCCATCGATCCCAAAATCTAATCAAATGGTTCCCGGATAATAACCAATCATCCCACCAAATATCATGCGATTCGGTTTCATACTTGTTTACCTTTACTAACTAACTAACTAACACACACACACACACACGCACACACACGCACGCATACAAATACGCGGCAATCATAACATTACCTTCTGCAATTTCAATGCGAAGGTAACTAGAACGGGCACTCGGTAAACGAATACCTTCACATATTACAAGATTGAGCATTGAATTATGAACATGTTGCATTAGTTGCCAATTGGATATAAATTGACAGCACTATGGTAAAAAGAAAATGTTGACCTTTTCATGACCTTGACCTTTGACCTTTGACCCGATCAATCCCAAAATCTAAGCAAATGCTCCCCGGATAATAACCAATCATCCCACCAAATTTCATGCGATTCGGTTTAATACTTTTTGAGTTATGCAAGTAATACGGATACAAATAAATAAATAAATACACGGCGATCAAAACATAACCTTCCGCATTTTCATTACAAGCATTATCCATTCCACACCTAAATAAGTAAACATATACATTCACTGTGATCCAGGCGGAGAAGGAGAGGCTCCAGGAGGACGTCTCCACGCTGACCCAAGAGAAGCGTCTCCTGGAGCTCCGGCTGAGGTCGTGTGCGGCGGCGAGCGAGCAGCTGGCGCCGACGCTGGAGGAAACGCAGTGGGAGGTGAGGCCTGAGTCCAGTGTATCAGTCGGGTTTGAGACCTTGCAGCGTACAATGCGATCGGACACAACCTTGAAAGCTGCTGAGGGGGGAACACAATGCTCTTCTATCCCTGGATACACAAGTGTGTGTAATAAGAAACTGAAATCAGTCATAACACAGTCAGAAATCCTTAAAAATAGATTCTGTATTTAGCCAACGGTTGAAATGACTGTGATGTGAGAGAGACCGCTCAGAGAGAGGAACCTGCAGAGGATGATCACCCACTCCGGAGCGCTCCTCAACCCAATGGAGCTTTTTAGGATCGTTCAACTCAGTTTGGGTTTTATGGCCCGCGGCTTTACTGTTTGGGTTCAGTACCGCCGCTCTCATCTCATCTCATCGCACACGTTTGCAGCTATTTTGCTGCAAACAAACAACTATTAGATCTGAGTCTGCAGGGTCTAAATGTGTGGCCTGTGTGTACTCATGTGTATGCTGGTAATATGTCCATGTCGTGCTTATAGCATGCAGATTGTTTCAGTTATTTAAATCTTTAACTTGCTTTTGGAACAAGGTGAACATGTGAAAGTAATGTTCTCCATGCATTCTATTGTCATATGATAGTGTACATATACACTACCGTTCAAAAGTTTGGGTCACCGAGAACATTTTGTGTTTTCTATGAAAACTCACACTTTTATTTATTAAATGAATACAAGATTAATACAAAATATAGTCAAGACATTGACAAGGTTAGAAATAATGATTTTCATTGTAAATATTAATGTTGTTCTTCTTGTGGCTCAAAGGAAGGCCAGTTTTAGAGCTTCTCTCACCAGCATAACTGTTTTCAGCTGCGCTCACATAAAAAGAGTTTCAAAGTCAAGCAATAATCTGTTTGTGGAAAATGCAAAATAAAAAGTTATACCATTTTTTTTTAAAGGGTTTCAAGGGGGTTCTAACCCTCTGCTGGTCTTCTAAGGCAATAACACAAAACTGGAGATGGGCCTCTACACCTCTGTAGAGACTTCATTA
The DNA here is from genome assembly GCA_036178185.1 of Liparis tanakae. Lineage (NCBI taxonomy): Eukaryota > Metazoa > Chordata > Actinopteri > Perciformes > Liparidae > Liparis > Liparis tanakae. Next base: position 25,470,110 of record CM070094.1, on the reverse strand, counting down.
ACAGAGAATAGTCATTTACCACATTAACTATTTATAGAGAGTATTTCTGATTAATTTAATGTCATTTTCATTGGAAAAAACAGAGAAAAGGGAAAGAAAGCACTAAGTGACCCCAAACTTTTGATCGGTAGTGTATATCTACTAATACTTAATGTCCTTCATGCCATTAATGACCAGATATTCTGCATCTCAGTCACTGTGCTGTGCTGGAGTCATTATGGGGATGCACAAAATCCCAAATAGTCCAAATGTACAGAATATGAAGACTTGCACATAATTAACAGTGGAGTATTGGTAGATGTTTCCTATAGCTGCCAGCGGGAGGTATATCACATTAGTACTCTGACTGGTTTGTCTTCATCATTGTCTCTGCAGGTGTGCCAGAAAACAGGGGAGATCTCTTTGTGGAAGCAGCAACTGAGAGACTGCCAGGCAGACGTCCAGCACAAGCTCAACGAGATCGTCTGCCTCCGAGCGTCACTGAAGGACAACAAAGCCAAGATGGAGACACTCGAGAGGCAAAATGAGGACCGCGATGACAAACTGCGCTGTCGCACCATCGAGGTCGAGGTGCGTCTGCTCGCGATTCGACGGCAATTCATCCCGGCGTGGCATTCAGAGAAGGACGTGTGAATAAAATAGACGTGTGGCGCTAATAAGATGAAAGCACTTTGAGTATCTGCTATTACGCGCGAGTGCGACACTCAGCTGTGACCTTCAGACTGTTTTCAATGTTCATGTTTTAGCAGCCTTATATAATCACAGTCTGAATTTGAATAGAAACAGTTGCTGTACACAAAGCAGTCTGTTAATTGCCGCCGATGTCTGAATATTTTCCGTTTTTATTAAGGTGTGCCAAAATGAACTCCAGCGCAAGAAGAACGAGGCCGCTTTCCTGAGGGAGAAAGTGGGGAAACTGGAGGAAGACATTCGGGGGATGAAAGAGGATATCGCCGTGGAGAAGGAGCGGAGGCTGGAGCCGAGTTTACAACTCGAGGTCCAGAGCCCGGCCTCGGAGACACCGCCCCGAGGCGCTGACCCGGGGGAGGAGGGCCGCGGACCCGTCGCCACGGCGTCGCTCCACAGAGAGGTGGAGAGACTGAAGCAGCAGCTCGGCCAGGAGAAGGACTCGCAGGAGAGGCTGGCGAGCGGCTTCGAGCAGGAGAGGCTGACGTGGAACAAGGAGAAGGACCGAGTCATCAGGTACCAGAAGCAGCTGCAGATCAACTACCTGCAGATGCACAAGAAGAACCAGGAGCTGGAGCGGAGCCTGAAGGAGCTGAGCGCCGAGCTGGAGGGCCGGACGGAGCTCGGCTTGGAGAGGAACTACAGCTCCGGGTTACAGACGTACGAGGACGTCATCGCAACAGAGATTTAGGATTTAAGGGAACTCGGCACTTGACTTTTTATTCACACCATATATATTTATGATATCATAACTGCTGGAGATTATTCACTGATAATTAGTTTTTTTACACGGGTTATTTATGGAAATGTGCATAATCTAGTGTATTTTGTTTCCAGGACACTGACACTTAGTAATTTATTTAATGTTTAATTCAGATTGTTCCCATTGTGTCTCACAGGATCGCTCAGAGTTTAAAAATCACACATTTCTGAGTTAGAACCCCCTTTAGTAGTTGCTCAGTGATAGCTGGTTTATCCGTGACATGAGTCCTTTCCAGTGGTAACACGTGATGAGCATGACAGCAGCGTCACATCTGCCCTTTGCAGCGTGGCACACGGCAGTGACGTACCATCTGTGTGTGCGGGGTCCTGAACCGTGATGGACTCCCCATGTATATTTGTGTTCCTGTCCGCTCCAACACGTCCATTCTTAGAGGGGCGGTGCATGAAAAGCTGTTTTAAATGCCTTTGAGTCGTTTCTCAATAATGAACAGGTCATGTGATGTGCGTATGTTTGTGTGTGTGTGTCCACACCAAAGTAAAAGGGATTGCTCTTCAAAATACATGTACCAAAAAAGGCAATTAAATTAAAATCAACAGTGAACATTGTAAACAATGTGCACTGCACTGCGGTTAATACCTTTTATTATATAATCTGTATGTTTTCTCTGGATGAACTCAAACTCAAATGAATGAATTAAGTGCCAATACATGTCTCAATTCAGGTGCCATAATAGATCCTATTACCACTCGTGATATAATCATCACTGAACAGAAATATCATTGACGTGTGGATGAGCTCAAACGATTCTAATTTAATAAATCGACTAAGACTTTGAATCGGCGGACGGTGTTGCTGCATTGAGCAAACCGTATGCCGTGAACCTGTTCACTCCTGATACAGAAATGCACATAATACAGTAGAAACCAGAGAACACCTCCGACAGACTCCAAGGGCAAATGCAAAATGTGAGATTCACTTTCTGCTTTGTGTGGGTTTAGTCAGAGAGAAAGAGATTAAACCATGCAGGGCAGGATGCAGTAAAACTAATCTGTGAAGAGAAAAACAAAAGGGAAAAGGGTGATCTCCCAGTGTATCTCTCTCCCTACATCTAACTTTGTGAGAGTTAGCTGGCACCGTTCCACTCGAAGACAAACAAGCTCCCAGCAGCAGCAGCAGCGCCGGACATTTGGCTATTTCAGAGCTCTTCCACCTCCCACAAGGGCAAAGTAGTTTGCGAAGCAAAAGTTTACCTGCTCCACCCACTCAATACTCAGGGGCTCCCATGGACCATCAGGCAGAAATATATGCACAGTGTGCTGGTCAAGACTGTGTGGCAATATCTGTAATGAGGCTGCTGGAGATTGCTCAGCTACCCACCATTACCACAGCGGGTCAGGAGAGAGTTGGAGAAGCAGACTAAATGGACGAGGAAGGCGAGGAGCTGCAACAGTGACGAGGGTTTCTCAGCCTTCCTCTGGTCCTCGGTGCAGAGAAGTCGTCGAATACGGGAACAGAACAAGGACGGTTGTCGACGTGGCACCGGTGGAACATTCCTGGAATTCAATTTATGAAATCAAACGCTTGTACTTGAAAGGGCAAACAGTCCCCGCTGAAACAGGCGGGTACCGACATGCTGCAGGCTGCAAACAGGTGATTAAAAAGGCATCAAGTCGGTAATTGGTGCATCGGTGTCCTCGTTACTCTAAAGCTCTGTTTATCTCAACAAGTGGATTTGACATTGATCTCAGGAACCGGGATGCTTCATTCAGGCTCTTTGTGACCGAGGAAGACGAAGGTCTGATCCAGACAAAAACAGATTTATTAATCTGCTTTGTGTTGGCTTTAAATGATCGCTCAAACTGTAGACTACGCTCCTATAGGAGGACAGACTACGCTCCTATAGGAGGACAACCCTCAGACTACGCTCCTATAGGAGGACAGACTACGCTCCTATAGGAGGACAGACTACGCTCCTATAGGACAACCCTCAGACTACGTTCCTGTAGGAGGACAGACTACGCTCCTATAGGAGGACAACCCTCAGACTACGCTCCTATAGGAGGACAGCCCTCAGACTCCTATAGGAGGACCGCCCTCATACTCCTATAGGAGGACAGACTACGCTCCTATAGGAGGACAGCCCTCAGACTACGCTCATATAGGAGGAAAGACTACGCTCCTATAGGAGGAAAGACTACGCTCCTATAGGAGGACAGACTGTGCTCATATAGGAGGACAACCCTCAGACTATGCTCCTATAGGAGGACAGACTACGCTCCTATAGGAGGACAGACTACACTCCTATAGGAGGACAACCCTCAGACTACACTCCTATAGGAGGACAGACTATGCTTCTATAGGAGGACAGACTACGCTCCTATAGGAGGACAACCCTCAGACTACACTCCTATAGGAGGACAGACTATGCTTCTATAGGAGGACAGACTACGCTCCTATAGGAGGACAGACTACACTCCTATAGGAGGACAACCCTCAGACTACACTCCTATAGGAGGACAGACTATGCTCCTATAGGAGGACAGACTACGCTCCTATAGGAGGACAGACTACACTCCTATAGGAGGACAACCCTCAGACTACACTCCTATAGGAGGACAGACTATGCTTCTATAGGAGGACAGACTACGCTCCTATAGGAGGACAACCCTCAGACTACACTCCTATAGGAGGACAGACTATGCTCCTATAGGAGGACAGACTACACTCCTATAGGAGGACAACCCTCAGACTACACTCCTATAGGAGGACAGACTATGCTTCTATAGGAGGACAGACTACGCTCCTATAGGAGGACAGACTACACTCCTATAGGAGGACCGCCCTCAGACTCCTATAGGAGGACAGCTCAGCCCTCAGACTCCTATAGGAGGACAGCCCTCAGACTACGCTCATATAGGAGGAAAGACTATGGTCCTATAGGAGGAAAGACTGTGCTCATATAGGAGGACAACCCTCAGACTATGCTCCTATAGGAGGAAAGACTACGCTCCTATAGGAGGACAGACTATGCTCCTATAGGAGGACAACCCTCAGACTACGCTCCTATAGGAGGACAGACTACACTCCTATAGGACAGCCCTCAGACTCCTATAGGAGGACCGCCCTCAGACTCCTATAGGAGGACAGCCCTCAGACTACGCTCCTATAGGAGGACAGACTACGCTCCTATAGGAGGACAGACTACGCTCCTATAGGAGGACAACCCTCAGACTACGCTCCTATAGGAGGACAGACTACGCTCCTATAGGACAACCCTCAGACTACGCTCCTATAGGAGGACAGACTACGCTCCTATAGGAGGACAGTCCTCAGACTATGCTCCTATAGGAGGACAGACTATGCTCCTATAGGAGGACAACCCTCAGAGGACAGCCCTCAGACTCCTATAGGAGGACAGCCTTTTCCTTCCTTATCCAGCAGCTCTTTCCAGCTCATCTTTGTCATTAATAAGCAGATTGGACCAAATCAAAGCTGAAATCAAATTAAAGCTCATTGTCAGTGTGCGTGGCTCCGTTACTGGCATGAATGGAGGGCCGCGCAGAAGAGATAACAAGAAATTAAAAGTCGCTGGTTTGACATGAAAGAAAACAACAGAGCTGACTGGATGAAGGGATTCCTCACTGAAAGTAGCCAGACGAGTGTGTAGAACACACACACTTCCCTGCTGCAGTATCTTCATGTGCTTTACGCATATCTATTGTGCATTTACAGAAGAATAGTTTAAAAGTGGATTTTTAATGGCACATTCTAACTTTCAACTTGAAATAATATTATTTTTTATTATACGGCATGCAGATGCAAAGTGGTGTTTTGGAAAGGTTACGCTGAACGTCTCTTTGTGTGAACTCAGCTGAACATACAGCGTTTTGGTCCAGCAGATGCCTCGGTGCGATTAGGAAGCCGTAAGAAGACACGGGTGATAATTTAGCCCTGCCCTGCAGTGACATGATTAAAATGCACTCATATCCTGCTGTGATTCTCCTGATCGGCTGACAGTCCAGCACAAAAGGGACTGAATTCATTAGTAACGGGGAGGCGCGCTTGCAAACCTTTTCAACATGCAAAAAAAAGCCATCTCTGCTTAAATATTCACAGCAGACAAATGTAATACATTCACAATTTGAACTATTGTGAATATATATAAAAGTCTTCTCCCGTGAAAGGGGAGTTTGCACTTCATTTGACGGCCGGACTCTGACCTCTAACGGTATAATATATATTCCATATTGTAAATAATAGATGAGTCAATAACACTGTATCAGTTTCTAGCTCGCCCTCATTACTCATTACACACTCACACACTCACATGTGTTCTATCCCAGCCATACCCCAAAGCAATTAGTTGCTCTACAATATCGGGGGGCTGATTATTCAGGCGTTTATTTCATATTTGTATTGGTCTATTTGGATCCCTGCATGCAGACCAAGCTACAACAAACAGCCTCAGCAACTCCCCGAGCTCCTCCGCAGTCAGCAAAGTAATTGGGGAGGGAGTCCCAAAGGGCGCTCGCACTCTGCAGAACCCTCTGCTACCGACAAGTTGAAATGGCAATAGAGGTGGATAGGATTCAGTTTGTGTGTGCGTGTGTGTGTGCGGAGGATTTAAGTACAGGAGGTGGCTGGAGTACTTTGTAAATAGACCCGGAGTCTTTTGAGACTTGCTGGTTGGCTGGGAAACCATCTGGTTGCCCAACCCCCCAGCTGCATTCCCATTTCTATGGGGATGTCAGATTCTGCTCACGGGGGTGCTGTCCGGATGCCAATTTATGCCCCAACTGCTCGACATTTGTTAATTAACTCTATCTCTCACAGAGAGAGAATTTTCCTTTGCAAGTAATTCTACCATTCATTACAATCCAACTCCTTTATTCGGAGGCTTAGCGGCTATCAGCTTGTGAAATTAGCAAGGAACAGTTGAATGTGCAATGAAAAGGCCCGTGAGTGAATCCATAACTTTAAATAAGCACAAACAGAAAATGAGTTCATGCTCATTTGACAATTTGAGGGCATATTGTAAGATTCACCATAGCTTTTAAATACAGTATATGCTTTGTTTGCATTGCAATCTCACTGATAAGATTAAGATATCATTCTTTTCTTTGACATTTATTAATTGAATATTCATAGGATATCATATTCTAATTTGTTGACAGTGCATAATAATCCAATCTACTCATATTTACACTGGACAAATAATGCCACATATATATAAATAAATACATACACATTGACATACACACACATGCAGGGCTTTAATTCACAACAGTCAGGTGTGTGTGGTTTGCACACTGACTCTGTGAACTGAGACAAAGTGGTCGTATCCCGACGTGATGATAAAACGAAGGTGGGTTGCATTGCTTCCATTTAGCTGGGAAAAAAAGAAGACAAGTTATCGTTTAGTAGTTTGTGATAACTCTAGGAATTTATATAATTTATTTTCATGATAATTACTTTCATTACGACTTACTGAAATAGTATTTGACTGAAGATGTCCTTCAGTTTGTTTGAATTCTACAAGACATCAGTTTGTTAATACAAATATAAATTCTTAAGCATCAAAACCAAAAGTGTTGACCAAAGATCCTCCAGATGGAAGCTCCTCTTACCTTGCTCTGTCACGGGCTCGAATTGAGAGACAGTTTGTGAGGAGTTCTTTTCTATCTTTAGATGCTTGACTGCAAAATAAAAACACACAACCAGATAACACAACTATAAAGTGTTGGACAAACTACTACCGATCAAAACGTTTACCAGTCCCAGAAAATATTAGTGTGGACCTACTCTCAATACCAATTTGAGTGAACATATTGTGAGGTGATACATAAGCTCATCAGACATTGGATTCAATCTATTGTCATTGCTCAGAGTTAAGGTACACATAGTACAGGTACACAGAGTACAGGTACACAGGGTACAGGTACTCAGGCAACAACATGTGTCCTCTGCATTTAACCCCTCCTCAGTCATGAAGGAGCAGTGGGCTGCAGTGAAGCGCCCAGGGAGCAGCTGAGGGTTCAGTGCCTTGCTCAAGGACACTTCAGATTGCAACTAATGGGGAGAGCGGGGATTGAACCGACGACCTTGGGGTTGCAGGACGACCCCCTGACCCCCACTGAGCTGCAGCCGCCCCATGCATGCATACTATACTATAGTATCAGTTAATATACAGACGAAACATGACACCACCTGTGTTTACACTATAGAATAGATAATAATACTTTGTTTGATTTCTGAAAACATTCCTTTGACCGTGTGTTGCACCTTCACGGCTTCCGTACCGTTATAGCAGTCCACTGTCACCGCGGACAGCTGCGTGGAGTCCGCGAAGCGCACGATGAGCTCCTGAGGGAACATCCCGGTGGACATCCAGAACGTGTTCGTGTTCCTGGGTCAACGGGGAATAAAGTCAAACACCTGGCCTGAACTTTTCTTTTCTTTTTACAAACAAATCGTGCACACTGACCCGTCAATTATGTTTTCCGGCGGGTGATTCTCGTCGCTGGAAGAAGCGACGACAACTTTGGCTCCCGCAGAACTTAGAGAGGAATCGATCATCTTTAGTAACTTAACACACGACAACGATTGTGATTTCCGGTTTCGACAACAACACCGGCGTCTGTTTTGTTTACGGTCCCGGAGAAGTTACCGCTGCCAACGCGACCGCCGAGTCGCACGCTATATACGTCACGCCGTCTGCTGTGCGTCACCGCTCGCGACGCACGTTGCTCGCCAGTCGTGTCGGAATCAGCAGCGAGCGGCGCAACTTTCACGTCTCCACATGGCGAATGGATGCAAAGACGTGTTGTTTTCACGTGGAGGTGGACAGGTGAGCTCCGACGCACGAGAGAGAGCTTGATATGAATGAACGCACACGGGCACACGTTAGTTTAACGCTCTATATTTGGTTGGCTAAGCTAGGAAGCTAAGCTACAAACCAGTGATGAGTTTTGCTTCGTCGGGGAACAAAGACAAAAGTACCCAATTGTAACAAAGAGAACCAGATCTCTACATGATATCTGACGTGTTTGTGTAGTATATGTATTGCCCTATTGTTAAATGCCAATGAAAAGCGTGAGTGGAGCTTTAACTGCTCATAGATGTGTCTCTCACTAGCATCCCGAACAGAATCAGTAACTCCTTTTTAAAATCACTTCTTAAAACCCATTTTTATAGAACATCTCTTCATTTTATGCAGCACTTTGGTCCCCCTACTTTAGTTTGTCTGTTTTTTATTGTTTTATTATTATTATTGTTAATTATTATAATTATTATTGTTACTATCCCTTCCACAGTAAGCATGTCAGGTTAATTGCAAACAATTCCCGTTACTCACTGTCAGATCAAATCAAGAGTGAGAGTAGCCGACACAATATGTATCGCATCTTTTCTGTCACGCTTTGTTTGTGCGTGGCAGAAATGTAAAAACGTGCATCTCTCGTTTGCAAAGTCAACTAATCTGTTCTTTCTTTCCAGAGTGACGATTCGGATATTTGGGATGACACGGCATTGATAAAGGCCTATGACAAGGCTGTTACATCGTTCAAGGTAGTCTGTGTGTCTGTGTGTCTGTGTTTGTGTGTGCGTGCACAATATTTCTGTTTGCTTTTCCCGCTCATGTTCTGCTCATGTTTGTGTGCCAGACTGCCCTGAAGGGCGAGGAAGCGCCGGAGGTCTCCAAGAAAAAACTGCCCGGAAAAAAACGCAAGAACACCAAAAAGAACCAGAGCAGAAAAAGAACGAATGCATCCACAGACAAAGAGGTTTGTACTTTTAGAATACCGCCGAATAGACAGGAGTGAGGCTTATTGTTCAGACATTTTATTAACAGTTTGGAATTTAAAATCAACATCATGCACGTTTTTAATAATCTAAACGCGTGTTTCGTTCTCGATTCGGTTACCGTCAGACGGGAAGACGACCAAAATATGACGGTTGTCGTCATGGTTACACTTATTTTGTGTCGCAGTGGCAGGTGGGGGACCCGTGCAGTGCGTACTGGTCAGTGGACGGCCAGCTCTACGCAGCCACCATCTCCTCCATCGACGAGGAGAGGAGCACTTGTGTCGTTGTTTACACCGAATACGGCAACGAGGAGGAGCAGAAGCTCGAGGACTTGCTGTCGGAGGTCTCTGAGGGGGACGAAGAAACGACTACCAAGGTAGCGGGGCGTTGGTTTTTATGTTGATGAAATGCAATATATGTTTATTTATTTAGATTGTATTTATTTTGTACTCGTGCTAGACAAAGATTACCATTTTTAGTTGTAGGATTTTCTGAGATTAATTTCTTTATTTTACACAAAACTGAATATTGAATTCAAAAGGGTGTATTGCGCACTTTTATTGGTACTTATTTAGTACTTTTATGAGTACTGCTTTATGACCAAAAGTGCAATAACACACAAACACTTTGAACAAATAAGGCGCTTTTTACAGCAATATTCCCTTTTTACACAGTAGCAGTTAAAAGATTTGGTGTAAATCTCAATTAAACATTATTGTAATCAAATCAAATATAAAACCAAACTATTTGCACTGCCTGCATTAAATAGTTACCCTCAGAGTCCAGAGCCACGATCGGTCATTGTCTACGTTAATACGTGGTAAACGTTGATTAATCCGTTTGAATTAATTCATTAATCCGTTACCGCTTTAACCTGCCCAGCTGTTGGCGTTTTCCATAATCGGATGTCTGGTAAAGTAATCATTCAGCCAGCGACCTCCTCTCGTTCTCTCCTTTCCAACGGGAGGATTCATCCTCTGGTCACAGGTGAAACAAAAGCTCCATGCGACTGCATCACAGCAGGAGGCCTTCCCGGTCAGAACAGGTCAAAAACCACTCTGCTCTCCCAAAACAAGTCCGGCTCTTCAAGCACCCGCATCCCGTGACGTGGTCCTGACTCCTGACCTCGGGTCTGCTCCTCTCACAGGAGGGGACCCTCGTCCCCCTCTCTCATTGTAACAACATGATGTCTGTGTGTGTGTCCGTGTGTGTGTGTTGCTTTGGGTGAGGCGGAGTAGCTAACCTTCGAGAGGCAGACGCAATACTTATCGACTCATCCTTCAGCTGCTGCGTGTTTATTCTGAGGTTTGAAGGACCTGGACACGAAAGTCCAATTCAATAATTCCGATTAATATCAACACCAGGCCTAATGCTTACATAACTCCCTCTTTATCTAACATGGTGATGTACATTGCATCCTCAATTAGTAGACGGCTCACCAACTTTATATTTTGCTTACTCTTAACAGGAGCTGGTAATTATTAATTAAATAAATAATCTGGAAATGAGCGAACACAGACCTGGTAATATTTCTACAACTTTTACTGGATGGAAACATCGACCCAGGGTTCTGTGTCTTATAAACACACCACTAAAGAGAACACAATGAACAGCTTGTGAGTAAAAGGAAACTAAGCAATACACAGGTTACCTCTGACATGATTCATTTAGTTATAGATAACTTCTTATGATTTTAGTTAATTTAGCTTCTTGATGAAATATTTGCATATCTATTCCGAAATGTCTCTTTTTGTGAAGTCTCCACGTACAAAATGTGCCAAATTAAGGCTAACGCATAATGTCTCTTTAACTCCGGTGAAGGAGGCAGAATCCTCGACGGAGGAGAGTGACCGGTCGGCCACGGCAACCCATCACAAGCAGAAGCCACACAGCAAACCCCAGAAGTCAAAGGCCCACAGGGAGCCCCCCCCTCTGCAGGCTGCTGGCTTCCCTGGCTTTCCTCCAGGTCCTCCTCCCGTGCACGCTTTCAAACGGGTGAGAAGAAAGACCTCGAGGGATGTTTTGGGTCATTACCGCCCATTCCAGCACAATCAGTTCAGTGTGTTCTCAACTCCTTTCTGTTTTTCTGTCCGCGTCCTCCACCAGGGAGGAAGTCGACGGTCTCCTGCTCCCGGTCCTGTCCCTCCCCCCTGGCCTCCCATGATGTCGTTTGGTCCACCGGTGAGTTAAAATATATTCCTGTACACAAATTGCAATGAAATCAGGGTTCTTACACATGTTGACCAGTGGATTTCCAGGACTTTAAACCAAATTTCCATGACCAAACTGGAATCTCGTTATATACATGAAAAAGTGAGAAGATTTAGTATTTAAACTGTGAATTCCAAAGTATGCAGTATACATTTAATGAAACGAATGAATAAGAGACAATATTTTATTTAAAGAATAAACATTTGCTTCCCGAGCTTTGGCCATCCAACTTTCCAGTTACGGTGCGTTCACTTGCAACGCGGGAAAAAAGAAAATTGCGCCGCCAGTATTGAGAGCGTACGCCGGCTTATATTTTGAGTCTTTCTTTCTAAAACATTCATTATTTCAAACTCGGTGTAAATGAACATGTGATTATAACAAATTTCCATGACTTTTCCAAAACTTTTGTGATTTAAGTTTTTTTCCATAACTTTTCCAGGCCTGGAAATTACCATTTTAAAATTCCATGACTTTTCCAGGTTTTCCATGACCGTAAGAACCCTGTGAAATTCTGTATTATCTTTAGCATTCGTGTTTGCAATCAAGATGTCAAACGCACACGTTTACTCTCCCTTTCTTTCTTTCTTTCTTTCTTTCTTTCTTTCTTTCTTTCTTTTCCCCCCCTCAGATGATCCCTCCTCCTCCGCCGATGAGCCCCGACATGGTGGACGATGAGGCTTTGAGCAGCGTGCTCATCTCCTGGTACATGAGCGGGTATCACACGGGATACTACCTGGTATGTGGACGGACCGTACCCGATGCATTAGAGGCTATTAGAGGAACGCTTGTATGTCCAGGTTCGGTCTCCTGCACTATGTAGGGCAGAGCAGTGGGCGTGTATGGTAATTTGGACTCTAAGTTACTTAATTATTGCTGTTATTCTTCTTGGCTAGTCGAGCCTTCTTCATCAAATGCCTCCAGCTGCATAATATGTGAGCCCTTGGATTTTTTAGAAGGAAAGCTATGTTAACATATTCTCTTTTACAGGGGTTGAAACAAGGACGCAAAGAAGCTGCCAGTTCGACCAAACTGCACCACAAATGAAACGAGCAACTCGGCGTTCGGTAGTTTTAGTTTCTCAGGGCGCGAGCTCCTCCCCGTCGTGCCTGATGAAATGTTATAAACATGCAACGAGTTCACCGTAGCTCAAGGAGGAGCGTTTTGTATTCTTTGTAAATAGATTAAATAAAGGCTATCGGAACACGCTTGATTGCTTTTTGGTTTATTTTATTGCACTGTAGTATAGAGGCACTGTTGTCAAATTAAACTTTATTGGGCAGCATATGTGTGTAATTATCACTCAAGAATCTGTTTCTAATTTGTTTTTCTAACTGGGGGTGAAAAGGGACAACATGTTAATCAAATGTCTGGCAGGCTGAATGTGGTTGGAATGTCCAGGAATGTCCAGCAGAAGTCAGACTAGTATAATGAGTTCATGTTTTAGGACAATGAGTCATTAACACATAGCCTACTGGTTAGCTGGCTGTGCAGAAGCATTGCGGATACCCTCTTTCTTCTAATTCTGTGTCTGCTGTGTGTGTGTGTGTGTGTTGGCTTGCTGACGGTTTGATTCCCAGCCAGACGTGAGTCCAGCTCTCGTCCCTCTGGCGCTTTCCAAACAGCCAATTCAAAGAAGTGCCTGTGTGCTCGCACACTGATGAGCTCTCGTTCGCTCTCTTTTTCTTCTTCCTCCCTGAGGTGTTCTCCTGCCCACAGCACAAAATAGGATTGCATCCATCATAATGTTACCGTTACCCATCAGATGGGTGCAGAGTCGGGATAAATAGACGAGGCTGCAACTAGAGACGGCGTGGCTCATTGTGCAGGTTACAGAAATATCCTTAAACGAGACATTAAGATCATATATATTTATACAGATTTACAAGCTTTATATGCAGATAAAAGGGCCAGAAAACAGGTGTTTAAAGAATAGAATAGAAATATACTCTATTAATCCCCAAGGGGAACTTTGTTGACTCAGTAGCACCAATAAACTAAACACAATAAAATATAAATATAAGAAAGAAAAAGTGACTGTGCATAAAGTATACAAAGTGAAATATAAAATACAAAATTATATATATATATATATATATATATATATATATATATATATATGTATGTAAATACAGCAATTTAAAATTAAATTATATATAGACTGCAAAATACTATTGGTGTAGATAAACTAATGTGTTTTTTATAGTATGCTTGTTTAGGATTAAAACGTGAGATCGATTACAGCCTTGATAACTGCGTCTGCACACCCGTTGTTATTCCTGACAACTGATCCTGGAATGTTTCTAACGTAAGAACAGTAGAGGAAGTAGGGTAATAGTTACTGTACGTATATTTAGAATATAGAAAACCACATGTAATTACAGTGGGTTCAGCCACAATCGTCCTGCTGAGCCCGGAGCGCTCGTATTCCCTGAAAAGGAGACCGAATAGATTCCCCATCGTTGGTGTGCTTGTGATTTGCTGTCGGTGCACAGCGTCGTCGCTGGTTCTAAACCGGCGGGCAATTGATCAGACGCTGCATGTGTCTGTGAAGCGAGAGGGAGAATCGATGGGATTTGGGGGTTCCATGGCGTAATGGGATGACGGTCTCCTGTCGCTTGTCTCGTGTGATCTTCCTCCAGCTGCTCCACTTCTCTCCGAGTGCAGCGCGGCCCCTTTGTGCGTCCCGACCGGTCGCCACTTTAACTGTGACTGCTGCTTTTTGATTCTCAGTCACTTTTAGTGTGTCTTGTTTGTGTGGGTGAAAGAGAGAAAAAGAATCAAAGTAGCGGGAGAATATAGATAGATAGATAGATAGATAGATAGATAGATAGATAGATAGATAGATAGATAGATAGATAGATGGATACTTTATTAATCCCGAGGGAAATTCAGGTAATCCAGTAGTTTATACATTTCACATAAAACTTAACTCACAAACAACAATACACATAGGGGGGAACATGTACACAGAGTAGGGAGAATACAGAGTTTACAGATAAAGTGTGCATTGATTAAGTGTTTATATGCACGAGGATAGTGCAAAATGCTATAAATAAACGCTATAAGTAAACCAGTATGTGCCATGCTGAAGTACAGGCTGGCCCGCAGGCTGCTCTTTAGGGCTTGTATAGCCACAAGTAATTGTAGCCAAAAAGAGTAAAAACAAACAAAAAACATTAAATGAGTAAATGAGTAAACAAGAGTAAAAAATGTGGACATTGGGATGGAACAATTGAAGTAAAAATGAAATGACAATAGCTGAGAAGCGGAGAGGAGAAACTGTAGTTTGTAGGATTTGCAAATAGCATCTGCACTATAAACGAGGGGTGATGAACCAGACCTATCTGTTCCCCACAGATGGGTTTAAAATCTGCCACGGCAAAGCCTGCACATAAGCCCCGCGCGCGCCTCGCTGCAGCGAGCTGAGCTGCCCAAAGGGCTCGGTGGAGTTAAAAGGGGGTCAGACCTCTGGCTTGGGAAAGCACTGCTCCCCTCTGTGACTGTCTACCCCCGACCGGCCACAGTGGCACGAGGCGTGTAAACACAATCTGCATTTCACATAGTCCCTTCCAGGAAACAGACAGACATACAAGCAGGATCACATTGTTGCACGAGTTACAGCGCCTGCAGCTATTTACTCAGCCTCCCGACATTAACAAACATCCTGCTTTTAAATAAGAGACTTGGGGGGAGATTAGAGGAACTGGCTTCACAAGCTCCTTTCCCTTTTATCATTACAGAACTATTTACATCATTATATGTTGAAGATTTTGTTGTTAGCGCCTTTAACCCATCAAGGAAGAAGAGTAAGCGTGCTCTGTGCTAAATCATGGATGTAAGTAGACCTTGATTTAGATTAAGCATAGTGCACCAAATTGGTAAAATATGGGGAATGCAACACTATTTATAAAATGTTTCTGTTTCGAGGAGCACAAACAAGATATTATAATTCATAGACAGAAAACAGATTGCCTATCAAGGCTGATTATGACAAAACATGCTCACCATCACAACACCATACCATAAGGCCAGCCAGTGGCTATGAAGAATGAGTTGCCTGCCGACTGTTGATTGAAGCAGTTATGTTGTAAATAGGAAGAAAAGCAGAGTGAACAATGTCTTACAATTACAGAAACATTGATGTAGACTTTATCTTAATGCATTCATTTCCAGCCTTGCAACACTCCCGGCTTCTTAAGAGAGGATTGGCTTTTTGTGTCTTCTGATTCCTCTCTCTTTTAATACAGTTTATTTAAATAGCTGCTTGTGAAACAGTAGTTCATGGTCGGGGTTACATAGCATCTGAACGTACACAGATAAATAGAGCTCTGTTGAACACTGGCTTTCTCTTCAAGGTTACTTCTTCTAATATTTCTGAACTGTGATGAGTTCTTTCATTGAAGCATGTCACAAAGAAGCATCTTTGTGTACTAGAAAAGCACTGTAGAAGTCTAGATGGTTATGTGCGTGAGGATCTGATACAGTATGTTGCTTACTTGAGAAGTGTAGATGGAAAAAGATGTGCCTAGTGGGACAGGTCCTTTATACTTGAGGCCTTTGAGAACTACACGCCCAGCAGGTCCAGTGAAGTCCTGCACCCACACGGCATGGTTCACATTCAGCCTGTTACAGATGCTCGTTTATAAAATGTTCTAACATGAAAGCAAAGCCCAGTCCATATTCAAAGAGTACCAAAGATATATCACCTAATACATATAAAAAGTTCCTAAAAAGTAAAAAAATACTGGATTTACATGGCATGTTCTTTATGTGATAGTCTATAGAAGCCCTATTATATTAACCTAATCAATCCACCTGGATCCACTGCAGGATCTATTATTCAAAGGCACATTAACTTTGCCAAACATCAGCATATGTATAATCATGAAGGCCCTGAGCTCTCCTACGGTATGTCAGGTTGGAATCTAGCTTCCCTTCTTTCATTCAATGGAGCGGTACGGCACTGCAAAAGCTTTTAAAGAACCTCTCTAAAAAAAATTATAATTTTTTTGCTTCATATTTCATGACTTTTCCTTAATTATAAAACATAAAGTGACACTTAAACTTGGGAAACGATATTTAATTCTAATAATTTTCTGGAGGTTTTAACTGCTGGGGTCAAATTGACCCCACAGTCTAAATTATCCCTCCTATTACCTTCAAATTGCCCCTTAGATGAATCCTCTTTGGCTTTGAGGACTTTTTCAAAGTGCTAATCATCGCAGGGTGAACACAGGTGTAACTGATTGCGTTGATTAGGGTCCCCGTCTATGTGCGTCACAGTCAATCCGGTGAGCCCGCGTGCGTCAGTCCAAGGCCCACTTACATGAAACAATGCCATAATGAATGCAATCAATTACACCTGTGTGAACCTAGCAACAACACGTCAGGAATGACCTCTGTGAGACGGGCCTGTGGAGGCTCCGCGCGCGCGCGTCATCCATCTCGCCCACAGTCTCCAACGCCGCTGCTCGGCCTTCTCCGCCGGTAGGGGTCTCCGGAGACGGGCCCGGCACCGTGAGGTCCCAGCTCCGCCGCGCGGGGTGTCACCGTGTCACGCGCAAGAGGGGGAGTGTTTGGGAAAGTGAAAAGCCAGCTGAGAAACAAAACTCCGTGAATCCGTTTTAGTTGTTTTCCATCCTGCGAGTGGAGTTCAGTCTCGGCTCCCACGTGAGAGGACACGTCCGTGTCTGTTTGTGCGCGCGTGCCTTAATCCCTCGGGTGTTCTCCTCTGGCGGGTGGGTGCCATCTGGATCCGCGGCCGGGTTGTTGGGGCAGTTTTTTCGAGGCGATTCCTCCCAGTGTGCGCTCACTTTAAGTTGGGCTATTAAAGATCACACGCCGCGCGGAGGACTGAGGCAGGAACAGGGACGATGTTCTGCCGGAATCAAACCACGAGAGCGACCGTCGCCCGCGGCTCTGCCCTTGAAATGGAGATACGGCGAGGGAAGTTCAGAACGAGCGTTTTCCTGGACACGGCACAGGTAGACCAGCTCTGACGAGACACACACACACACACACGCACACACACTGTGTGGGATTCTCTGTCTACATGTGGACTGATCCTCTCCCTCTGCAAACTTTAAGTTATTGGCGCACATGTATCCTGTTCTGAAAGCTTGTGAGTGCACACTGCTTTGCTTTGTGTGATCTTTTAATTAAACTGCTCAGGAGAGCTGTGCTGCTGCGTTCAAGTCCTCAAATTAAAGCTCCTAATTGCAACATTTTCAAACTACTTTGCATTTCAATTTTCTCGAAACCGAAAAAACAAATCCCTACTGGGGCTTGACGGTGTGTTGTACTCTCCCTAGTGTTGTGTAACTTAAATATTCTTTGTTATGTTCCATCTACCATGGGATTGTCTTGATGCTGCTAGTTTCCTATTGTACAGTTTGATTCAGTTATCTTCAAGTGGTTATTGGATGACATGTCTTTCCATATTGGTTCATTTGTATTACCAAAAAATGCATTAAAAGCTACTTTTGTAATTTCCCTTGATGTTCACCTTGAACTACTGTTCTCACACACGTTCATTGAATAAGACTGCAACAGTTAAAGAGAAATTATTTCGTAAATGTCATCGGCTAACTTTTTTTTTTAAACTGCCTTGTTTTCGACTCTGACATGTGGAAAGTCACATGGAACTAGTGAAAGAAATCTGCATCCAGAAGTTGAGAACTGTCGAAACTTACTCTCCATGCATGTTTGCTTCCTCCTCCCAACGTTCCCATGTCAACATCTGCCTCACTGTTTGTCAGCAAAGCAGACTTCCAATCCAACCTCCAATTATTTAGACTTACTGGGTAAATTAATATGGTTTTGATGCATCTACCTCCATTCATATTCACTCACTCACTCACTCACTCACTCACTCACTCTCACACACACACACACCTGTGAGCTTGCATGTTTCTTTGGTTTGACATGACAGTGCTGGAATTTGGTTATTCAAGTGTTGGGGGTGTTTTGTGTAAACTTTGGAAGGTCAAATAATTGTGTTGGTCATACAAGACAGAAAGAAGAAGGATGCATGAGCGTGGACGAGAGTATCAAGAAGAGCGATAAACGGGCAGGATACAAGTGTAAGGGGGTATTTAAGGAACGTTAATGGTGCAATATAGCAAATAGAAAAGATAGGGTATTGATTCTGTCTCTTCTCGTACCCCCTGAGTCTCTTGCCCGTGTGTGTTTGTTTGTGTGTGTGTGTGCAAGCGTGTGTCAGCTTATGTCTTGGTTTATAATTCAAGTCACAGGACAACAACACCCACAGTCAGACACACTCAATGTTCTGTTAGAACGGCGCTGCTGTGTCAGAGCAGAGTCGTTCTGTTCAGCTGGTGGCAGTTGATGAGCAGACCCGGAGAGAGCAAACAGTTTTGTCTTGTATAATATGTATCTCTGTATATATTTGGTCAGGTGGCGGTTATGAGGAGGGAGCACAAGTGGAAACACTCGGTAGGAACACATGAAAAGGGAATATAAGGGCCTGGCGATCATGTCATTGTTAAAACGAGCTTCACGTAACTCCCACCTCCTCACCCATATCGCCCTCCCTGTGTCGTACTGTATTTGTTATTCATCCCTTCTTCTCACATCAGCCGTTGCTTCCTTAACGGTGTAATCTGCTCTGTTGGTTCTCGTTCAGGACGAATGTGCCTCTGCCTCTTTGTTTCCAATGCTAATGATCCTCTTTCAGGCACTGAGGCTCTCCTCCGGCTCTGTGTCCGGACCGCTCGGTGCCGCCGGGGAGCTGCCGTGTGGCATTTCAATGAAGAGGCTACCTCGTGTGAAAGCACCTCTCCTCCCCGGTGCCAAGGGGCACCGCGTGGTGTCGGTGTGAGCGCTCAGAGCTGCCAGTTGAGCCTCTTGTGGAGATCGGTGCGTTTCTGTAATGCACAATGCTCCAACAGCCGATGGCTAAAGTCTCCTTCGTTGGACTCGACCCAAAGAGACTGGCACCACTTTATTTAGCAAATTCATTTGCATGTATGTCGGCAATGGATTGTGTGCTCAGGCTTATTTTTAAAGGCTGTGCGCTCAAGTTATTACACTTAAACTCTTCCATTAGACCAGAATCACAGCAGTGAACTATGTGGCTTTAATATGTTTCTTGTTAAAAGGATGCTTTTAATATCTTTTGAATGGAGGCAAATGAAGCCAAGACTGCTCTTATTTATCTAAAGGCTGCAGAACCAGAATTTGTGGATGTGGACTATGAGCCTAATTAAGGCAATCGGTTATAAAAGATTGAAATGTAAGAAGTATTGCCAGGCGCCCAGTTAGAAGTTTAGACGTATGATATCCACGGCTAGTTGTTGTTGTTTTCCTCGTGTGTTTCAGCATCAAGATAAATATTGCTGCGGTCTGACTCCCCGTCCTCTGAGGTCCGGCGTTGAGTCTTTCTGCTGTGTGCGCATCGCAGGCTGACGGCTGTACGCTCACAGGCTGGGAGGAGAACGAGAAACCACGCGAAGGATCATGTGCCCATAAAGCACACGTCCAGAAATCCATCCTGCAGCCGTCTCGTCGGTCCTGCTGGTCTCGGTGGGAGCAGAGGGGACGTGTGCTTTGTGCGGCCTCTCGGGCCACCGGTGTGTCTCTCTCGGTCCTTAGCTGGAGTGACCCAGGCATGCAGCGGGAGGCTGGCAGTGTGCAGCTCTTATTATATTATGGAGGATGGGATGCCCTGTGTTTCAGTTCTCCGACTTGTGTTGAACTCGAGGATGCTCCCCGGTCCCCACGAGTCCACGGCCCTGGAGACCGCTGTAGCTACAGCACACAGGGCCAGGAAGTGGTTGTGTGTGTGTGTGTGTGTGTGTGTGTGTGTGTGTGTGTGTGTGTGTGTGTGTGTGTGTGTGTGTGTGTGTGTGTGTGTGTGTGTGTGTGTGTGTGTGTGTGTGTGTGTGTGTGTGTGTGTGTGTGTGTGTGTGTGTGTGTGTGTGTGTGTGTGTGTGTGTGTGTGTGTGTGTGTGTGTGTGTGTGTGTGTGTGTGTGTGTGTGTGTGTGTGTGTGTGTGTGTGTGTGTGTGGGCGATGACACACCCATCCACCGCACTCTCCCAGCCCACGCGAGTGCACCACGAGGTCTGGGCGCCTGCCACTTGTGAAGAGTGAAAGCGTTGGTTGAGGTGCTTTGCCCTTCTCCACCCTGTGGATCCACTCTCACCAGCAAGCATCCGGACTACATACTGGTGGCTTGAGCCGTGAATATGATGGGTGTTTTCCTTGGTCAGCGTGTGTTCACCCACCCTACTGGTCACACCAGGAGGGCAGTCACTCCTATCTGTGGAATGTGGGCGATGTGAAGAAGTATTTCAGACGGGGAGGGGGGGTATTTTAGCTTTTATATTCGTGGAAACTGATGCATTCCTTGTTATTTCTCCCAAGCCTGAGATGATGTCTACAACTGATGTGTGTTCTCCCGACTCTTGGACGAATGCCTGGTTCATAGTTCAGAGGAAGATCCTGCTTTCTAGGCAGCAATGTGGATTCTGCTGGTGTTTATTGTGGCCTGGCAGAAAAAAACTGAATAGAAGTAATACGCCTGTTGAAGGAAAGTCAAAGTAGCTTTATTGTCAATTACTTCACATGCTAAGACATACAACAGGGTTCTTACGGTCATGGAAAACCTGGAAAAGTCATGGAATTTTAAAAAGGTAATTTCCAGGCCTGGAAAAGTCATGGAAAAAACTTAAATCATAAGTTTGGGAAAAGTCATGGAAATTTGTTATAATCACACCGAGTTTGAAATAATTAATATTTTTTTTTTAAAGAAAGACGCTCAAAATATAAGCCGGCGTACGCTCTCAATACACAACATTTTCTAAATTAATTTTCGTCATTGACATTTGTTTTAAAGTCATGGAAAAGTCCTGGAAATCCATTGGTCAAAAGGTGTAAGAACCCTGATACAAGGAATTGAAAAAACATGCGTTGGCCTCATACGCCAAGAAAGAGGGGTCATATTGAGGTGCCAGGACGACAGGAGGAAGCACCTTGAACCATAAACCCAACAGCGTCTCCCCCCCCCCCCCCCCTGAGCCCCCCTCTTGAAGCATCCCTGAGCCAGGAGCCATGCAGCATCGGAGCCCGGCACCGAGCCCCGTTCTGGGGCGTGACGAGCCGGGTTGAGGGGCTCAGAGGCCTGGGAGCTCTTTAGAGGAGGTGTTCCACCAGAGTTCATGAACAACCATGTGGCAAAGTTGCCAAGACTGGCTTGCATGGAGTTGGATGAGAAACTCGCTGTAGGAGATTTGTAGCCCAATCTTCCAATTGGTTTGGGAGGTCTTGGTTTGACTGTCTGAACTCTAACGTGTGCGTGTGCGGCCCCGGGGCGTCGTGCACACGGCAGGGGGGATGCCAGGAGACGGCTACCCTCTAAAGCCCTTCCTCTCAAACAAAGCCCGGCCACCGGAGCGATCTGCTCCGAGGCTTTCTCGGTATGCCGAGGGATATCTGAACTGGCTAATGTTTAACTTTCTTTTGTATTACCCAGGCTGTGAGTTCACCTCGCTGTGGACAACGTTCCCACTCAGCCTCTCGGTGCACACCTGGAAAATGGTTTAATCTCAGTTTCTTTAAGCCGTGAGTAGAATTCAGCCAGTCCTGCTATTGTTCCCGAGGTAACGACTGGACCGTTTGTTCTGTCACTAAACGTATTGGGCAACGCGTCATCGTTCAAATGAAGGGTTTACTAACATGTTCTTACTCGATTCACTATTTAATTCACACGCACACATTCTCTATCTTTTATTTTATTATGCAACGCAGGTATATTGCTTGTAGGACATTTCAGTCATCAAATGTGATTCACGTGGTGTCCTTGCTGTGAGGTGGTGATACTCTCACACACGAGGGGCGTGTGCCCCTGTTACCGGGCCTCACAAGGCCGGGAGGTCGCTCTTCTTTCTCGTCTCAGATGACTGACACACACACACACACACACACATATGGGATATGCTCCTGCACTGTCTCTTTAAGGAGCACACTTTCTCTTACAGCCGTATCGTAGTCCCACTGACGGGACATGGTGGACAAACCATCTAATTCTTGGCTGGCAGCCAAAAGGATCATGGGAGTCAAACTATTTATTGATTTGAATTACAGTTGGTAGTAGTTCTGCATTTTTGTCTTTTACTTATTGCTCCAATCTTCTGATGCGATTTATTTCCTGGGTCTGATGGCTATAAATCTATACATTTATATAATTTAAGAATGCACATGAACGATTCACAAATACTCTCCAATGCACACGTGAATAAATTAAGATCTATATAAATGTAAAAAAAATCACAAGTAAATTTATGCATTTCTATGTGGATTTGTTTTTGCATTTATTTTATATATATATTATTTATCAAACATGTCATTATGTAAATATTTGTGAAGCATCGATGGTCAACCTGTCAACATGAAGGGATTTTTTTCATACATATTATGATATTTGTTAAACTTAAGATTGCCCAGCCCTATGTGCTCACACACACACACACACACACACACACACACACACACACACACACACACACACACACACACACACACACACACACACACACACACACACACACACACACACACACACACACACACACGTACGTGTACAGGAAGTGAGTCATGCCCTACTGTCAGTATCTGGTTCACAGATCTCTGCATCTCCATGTATGGCTGCGTGCCTCAGCCCTCCTCTCTGTTCTGTTGTGAATGATAGCTCCTGTTCCCAACTCTTCATTAGTCATTCCTGATGACTGCAGTTTGTCAGCTTCTGTTTCTCTCTCACACACACACACACACACTAGCACACACCCATCTTCAGACGGTGACTAAGCAGCAGTGTCTCGCTGAGCGAGGTCCGCTGCGTGCTGCCAGACAGACGGGCCTTGTTCCCACGCTGGCCGGAGCGTCTGTCCGTGGCGGT
Organism: Liparis tanakae; assembly: GCA_036178185.1. NCBI lineage: Eukaryota > Metazoa > Chordata > Actinopteri > Perciformes > Liparidae > Liparis > Liparis tanakae. The sequence goes on along the minus strand of CM070094.1, from coordinate 25,446,769 downwards.
GACGCGGTTGACTGACAGGGAGACGGATGGAGGTGATGAAACCACGGGATGCGTTGCCACGCTGACGGGGAAACTTCCACCATGCATCAGCGAACCCGTCTCGTCCAGTTCCCACCCTGCTGAGTGACATGGGTAATGCTCTGAGTCAGGAGTAGTAACCAGAGCTGCTGCCATCAAGTCACTTCTTGTCCCTGTTTTTACTGCGCAACTCTGGGGAATATGACAATTAAAGGATTTGAGGGGTAAATTATCTCAAACTATATTAATGCCAGAGTTAAAATGAACTAAGATTTGTGCTTAAATGATGGAGTACAATGTGTATTCTTTCCGTATTAAAGATAAAACGGTTGATATTAAAGCCCAACTATGTAGTGTTTCCCTTGTAGCGCCCCCTTCAGGTATTTAACGTGTACTTCAGTGTGGTAAATACCCAGTTACGATGGATCAGGTGTCTGAACCTCTGGCTCTGAGCCATATGTGGCTCTTCTGGTGACGCATATGGCTCTTTTGAGTTTGAGTTCAATAATAATCTCCTCCGCCCCCTGTAACTTTCTCTCTCCTCCAGATGACAGCAGCAGTAATGTCAGGTCCCTTTCTTAAAGACGTCTTTGTTCTTTAAACTAAAGGTCTGTTATTGGTCGTCTCCACAGCAGCATGTCTCTCTGTCTGACCCGGATGGCATGACGGAGGCGCAAATCAACATATTAAAAGTCGTAGCGGCAGCATTTTTTTTCAAGCTGTTATTTTAAGGTACATTTGTTACATAGTATTTTCTAAAGAAATGGGCTCTTTAATACTTTTTGGTGAGCGTTCACGTCCTTCCTGTTTCATACTCCACAATCTATCAGCCTCAACGCCGAGGAGAGCCACATTGTTATGTGGGCCACGCCACCTCTCTGAGGAGCTGGTCCCCTGGTACAGCTCTGTTCTGTAGGGCTCGCCCACTTCCCTGATCCAGACGACGCGGAGGGAGTCCTCTTTGTGTTTGACTTCTAAACGGATCGCTGTTTGCTTTATGTCCCTTCATCTCTATTCTCCCCGTCTGGATTCACACCTGAGACCTGATCCATCGAGCTTGTCGTTCACACGCTGTTGAACAGAAGTGCCTCGTGAGGGGGTTCATCTCCAGGCCAGGACACTTGTTGTCAGCCTCCTTCAGCAGCAGAGGCTTTCTTTGTCTCTACGTGGAAACATTTAGTTATCTGACAAACTTTCTATTCTGGACATTTTCTGAAATAGTTGCAATAATTGAGCTTTTTTTCTTCTCGTAAATCTTTCAGGTGTTATCCAATTTAGGACGGGGGGCTTGTTCCTCTTTTGTACCCCAGTTATAACATTGGTCACCCACAAAGAGGATACGTTTGGGTTTTGTTTATGGACATGCAAAAGGAACGAGGTTGACGGTGTTTTACAGATAGAAAAACATAAGTAAACGGTAGAATAAACTGCGATAGTGACAACAAGTCTCTGTGCGATGCGCGTAACTTCTCCAGGGACGAGTCCTTCACCTTCAAGTCCACGTTAACGCGGCTGAAGAACAGACGGAGCGTGTCCGTCCGCTGGCTGTTGTCTTCTCTTTCTCTCCGTTTCGGTGTCTTTTCATCCGTTTCTGGACACAGAGGCTCTTTATCCCGTGTTCCTTTACATCACTGTCTACCTGACTCCACTGAAAAGAATGGAGTCAGGGCCTCCCTTTCATACAGAGGAATGCACTGCAGAAGGTGTGTGTGTGTGTGTGTGTGTGTGTGTGTGTGTGTGTGTGTGTGTGTGTGTGTGTGTGTGTGTGTGTGTGTGTGTGTGTGTGTGTGTGTGTGTGTGTGTGTGTGTGTGTGTGTGTGTGTGTGTGTGTGTGTGTGTGTGTGTGTGTGTGTGTGTGTGTGTGTGTGTGTGTGTGTGTGTGTGTGTGTGTGTGTGTGTGTGTGTGTGTGTGTGTGTGTGTTGCAGCACGTCTGCTCCTTCACAGATTTGGAGGCGCCCTCTGTGAACGGTGTGATACCAGCTGTAGATGTTTGGGTCAGAGAGCTGAGTATTGTATTGCACTTATGTGCTGTTGAAAAAGAAATGCACCAAAAAATATAGCTATGACCTGAGTACAAATTCAAAACAATATCTAAAAGTACTGTGCTCTTGTTTTGTGTGTGTTGGGGTCCGTCAGGGTCCTCCAGATGCAAATGAGCCGAAGCTACCACCGGTACGCTCCCCCTCTGAATAAAAGGAGCAGGGCAAAGGGGCGCAGCGCCGATGATGGCGCTCTGTGTTTTGCCGCCGTGGAGCAGGTGTTTGACTTCATGGGAGCAGATGGGTCTATTACGCACGTCTGCCTGCTCTGCGTGTTGCATAGTGTACGAGGCCCTGCCAGCACGCCTGTGTTTTAATGCGTTTGTTTACTGGGCCCAGTGGCAGACGGCGTGATGTCAGAGCTGGTTGTACTGTTGTGTTGCTCCTGCTGGCTCAGCAATTACTTTTATCGTGTCTGTTGCTGGTTGCCCACCTCAAGAAACACAAAGATATCGGCTTGTCTGGATGTTTGCTCGAGTGGATCCGGATGCTTAACGCCCGGAGCTGACGCTTCTACGAGCGCAGCGTGAGACGTAAACGGTGAGCAGAAACACTTCTGAACAAGTGTTTGACGTTTATATTAAACACGCATGCGCCGCGTTAGAAACAGGACACCCAACAGGTGGTGATGGTGTACTGTGTGTGTGTGTGTGTGTGTGTGTGTGTGTGTGTGTGTGTGTGTGTGTGTGTGTGTGTGTGTGTGTGTGTGTGTGTGTGTGTGTGTGTGTGTGTGTGTGTGTGTGTGTGTGTGTGTGTGTGTGTGTGTGTGTGTGTGTGTGTGTGTGTGTGTGTGTGTGTGTGTGTGTGTGTGTGTGTGTGTGTGTGTGTTTCCCAAAGGCGTGACTAGCCTGCTATGAGAGAACTGACGGAGGGACGTTGTGGCTGATTTGGGTGGAGTCATTTAAATTTATTTTCTGTTCTTGAAAGCGAGACAAATAAAAAACCTCCAATAAACTTTTGTATTTTTAGATTCAGTCTTCTAATTATTAAAACCTGACCACAAACGGTTCTCCAAAACATGTTGTTGGGTATTAAAAACAATTAGAAGAGGTAAAATATATAAATAATGTTTACAAAGTCGATAGAGACCGTTTCATATTGAGCTTCCTTCTGCCTTCAGAGATGCTTTTCAGTTTGAGATCTAACGTCTCCTCTGCAGATGTTTACGTTCTTATATTGGTTCTGCAGATGTTTACGTTCTTATATTGGTTCTGTAGATGTTTACGTTCTTATATTGGTTCTGCAGATGTTTACGTTCTTATGTTGGTTCTGTAGATGTTTACGTTCTTATATTGGTTCTGTAGATGTTTACGTTCTTATGTTGGTTCTGTAGATGTTTACGTTCTTATATTGGTTCTGTAGATGTTTACGTTCTTATGTTGGTTCTGTAGATGTTTACGTTCTTATGTTGGTTCTGTAGATGTTTACGTTCTTATGTTGGTTCTGCAGATGTTTACGTTCTTATGTTGGTTCTGCAGATGTTTACGTTCTTATATTGGTTCTGCAGATGTTTACGTTCTTATATTGGTTCTGCAGATGTTTACATTTGTGGCTGCTGTTTTAAAATTGTAGCCAGACCGACTTTTACTACAAACAGCCGCGTCTCGGTCTGCGCTCCTCTTCAATGTGTTTTACAGTCGGGCAGAAGGGATGTCACGGCAAATAAAAGTGCAACATTCCTATTTATTTGTTCAATGTACTAGTTTTAAACGGAATGAGTTTTTCTTCTGTCTTTCTCTTCAGTGATTGTTCTCATGACTGCAGAGCTCATTTATGTCATGTGTGGTTCCAATGGGAAAGGAAGACCAGCACTTTACCTTCTTTCTTAGTCTATTATTCATAGAGCTGCAGCTCTTTGTCCACTAATCGTCATTTTGGTCTGAGTCCACTAAGATTTATAGAGTCTGTGTTTTTAGTCATGCTGAGTGACTTATGGGCAGATTTTTAGTAAATGCAAGATTTCGAGTGGTGATATTTGGAGAAACTCCCTTTTTAGGGATCTGTCAATTAAATGCATGTTAGTTTGAGATAATCCCACAAGAATGGAGCACAGCCACAGCATTCAGTATTTATTCATTAACACATTAGTGTGGGCACACAATTCAACGTAATATGTATTAATAATACTAATAATGGCTGTAATTATTATACCTTTTTTGTACAGCTTCCCAAACTGTAGACTTGTTTCGATGGCACGTTTCGCTGTGATGCCGTTTCTGCCCAGCAGAGGGCGCCACTGCTCCACTCCAGATCCTGCAGCGGTTGAAGAGCCAAGCCTTTCTCTGCAGAACTTTTCCTATAGATTTGCTATTTACTTCATATTCACCCTTACAGTCATTAATAGTAGTTAAAGAAAATCATTTGTATGATTTAGATACTGAATGTATCGCCTCAGTGTACACATCCTCCTAAATCAACTCCTATCCGTCTCTGATATTGCACAGCCTCCACCCCCGAGGATAGAAATCGATGAAGATGAATTGCCTCGCGAGTGAGTTTCTCTTCCACTGAGCCGCCCGGTTCGTCAGAGTGATGAGTTGCTGCCGTCTCCTGTGACGGCCGAGCCGAGTTCCTGAAAGTCAACAATGATTCTGGGCAGCAGCCAGAGTGCTCGCTTTTCCTAGAGGGGTTATGTTGAGAAATAAGATGGCCCCTCAAACCAGGTGCTAAAAAGTCTCCCTGTGCTGTTATTGCTGTGTGATGAAGCCCCCCCCCCCCCCCCCCCCCAGCTTCATAAAGATAGTCCACCCACTGTGACGCATACATCCTTTTTCTTCAATATATAATTTCCTGTCGGGGGGAAAAGCACCGTCTTCATGATTTGTGGGCTCATGTCTGACATTTCATCTGCAGCATTACTCAGATGTTGATGATGGATATGGAGTAGAAGGTTCTTTATGACCTCGGCATGGCGTCCCCCGTCTGTAATCTCACCAGTAGACGCTGGATCACTCGGCCGTTCCAGACAGAAAGTGACATCTAATAACGGGGACGACCGTCGCTGATATTTACAACGTCGTTCCTCCGTCTCTGTGTCTGACGTATCGGAGGCGGAGCTGTCGGCACAGGTCGGCTCCACGCTTTATGACTGAGAACAGACCTCCGGGGGGATTCTCCACGACGCGTCTGGTCTCACGGCGCGTCACACCTCGCCGTCATCCAGTCAAACAGATGTGGCCCGGTGCCGGCTGCAACACGCCACGCTACTGAAGCCTGTTGAGGCCGTTGGGACGCACACATTCAATTCAGTTTATTTGTACAGCCGATTTTCACAAATTACAAACTCCCCTCAGAGTGCTTTACAATCTGTCCACATAGACATCCCTGACCTTTGACCTTTGACCTCACATGGGATCAGGAACAACTCCCAAACAAGCCTTCAGGGTAAAAGGTGAGAACCCTTGAGGAGAGAACAGAGGAGGATCCTCTCCAGGTGGACAGGTGTCATAGAGGTCATGTGACCAGAAGGAATCATCACACATTAAAACACAGGAACAACACCATGAAGAGGAGATGATGAAGAGTTGGTAGTCGGCATATTCCACCATCCAGACCTCCACCATCCATCAGGTGGAGGTAGAAATGTAACCTGGCGCTTTTGAAAGATCCCATTTCCAGTGTGTCACTATAAATCAGTTGAACAAATGCTTCTTCTTCTTCTACAAACTACAAACACACCGAGGGAAAAGTTCGACAATAATTCTTATTTGTATTGTTGCCCTCAGAGGACGTTCGCCTGGCAGACCGTAATCAGAAAGGCAAACCTCGATCCACGGCATTAGTCTCGTGTTTATACACTTCTGCGCGCGCGTGCGTGTGCGTGTGCGTGCGTGCGCGTGTGTGTGTGTGTGTGTGTGTTCACAAGGCTCACGGAGTGTTTGTTTACGTCTGGTTATGCCTGGGTGTGTATTTGTATATGTGAGTGGAGGTTTATGGGCATGTGTCTCGGTTCAAGTGGGAGTTGTGATGTGAGCCGGGATCAGTTTCCAGATTCGGTCCGGAGCCTCGACTGGAGATGACAGCCGGGGCTCTTTGTTGTGGTTCGGGGCCGGCGGCCCGGGGCCCCTCCCTCTTCCCCGTTCTGCCGCCACACTGAGTTAGAGCTTTTAATCTGCAGAGACTCGACAGTGAAGAAGAAGAGTTGTATCTAAAGCTGTAGGTTGGTGCTGATCTGAAGATGAAGATGACGTGTGTGTGATCATCATCAGGGTTCTGTTTTCTTTACACAGAACATCGTGTTCATGTCCAGTGACTGAGCACCGGGCATGCTCTCTGTCGCAGAGCATTACGGTTATGGTCATTCACTACAGCTAGTGTCTGTCTTTAATATCTTTTCCTTTTTGTTCCTATAATTTTGGCAACAATGACTTTCAAAAACAATAATAATCTTAAAGCATCCAGTTTAATTGTTTGTTGAAATCTTGTTTGAACGTCTGAAGGATTGTTTCTCTCACCCTCAGATTTCTCCACTGCGTTCCTTCATGTTGGTCCCAGTACTTTGGTGATAATGAGCAGGACATTAAATGTGACCAACACAAATCATGCGTTGACATTTTTATACTTGCAATAAGAAATGTGAAATTTTTTGTAAGTTACTTTCATCTTCATTAGTGCGTTGTTCTCTCCGCCTTTCCTTCCTCGCTCATGTTCAAACATCACCACTGTCGGCTGTTTGACCAACAACCGATGCTTAGGACATTTAAATATAATATAATTCAGTCAATTTATAATGTATATGTACTCCCACCATTGCAAACACTTGTCTGTCTGTATGTATGTGTATATGTATATATATATATATATATATATATATATATATATATATATATATCTTTGTTTTTTGCTGCGTAATTCTCAACTCCGACTCCAGCTGATTAGATTTATGGACAGGAAGTTTTCCGTATCCCTCCACACATCCGTTCAGAAACAAGAAACACACCGGCTATTGTCTTGGTGTGTGTGTGTGTGTGTGTGTGCGTACTAATCCCCCCTGTTTTGACCAAACCTCAGAGTTAGCGTTGTGTAATACGTTGGTTTCAGGTCTCCTATCAGGCAGACATTAGCACATCTGGCCACGATCAGACCAATGTCTGCCGGCCCACCATCCCGTCAGCAGGTAAATGCCATCAAACGTAACGGAAGGCCTCTGCTCCAACGCCGGTGAACCGACCCGAGTGCCTGAGCCTCTTCCTCTGAGCCTCTTCCTCGTGCTCGGCGGCTCCTGGCCAAGAGGCAGCGGTGCTCTGTTTGCAGTCGCCTGCCAGCGTGCCCTGTCATTGACATAATGACTGTTTTCAGGCTGTTTTCAGGCTGTTTTTGTTCCGCCTCTGGGCTTCTGTCAGAAGGTGTCGGTCTTTGTGTTTGACTGCAGGGGGATTTACCTGCAGCGTGTTCTGCTGATGCTGTGAAAGAGAGACTAAAGGGATTAAGTGTTGTCCCGTTGCTTGTTAATTCATTAAAACAAGTATTTCAATAAAAGTGAAACGAGTATTTCAATAAAAGTGGGAACAGCTGCGAGAGAAACTGTATCACTTCATTAGAGGCTTGTTTGAACACAAGTCGTACAGTGTTTAAGGCAAAGTGAATATTTGTCTAGTTCAGCAGCATAACAGATCAACTTTCAGAGGGTTGACTACACACACACACACACACACACACACACACACACACACACACACACACACACACACACACACACCTATAACCTTTCCTGTGTGCACGCACCTCAACTATTTCTCTTTCCACCTAGAGAGCAATAAATCTGCTCCCTGTGTGTTGCTGCCACGTTTGAGCCTATTGATTTAAACTCTGGAGCCGGGGGGCTTCTCCGGGGTAAAGGACCAGCGCGCTAATGCACCCCTCTCCTCCCGTCCTCTGAGGGGAAAGGGCTTTTACAGCTCCTTTTGTTTTCACTGTTTGTAGAAGAGTTTGGGGGATGAGTGCCAAATGGGCATGTGGAGAGGGGGTGGCCCCCCGGCCAGTCTAAGTGACTTGTATCAAGAAAATCATCCACAATACGTAACACTGAAGTATTTTGATTCCTTACGAGTGATCTTCTTGCTCTTGAGATCACGCAGTGACGCTCTGACATGATCCCCTGGTCCTGTTTGTGTTGTTCATCAGAATGTTTTAAGGAATGCCCCTCGGCAGCGCGCATGGTGCCGCCGGGTTCCCGTGGAGCTGTTGGGTAGCTTTGCGCAGCGTGGTCTCCCCCGACGCCACGAGGAAAGGTTCCCGTCCCCCCGCAGCTGTACGGGGTCTGGACTCACCGGGGAGGACCGCCGGGCGCTCCCCGCATGCTCTGAAGAGCCTTCAGGGTTCTGGCGGAAACTCGTTTGAATGTTTTTGTTTTGAGAGCTGAAGACTGATCCATGATCCATGATGACTGCAGCCATCGAGCGGACTGTTTGTTTTTCAAAGTTGCGAAATAGTTCAAACTTTAAATGCACCTTCCTTGTATTGTTACATCTAACTGTCCCACTGAAGGGAGTGAAGTGACGCATCTTTTAAGAGACGATATTGGTGTTGCTAGTGATAAAAAAGAAATCGCCAGTAAAGACGTACATCAATATTTAAAAGGTTAACGATAAATTATTGAAGGGATCTGTGACACTGGGGATCTGCGCTATGCAATGTGCATTTTACTTTGACACGTGCCTGTGACGTGGTCTATAATGTATATCATGTATTCCTCAAGTAAGTGTGTTTCCAGTGCATCAACAGCAGCACACGTTTAGATTTTAAAACTAATATATTCCTGTGTCACTATTAGACAATGGAAGGATTGTACCCCCCTTGTTGTTTTAATGCATCACACTTTCTTCGGTGACTATAGACAACACCTCTCTGGGTCGTTCACTCCCCTCGTGACGCGCCAGCTGACTCGGGTTTAATTTCACCATCTATTCTAAAGCCAGTAAAAAGAACAAAGCATCCCACCCAGCGATGCTTGTGTGGCATTTGCTATTTATTTGTTTAAAAGGGGCGTGGGGGGGCTGCTACAGTAATCTCTCCCTCTTTCTTCTTTTTTTTGAAAGTTCATTACCATCACCAGGGGCGCGTCGGAGGGGTTAATTTCGCGCGGAGCCGGGGAGCGCCAGGGCGCGCACAGTGGACCGGTTGTGTCGACCACTCCCGCAGAGGCGATGCCCTTTGGTGGAGAGGTCTCTAGTCACACAGAGGACAGAGGCATTCACAGTCGGGACGCGGGGACACAAAGACAAGAGCTGCGTTTTAAAAGGCTCCATTCTTTCCCCGCAACCGCTGCGTGTTGACTGTGGGTGTTTGAGAGGATCTTTGTTGCCCGGAGAAAAGTAGAGAGGAAGAATACGCGCCGGGGACGGGTTGGGGGATTTCTGTTTTAATGGACAGGGTTACTCCAGTGCGGCGGATGCTGTCATCCACTCCACCTCTGCGTGCTGGTTTTGCATGAGGAGCTGAACTTTTGCGCATTGTTTTACGCGCTAGTTGTAAGTCGCTGTCACCATGAGCTCCCTCTCCCCGGTACCTGTGGCGTAGCGGGTCCACCCGGATCATTAACCTCGAGGAGGATAAGTCATTTTGTGGATAGCTGCCGAAAGGATGCCGGTGGATAAATTCGCCAACATGGAGGGAAAACTGTGGATACTGGAGGATCTCAATATGATGTACATCCGCCAGATCGCCCTCAGTTTACAGGTACACGTGTATTTCAATTTCTACCTTCTGCTTGTGTTTGTTGTTGCTGGACTTGTGCTGTTGTCACCAGATTGTACACAACCTCATAGCTGTGGGGTGTGTGCATGTCTCCTATAGTTTACTTTATTTGTACTGATCGATCGATCCACACAGAACAAGCCGGTCTGTTTGGTCCACGTTGAGCTGAATGTGCAGCTGTGCTGTAGCAACGTTCACAGGGTGAAGGCTCTATGAGGGACACACAGTGGAGCCGACACTGGGCTCCCGATACAGATGGCAAATCTTACACTGACAGTAAATAGAAAACAACACTGCAGGCCATCCGTCTCTCCCTCTCTCTATCCCCTTCCAACTGGGGTTCACACACAGTCCACAGCTGCACATATGGTCCTCATAAGTCCCTATGGATGTGTGTGTGTGCGTGCTTGTGCTAGTATTGTGTTCTGAGAAAGACCAAAAAGATTCCATACAACATGATGAATGTCTAACAACCTTTATTGTTGTGCGTATATCAAAAATGTTCCTTTTCATTCTGTGTAAATGACTCTGGAATGTTCCCATTTCATTCTTAACAGAGTAGAAAGGAGGACAGAAATTGCAGAATACTTTATGTTCTGCTCTTATAATCTGCAAATATATTGCTGTCTGCGCTGCAGCTGTTGAGAAGCAGACGGTTCCTCTCCCAACGAGCCTTCAGCTGTGTGACAGTACAGGGAGATATCGCTCTCTGGTGTGTTGTACCTCCTAGCAGTTTGGCATTGTTTTCATGTGAAAGGTGTTTAATTGTTTATCTACCTGTGCCAAGCTTCGCAGAGCAACACAAACCCATGCCAGCGAAGCCCACGGTCGATTCTCGTTCTGGTACGTTCCGGTTCCCAAATACACAAATGTGCCTTTAAACTCGGCCTCTGTGAACCCTGGAGAGGCCGAGGCTGTGGAGCCCGGCTGGCCTCAGAGCAGCTGTCACGAGGTGTTTTCACCAGCCAGTTTAACGCCGACTAATTAAACGATTATTTCTTGTCACAGAGCCGCCTTTGATGGAGACGGTCGTTTACAGCGCAGACGCAGACTTGAAAGTGGTACTCGGGGCATTAAGTTATAATGTAGATAACAGGCATCTTCGGCCTTTTTAAGCATTTAGTTGTCAGTTTTATTTCTGTAAATGTAATTGAAATGTTAGGAATGTATCACGAGACGATGAGCCGTATTTAGCCCTGTGAGGAACGTACCCCTCAGAGGTCAGAGGTCAGGCCGGCTGCAGAGAGGCATCGCTCTGCAGCAACCGGGGAGGATTTCAGATCGTTGCATAGAGAGTTGTGTGCCGTGTCTTCAACTCGTACCAGTATTTCTTTGCTGGTAAACACTGACTTGTTTGCTCAATCACTGCGTCGCTTGCTCTCCCCCCCCCCCCCCCCCTCCCTTGACTCCTCTGCCTGGGTGGGTTTATGAGACAGGGATTCTTTGTATGTAGCGGCCCACAGTTCAACTGTAATCTCATCGAGCTCTGGATGTGTGTTTGGCTGCAGGGTCTTTCATAAACGTCCTGCTGGATCATCACCACTTGCAATTATTACATTGTAAACCCTTTTCTCATTTTTCTTTTTGGTTTCCCCTGCAGCAACATGTATCTGAAAGCCACTCCCACCCAATGCGCACGCCTATGCAGTAAATAGTGTACATGTATAAACTGTACAGCAGCACACCTTGTTTACTGCTGTTTACTGCACTAGTCGTCTCTTAAGATCATTTGTCATTCAAAAACGATAAAAAGGGGGAAAGATCACACATGAGGTGCAAGCATTCCTCCGTCTTGTACTGCTGTGTCAGCGGGGGAAGAGAGCAGTCGTTGTGTTATTTGCAAGCTCAGTGGGAAGACATTTCTCTGGGCTTCAGGTTTTAACAAGTCTGAATGGAATAGGAATGGCTGCATTCTTGGCTCCCAGGAAATGTTTTCTTCGGTCTTTCTCTGTCACACAGTATATCGTGTGTTTTGCACCAAAGAATACAGAGAGGTGGCCATGGGAAACAGGAAATGGTCTTGTGTAATTACTGTGCCCCTGGGGAGCGACAGCATGATGTCATCGAACTTGCTCAAATACAAATACCCAAATACCCAGATAAGGTTTTTATTTGCTATGAATGTCCTCTTGTCTGCTCCTCTCCTGCTTGGCGGCCCTCGTCACCTCCTCAGGCGGCGACCCCGCCGTCCCCTTCTCCCCGTGGCTGTAGCCCCGGGTCCGTAGACGCTCTAATTTTAGCCGGCAGCCTTTAATGCACGGCATGGCGTTACTCCAGTTAAATGTGGACATTTGTGGAAAGGGTTTCTGAGGTCATTCATGTTTTACAAGTTATAAAAGCAGGATTTGTGTTGGGTTCATTCTGTCAGTCGGCATTGTTTGTGACTACAATACGTTCTCTGTGTGTGTGTGTGTGTGTGTGTGTGTGTGTGTGTGTGTGTGTGTGTGTGTGTGTGTGTGTGTGTGTGTGTGTGTGTGTGTGTGTGTGTGTGTGTGTGTGTGTGTGTGTGTGTGTGTGTGTGTGTGTGTGTGTGTGTCGACCTCAACGGGCCACAATGGCCCCGCTCGACTCAGAAGGGGTGCAGCCTGGGGCGCCGAGCTGTAACGGCTCTAACGATCACACCCATGATGACCGATGAAAGATTTAAGAGAACTCCTTTTTGGGTCATATTAGTCGAGGTCTATAAACCAGAACTGACCTTTTGACTATTTGTTGAACCTTTTTTCCCGTAACGGTCCCCCGATGATTTGCTGAAGTCTTGGTCAAACCGGACGTCGTGCTCGTGAGGAGCGGTTGAGCGTCAGTGGAGCGCTGTGGAGCGCTCATCCGCACCCCGCCTCTGGGTTCGGAACGCATGTGGACCGGGGCTTAAGTACAGTTGCGATGGATAACATTAGTTCTCCTTCATGCCGTGCAAACAAGTCTTCCTGACCATTGTTGTCCACCGATATTTCCGTATAATATGAGCAAATAAAAGTTCTGTTCGGTTACATTATAATGCGTTAATGCATCATTAAAACTACCAACAGGATTTGTTTCTCTATCATTTGAATGTGTTCTTTATAAAGAAAAACCCTATAGATGACTTTAACATAGTAGAATAATAACATTCAGAATCTTATGATGGTTTTCTCTGACTTTAGAGCGGTAGAAATTGTTTTTTGGTCTTTGGTGAAAGACAGATGTGTGGACTCTTGTAGGCCAGCGGCGATAATCACACAAAAGGATCTGTACCCGTCGATATGGATTATAAATTAGTATCAGCAGCCAAAAAAACCTGATAAGGCATTTCTAAAAGTTAGATTTGCTAGAGTTTTATGCTCCAATGCACCACTACATGTAATCAGGCTGATATGCTGCTGCTACTACTACTTCTACTACTACTACTACTATGATTTTAATAATAAGTTACCATTACTCTAGAAGTCCTGAATCCAATACAGATTGAAGAGGTTATAGTCCATGAAGCTCTGACCCCTTCTTGTGAAGCCCTGGTGGGGGTTCAGCTGGAAGTTTCTGGCTCCCTCCCGGGACTCGAGTCTGACCTCTCACACGCTCCCAACCCTAAACTTAGCTGAGGCCTCGGATAGTTCTGCAGACCCGTGACACCACCTGCAGGCGTCGCATATCCACCGGCTGGTGCTCACGCCCCCACCATCTGATCTCAGACCGCTTCATTAAGTTGGACTCATCGGAAGTGGATCCGTTCACCCAGATCAATAAAGCCTTCTGTTTCTATCTGAAACGGTTTGCATAGAAATAACAACCCTAAACATATGTGGCGTTGTGTGTTGGAACACTTCACCGTGGCTATTCTCCCACCTCCATACCGTCTACAAAACATGCAACATATGGATGGATGGAAGTGGATATTTGAACCCTGACGTCGGACAGTCAGCCGGGATCTTCCTGAGCGCTTCAGCCTCACGGATGAATCCCAACCGGAGGATGAACTGGTTGGGAGGGCAAAGCTTCATCTTATTCATACTGGGACTGCAAGACGGTGCATGTGAGATGTAGCTCAAATCCCCTGGCTAACGTGGTGCTAGCCTCGGAGTTGTAGTATTTTCATTCGAAAATGCGGAAGGTAATGTTTTGATCGCTGTGTATTTATTTATTTATTTGTAGGTGTGTAATAAGCATAAGTCAAAAAGTATTGAACCGAATCGCATGAAATTTAGTGGGATGATTGGTTATTATCCGGGGACCATTTGATGAGATTTTGGGATCGATCGGGTCAAAGGTCAAGGTCATGAAAAGGTCAAAATCTTATTTTTACTATGGCACGGTACATTTTTATCTAATTGGCAACTAATGCCAACATGTTCTTATTCAATGCCCAATCTTGTGATATATGACATGTCACAATGACCACAATATCCGGTATCAACAGTTCCCCACACTCTAATGTCAAGTAACAAAAAGCTGCTGCGGCGGTATGCGCTCTACCGATTCTAGTTCTAGTTTGCAATGTTTTCATCCTCTTTCTTCTGTTCTTGTTGCCTTCAGTTACGTTCTTCTTTTATCATTGTTATTCATCCAATCTTTAGTCTCCTGCCCCGTCTGTCCTTTAATTCATCCTTTAGCCCTGGAGTTAGTATAGCTGTCCTTCCACGAAGAAGCAGTTAGCAGTTGAGACGTGTGTGTGTGTGTGTGTGTGTGTGTGTGTGTGTGTTCAGCTGTGAGGTTGTTTCTGTAGCCTCAGTGGAAGGTGTGCTAAAGCTAACAGCGCTGGCTAAACACACTCCTCTACAACGGGCGACTTCATCGCACACCGCTCACCTGTGTGCTGCTGCGTTGATGCAGGTAAATATTTGCAAAGAGTAATAAGCCAATCGTGTGAGCCGAGGCTTTGCTCTGCTTTGATTGGTTCATCACCCTGGATGTCACGGCTCCTGGGAGCTGTTTTCACGAGCGCTTTGCTTTCCCTTTTAAATGAGGGAGAAGCCGCTCCTGCAGTATTGCAACACCCTAAAAATGAAGGGAAAGAGGCGGGTTTATTGAAATGTCAGCTCTCTCCACAGGGGGGTCTGTTTGCTGTGTGTGCGTTTGGTATTCAGAAGTGTGTCTTTGGCATCTTTATAACAACTACAGTGGATTCCAGTTCTCCCAGGGCTGTTTGCCAAATGCAGGCACATCGTGTGTGAGGTAGAGGAGAAAGGGGGCTTTGTAACACACGCACACACACACACGCACACACACACACACACATCGTACCAAGTCCTCCTCCCCATCTCTGAACCGCACATCTAGAACCCTGAGCCGTCTTGTCCCGGCCCTCCTCTCTCCCGCCCCGTGCCGGCCTCAAGTCGTCTGACACCAAACCATCTGGCGCCCCACCTCACCTCCGCATGCTCCCCCTGGACTTCACCGCAGTGCTGTACCCCCCCACCTCAGACCCCACCCAGCCGTCGCCCATGCGGCGGTTAGCAGGACCAGTGCAGGTCTGAATGGGCCCACTGTGTGAGCAGCCGCCAGTCGGATGCCGCGGCCTGAGCCGAGCTTCCTTTGAAAAATATCAGGCGTGATCCAGAAGAGGGAGGAGGAGAAAACACCACGCCAAAGGAAGAGATGCTGATGGAGCATCAGGGTTCTTACGGTCATGGAAAACCTGGAAAAGTCATGGAATTTCAAAATGGTCATTTCCATGCCTGGAAAAGTCATGGAAAAAAACTTAATCATAAAAGTTTTGGAAAAGTCATGGAAATGTGTTATTTACGCCAAGTTTGAAATAATTAATATTTTTTTTAAAGAAAGAGGCTCGAAAAATAAGCCGGCACACGCTCTCAATACGCAACATTTTCTAAAATGTTCATGTTTATACCGACATTTTCAGTTTGGTCATGGAAATTTGGTGCAAAGTCATGGAAATTCACTGGTCAAAATGTGTAAGAACCCTGGAGCATGGACCTTCCTCCAGCTCCTTCCCTGTTTCTCTTTTCTTTCACTTCCCTTCCCTCCCTCCATTGTTCCCCCCTGTGGTTCTCGCCTCTCTGCCACCTGCCTCTCAGCGTTCGGCCCTCATTTCCACGCTTATCTCATCCGTCAGCATCAACTGTCTTAATCCTCCTTCACTCTTTCAACTTTCACCTCGGCCCGCAGAAAGTCACTTTGGCTTTTTATAAATAGGACTTTTTTCTTTGGAACTGTAAATGTAAATGTAAGTCACTTAAGCTTTTTGACTTGAGGCTGCAGGCATTATTCAAATGAGCAGGGATTGCATTTAAAGCCGTTTTCTCAGAAGTCGCAGTAGGAAGTGGAGGTATTAGAGACGTCGTCTTCCTTTGTAACTCACGTGATTAATACGGCCTGTGTGTGTGTGTGTGTGTGTCCGTGTGTGTGTGGCCGTCCATATGGATGCAATTTCTGTATGTGTGTGTGTGTCTATTTGTGTTCTTTCTAGCTTGTGAGAGAAACTCTGCAAAGGGAACATGGTGATGAGGACGTTTATGGTTCATGCAGCGACTTTATTGATTTGTGTCTTTGGGGTTTGTGGACACTGTGCGGATGCTTTGAAGTGTGCATGAATACATTCTGTGTGTTTCTAATCCCTCTATCCCTGCCAACACGGTTACCATCTAAAGTTAGTGGCCTGGAACAGAGAGTAGGTGGAAGTCAAAGAGGCGGAAGACACGTGTAGCAAGGGAGGTCTAAACAAGCAAGAACCACCAGGAAAACAATCCATTCCCCCGGGACGTGGAACGCATCGACTACAGATTGTACTTTTAGAATGTGTGTGTGAGTGTGTTTGGCAGGTGCAACGACTCTGTCGCCATGTGACCGTCAGAGTCCATTCTGCTTTACTCGAGGACGAGAGCTGATCCCTCCTCTTGCGTTTAGGATGTGCTGATGTTATCGTCTCTTTCTCACAGCGCCCGTAAGGGACCCACTAACTTCACATAATTAGCTATTTGGCTGTTTTAATGTTTATTCACTGGAGTCATACACAACTTAAGTGATGCAGAGGAAGCTGAGCAGATGGTCTTGCAGTATTCGCAGAAGGCTCAATTATCACAACCACCAGAGATGCAGAGATGAGCGTGAGCCTGTGTGTCTTCTGTGCTCGGGCACCTTCAGATTGATGGTTGTGCAGCTCAGGAAAATCAAAATGCCAAAGGCACGATGTCTTGGGGGAGTTCCAGGATTTAGAGGCGAGTCAGCAGGAGCTGGGGCGCGAGGAGAGGTAGATCTGAGGCCGAGGTTAGGGGAGGGGCCTCTTGTTGTGGAGCGAGGCGTTGAGAGGCCGAGCTGCAACACCCCCAAACAACCGCCGTCCTCACAGGGATGAGGTCAGCGGAACTAACTCTGCAGCCACATGATGTCATGTTTTGGACTTGGGGGTCAACGCGCGTGTGTGTGTGTGTGTGTGTGTGTGTGTGTGTGTGTGTGTGTGTGTGTGTGTGTGTGTGTGTGTGTGTGTGTGTGTGTGTGTGTGTGTGTGTGTGTGTGTGTGTGTGTGTGTGTGTGTGTGTGTGTGTGTGTGTGTGTGTGTGTGTGTGTTGCATAATACCCTTTGAGAACTTTGCGTGGGCGGTTGTGTTCATACTTTTCTTTTCAACTTCCTGCTGTGTCCTTGGGATGAGACGATACAGAACGCTCCCAATACGTCCTCAGGGAACCTTTCTGTCCTCAGGGCAGCGGTTGTCACGTGATGGACGTGGAAGAAGATGTCTCGCTTACTGTTATGTAAGAAGTGAACAATAGAGCCTGATTTAGAAAATGCAAAAAAGACCAGATTCACACACTGTTGCTGTTGTATCTGAATTGCCTTATTTAAGATGTAATTAAAGTATGTGTTAGTGTACTTTAAAGCCTATTTTAATGACTGCAGGATAACATCTTTAATCTCAATAATTTAGGCCAGCAGAGTCATGGCATAACGTTTTCATAATGTCCCGTGACTGCTAAGAATACACACACTGACGATTACCTTCTGTCCTCTTCTGGCCTTCTACTATTTTTAGAGGAAGCTTGCAAAGCCTCGACGTGGTTGAAGAGTGTCTGTATGTCCGTGTGTCCGTATGTCTGTGTGTTTGTCTTCATTCGGAGATAAAGTGGTTAATCCACCGTATTGTTGGGTCTGGGGAGAGGAATAGCTTGTAACTGAGCCCCCCCCCCCCTATGAACCCCCACTACCCTGAGCCCCTCTGAAACACTGTCATTGATATGTGCGTCACTATGAACTGACTGGCTGCTGGTTGTGTGACTTCATGTGTACGTTTTTATTGAGGCGCTATTCTGGGGCCCCTAAAAAAACCCACAGCTCGTGTCCTCGGCCGCTGCAGCTGTCACTGAACTCCACCCCGCTCCACGGTCAGTATATATAGCTTTGAATATGATCGCTGTTTATTTAACTTGCCAAATACTAAGGTGTATGTTGCAATAGCTATGTTTCACTGATGAGATACGCGTCTCGTGTTTGTTTCTCATGTTGCAGACGAGTACTGTTGTCTTTATAATATGGAGATATGCTGTCGTTGTCCTTCAGATTAAAGGAAAACTCTGCAATGTCGTATGTAAACTCCACAATGAGATGTGAATAACACGTCTCACATGTTGTAGCAAGCTTGACTCGATCCCTCTGGTGTTGATGAAGTCTGTTTTTCAGGCTCGGTCTATTCCCAGCATCCCATGACCCGTTCTCTGGGCTAGGAGGAAGAGTCCTTGCATGAGACTCGACCACGGCACGTTACAACACGGCCACAGAGTCTCAGACTGGGGGCACCGTGCAGCAGAGGGGAGGGAACGCTCCGGTTATGCCCCCTTATGGCCACTAGGGGGCTGACGGGCCACCAGGAAGATAAACACCCAGATACAAACCAGTGGCAACGGGGAGAGAAAGAGATAACACTTCTGTATTTTACTCTTATTTCCGGTGTCTCGCAAAACAACATTTTAATGTTATCCCGGTCTTCCTACGTGTCGGTTAATGTGAAGGTACCTGGAGATCTTTATTCAAACAAAGAAATGTGGGTCGAATAAGTGAAAGAAACACGAGCCCAGCAGATTCACACAAACTCCAGATGTGCATGTTTCTAAATGTATTTTCTACGAAGGTGCTTCTTTAGGCTTTTAAACAAATTAAGATTCTAGGGGGAGGAATGTCCTCATTCATTTAAAGCTCTGTAATGAGCCTGAATGATGGTAATCATTCTTCAGCTGGTTCTGAGTCATTCAGCATGGGACAAATACAACTCTCCAAGTCCGTTCCTTATCTTATGCTCGGATGTCTTGAATATGTGAAGTGTCTGTTCGGCCAGAAGAATATTTCATTTTAACAGGTGACAACATGGTTGAAGCGTGCGTGTGTGTGTGTGTGTGTGTGTCAGTTTCCTCTCTGTGTGCTGGTCACGCTCGTCGGTGGTGCCGCTCACTGCTGTCGGCCCCTGAACCCTCCAGTGAACCGAGTCCAACAGGACTTCTCTGGCTCTCTAGCGCCGTGTCTCGCAGATGAAATGTTAATCTGATTAACTGTAGGATATTTACAGCTCTAAGTCCTGAGTTATCGAGGCTCGTCTTGTTTGTGTTGCTCACGAAGACTCACACGGTGAGATGAGCAGAGAGAGAGGTGGATAGATTAGAGGGTTGCAGGCAAATTGTACTTTAATGTTGTTGTTGTTGTTGTTGAGGACGTGGATGCCAGGACAAAGCACCCCCGTCCTCCTCCTGTGTGCTTGGCTCGAGGTTAAGAATCCACCCGGCCAAATGCACACATGTATCCGTCCCCGTGAGGCGGGCTGTGCTGCTGGGAGCCGCCCACAGACGGACTCCCTCCGCCTCCATCCTGGTCCTCCTACATGTCGGCTGCTGCCTCTCAGGACGTGTTCTTCATCTCATTCCACTTCCCACGCAAACACGCAACCGAATAAGCGTTGTGTTTTTTGTCTTCTTAATGAGGTTGTAGCCATTTCATTTTGCTCTGCTAGTATTCAGGAAAATGTTAAAGCAATGAAGATGTTTTATAACATACTTCTGCTTGATAAATATATCCCTAACGCTCCCATTATGAGTTTTCCAGCGCAAATTTACTGGCATTAGGTTTATCCCCCACACTTTTATCCGAGCCGCGTAGACTCCTCTGTGTTTTCCGTTTCCACCTGCCCACAAATCACTCTCATCCATCACCAGCCGACAAGCCGATGCACTCCGCTGCACGGCGACTTCCCGGTGCACACGGGGGCCGAGCAATAAGCCGAGGCCGGCCGCGGAGAGGGAACGGCACAGAGACGGATGGGGAGTTTTATTTGTTCCCTGAATGATGAGTAGTTCTACCAGCAGAAAGACGTATACATGCTCCAACTGGCTGATGGACAATGGTGTTTGATCACACTGATGTGTTTGACATCTTTAATTAGCCTTTTGTCTAATTCCAAGAATTAAAATATGATTGTGGCCATATTTTATTTTATTTATTGGATCCCCATTAGCTGACGCCTTAGCGACCGCTAATCTTCCTGGGGTCCACAGAAAGGACAAAATGCAATACATACAAAACATATCGTGAAACAAACAAAGTGAATAGTGCAGTCAGATGCACAGTACAGTCGAAGGATCAGATATATTTTATGCAATTCGACTTAATTCATGAAAAGAAAAAGAAAAATTAGATGACTAAAAAGCAATAGAATGTTGTGGTGAATGTTCTTAGATGCGCCTTTATTGTTTAGAGACTTCAGTGCTTCTCAGTCTTCAGTCAGGATCTCCTCTGTGGGATCGCCTAGCAGACATTAAGGGAGAGGTCGACAGCTGGGACTGGATTGTGTATCTTTGTGGATATTATTACAAATACAAAAACAGTAATGGAAAGAAAAAAACATAAAAACAAATGCATTGTTTTAATTTTTTTCTGTATAAACTCTGTTGTTTTAAATGATTTATCATGGCAGTGATCCAGGAGGTGTCGGCAGGTTGTTTAAACGTCATATTGACCATACCTTGAGAAAAAAGTTGAGTCCTAACTTTAGAAAAAGCAAAAGGCTGCGACCCCCGCGCATCTCATTGACTCCTCACGTCCCCCGTTGGAGACACACTCAGCAGCCACGTCGTTCTGACGTCAGCTCACCCCAAATGTTCCCGTGCACCCCACCGGACAGTACGCCATTTATCTGGACACCAGCGAATGTATCCGGACTACACTTTGATTTATGTGTCACATTGCTGCCCCCCCCTCCCCTCCACAACCCCCCTCCCTCATGGATCCTTCTGGAGGACCCTGGGCTCAGCGGAGTGCCTGTAAATGACAGCTCGCTCTCCTCTGCTTGCGCGCAGCTACACGCAGATTAGGAACACGCACGCACGCACGCACGCAGGCGCGCGCACCCGCCTGCGCCTCCTTAGAAACGACTCTCGGTTGATCCATCAGTGCTGCTGGTGTGTGCGTGTGCGCGCGCGTGTAAATCCGTACTGTAGCTCTGGGGCTAGGAGGACTACGACAATGAAGACGACGCCGAGAGGCTGGAGACGCATGCCCCCGCCGTCGTCCACACGCTGCCCGGAGTGAGGCACGGAACAACTTGTGAGGCTTCACAGGCGGCAGCTCTATTTCCAGGTTGTCGGTGGTTATGTCGTTTCGCCTCTAAATGGAGCCGCCTGGGAAGGAAAATCTGAGTTGAGGTATTCACAGGGTGTGTGGGACGTCACGGACCGCGGTGTTGCGTAAAGCGCCCGCGCTGCGCTAGTTTGGAAGAGTTTTGGGAAGCGGAGTGCAGGATGAACAACTCGAAGAATCACACGGTAAGATGTGTTGCTGCTGTTGTTGTTGTTGCTGTTGTTGTTGTTGTTGTTGTTGTTTTAACGGATCGATCCAGAGGACTGTGATCTGAGGAGTGAGAGTCAGCTGAATAACGCGTCACACTTCGGGGGACTTCGTCCCTGTCAGATCGCGCATGTCGCTGATCCGAGAGATTCGGAGACATCTCATTGGATCTGCTGTTGTTGCCACAGTGCAGCCTGATGATGTAACATGTGATCTTGAAAGGAGATTTGAAAGTTCCTTGGTCAAAAGTCTGCATTTCTGACGTCCTCGTGCCCGTTAACATGTCTGCCCAACTGAAGACTGGTGCCTGTTGGTCTTTGACATCTGTCATGTCATACTCTACGAGCTGATGCTTTATGCAAATGGTCTATGACTGGGAGGTGTGCATACATCAACGACAGAGGACAGGTTATTGTTGCTTTAATTACATTAAAGCGTAGCGTTGGCCCTAATGACCCAATTCAATAAAAGCAGATATGATGTTCCTTTGTCACCTTAAACGTCCCCTCTGTCTGGCTCTGTCTCTCCAGGCTAAGCTTGTGTGTGACTGGAGGTTACTTTAGGGATATGAGCCCTCACTGTCTGACTCTATCACCAGCCTCTCAGAGTTGGAACCATGTGACAGCTGTGTTACTGCAATAATGACTGGCATCTCCCAGTCATCACCGCTCCCCCTCTCTGGAGAATAAGTCGTTCCCCAGCAGCACGCATAGCTGGAGCAGAAAAGACTTTTGTGTGTGTGTGTGTGTGTGTGTGTGTGTGTGTGTGTGTGTGTGTGTGTGTGTGTGTGTGTGAGTATGGTTTCTTAATTCAAGCTCATTTATGACAGCCAACTTCCTATAATCAACTTGTGTATCACTGAAACTCCATGAGGAGATTAACCAAACAACTGTCTACATCTCTGTCTTTTGATGGCCTTTCTGTTACTTAATGACAAGCTGCTTCATTATGTGAGAGGGGGGGGGGGGAGAGAGAGAGAGCTGGAGTTTAGATGTGAGTCTCATTGAGTTGATTTAAAGGTCACCTGCATCAACATCAGTCAGAGATTGAACAAGCCAGACAGATGTGATCTTTCCCTGCGTGTGTGTGTGTGTGTGACTCGGTGTGCGTATGTGTGGTGCATAGAGACGTTGGTTCATTTTGTCCCTACCACTGTTCCTGCCACAGTAATCTGCTCGGCGGTGCAAAGGTTCCTCGTGTGCAGAGCTCCTCCTCGTGTGGCGGCGTCCTCAGCACACGGCCTTCTGGAGCATCTCTCTGTCATGTCGGCTGCATTCATCACACGCTGCAGTTAAACACACTTTTTTTATTTTATTTTCTGCTGATGCTTTTCATGGCCTTTGCATTTATCCAGCGGGGGAGAGAAGTCAGCATCCTCTGCCGGTCCGCTCCGGTAGAATCCTCCGCCCCGTGTCGAGCGATCGATAACCACTTACTGCAGAGCAGCTCTCTGCCGGTCCACACGGCTTTCTGTCTCCCTCCTCGTCCAGATAGATATCTCTAGCGTCTCCTCTGCTTGTATGTGTCCGTCTCCCCTCCTTCTCTCTCCTCCCGAGCCTCACCTCTGCAGTCACGTGTGTTTTCTGTCGCTGCCTCCCGGCTCCGTGCTGCAGCAGAGGTCATTCTGTGTTCTCTGCTCAGTGTCCACTGCTTTTTCCTGGGAGAACTGAGATCAGTCGGACTTCTGCAGCCGATGTACTGACTGGAATGACGGCGGATGTGGACATATGGGGTGCATTGGACTTTATGTTGTGTGTGTGTGTGTGTGTGTGTGTGTGTGTGTGTGTGTGTGTGTGTGTGTGTGTGTGTGTGTGTGTGTGTGTGTGTGTGTGTGTGTGTGTGTGTGTGTGTGTGTGTGTGTGTGTGTGTGTGTGTGTGTGTGTGTGTGTGTGTGTGTGTGTGTGTGTGTGTGTGTGTGTGTGTGTGTGTGTGTGAGTGTGTGTGTGTCCTTGAGCCATTTTCTTTTGGGATGAGTGTGAAAAATGAGGCCCTTGCACCTTCCTCTGCCACAATATTGCCTCTCCGCTCACCCAATTATAGATCTTTTAACTCGCCCTTTTTGCCTACACAATCTACTTCTCTCTGGGTGCTTCTTACTTCTCATATATGATCTCTTGCCAGCGTTGGTCCTCCTCTCCTACTTCTACTTTCCACCTCCACGACTCAAGTAAACACTAGACGAGGCCAGCTCAACGTGCCATGGCAGAGCTCTCTCTGTGAGGCGCTGTCCTATTTATTGTTGCAGGCAGGGTGGAGGACTTCTCGATGGGTTCGTCCTGGCGTGAATGCCTCAAAACGGGAAGAAAATAAAGGCAGAGAGAGAGAGAGAGAGAGAGAGAGAGAGAGAGAGAGAGAGAGAGAGAGAGCGTGAGGAGAGAGGCCAGATTAATGCAGGACGTGTCATCATAGGACAACATGTATATGCATGAGGCAGCAGATTGATGGTGAGGCCTCATGATGCTGATACAGTGGGAGAGAAGTGACAGACGGACTGACAGACGATGCAGAGGGAGATCGGGAAGGGATTGGTGGTCACGGAGGGGAGCAGCTAATGCAGAGCTGCTGGCAGCCGATCACAATCCCAGTTAACGTCGTTCTGTCTTGTCTGTCAGAGGAAGTAGATGCGGAGCTGTCATTTATACTGTCCTGTTTGACAGGCTTGTGTGTGTGTGTGTGTGTGAGAAAACTTCCCTTCATTGTACAATGCATTTGCGCTGCCAATGCATGACCGTCATGTTAGTGTTGCTCTTGTGTTGAGAGATATGTGCAAAGCCTCAATGTTCACAGACAAATACTCATTTACTACATCTGTGGAAATCTGATATAATGGATAATCCAGGAGGAAACCCTCCGGCTGCTGCAGCGGCCCTCTGATTAAATGCTGGCGTGGCCGTGCACAATCGATAATAATATTATCAAAAACAGGGCTTTGCTCTCCTTCTCACACACACACACACACACACACACACACACGCTCAGGCGGTATTTCATATTGTGGGTCGGGTTAGATGCTGCAGACAAAGGATTGTACGTGAAGCGATATACTTGACAGAACACAAAATGGCTCTTTGATTTGCTTCGCAAGAGAATGTGAAAGGGTGCAGTCAAAGCCTGACTGAATCGGCTGCTGCTGTTTACAATGAAGTGTGTGTGTGTGTGACTATTTTAACTTCTTTGTGCTTTGTTGTCGTAGCTGTTTTTAGTGCATGTGAGCTCATAATGGCCGTTCTGAAGTTAAAAACGGCGTCCTGGCTGGAGGCGGCGCAGGAGATTTGTATCGCCCGTTAGTTTCCCCGCTAGCTGCACACTGTTAGCTCTGTTAGTTCTGTTAGTTATGTTAGTTATGGTAGCTCTGTTAGTTCTATTAGCTCTGTTAGTTCTGTTAGCTCTGTTAGCTCTGTTAGTTATATTAGCTCTGTTAGTTCTATTAGTTCTGTTAGCTCTGTTAGTTATGCTAGTTATGCTAGTTATGCTAGCTCTGTTAGTTCTGTTAGTTCTGTTAGCTCTGTTAGCTCTGTTAGTTCCGTTAGTTCCGTTAGCTCTGTTAGCTCCGTTAGTTCCGTTAGCTCCGTTAGTTCCGTTAGCTCTGTTAGTTCCGTTAGCTCTGTTAGCTCTTTTAGCTCTGTTAGCTCTGGTCTTATTACAATGGATGTATGGCTGTGAGCCTCCTCAGCCATCGCCATGTTCAGTACTGGTTGGACATGATAGATGAGCTCTGCATTTTGTTTGGTGCAACTATTAAAACACATTTAATTGTCAAAGACAATTATACTTATAATCATTCTTTTGCCCTAATATTCTTATTTCTGGACTGCAACGCTATTTAAAATCGCATCTGAATCTACACGGCACAGGGAACCGCCCCCTTATAAAGCCATGTTCACAAGAGCATCATTTAAAGGATTCATATAATCTACCGTAAAAAGAAAATGACATTGCCTTGCAGCTTTTATTCACTGTTGAGTTTATGGATGAACATCCATCAATATTTCTGCCCGACTGCTCAAATTAATGTCCAATAAGTTTAATGAAAGGCTTTTATTGATCCTCTTTATCAATTTACCCTGGATTAAAGAACGCTTCAATATATATGAAATGTAGTTTAAGACCATGTGAGACACAGACAGCTCTATTCATGTCGGCCAGCTGCTGTGAGGCCCCGCCCACTTTCCTGGCCTACAGGCCTACTGTTTTTGCAGTGGAGAGAAGTGTTGGCGTGAATATAACAAGTGTGTGTGTGTGTGTGTGTGTGTGTGTTTTGTAAATCCAGCTCCCCAATCTAAGATAATAGCCATGCACACATACTTTCCTTAATTAATTATGTTTTCATCTCTCAATCTCACTTTCCCTTGCTCCTAGTTTACACAAACTCCCTTTCTCATTGCCTCTCACAGAACTGTCTCACACGCTTGAACGCACAGATACACACAACGTATATACAGAGACGCACACACACACACACACACACACACACACACACACGCACACATAGGGGAACTCCGAGGGTTAATGTGAACCATTAGTAACCAGATCAGGCTGTAAGTGCTGAAGGGCCATAAGTGACAGATTCCGGCAGTGTGAGTAGATCTCACCTTACACGTGTCCCATGACATGAATATGTCATTAATCAAAGCTCTGAAACAAACACCACTTTCATTATCATGCGACGGAAATGTTCCTCAGGTCTTAATTCATGGCAGCCATTAATACATGGCACATCACAAGACTGTGGAGATGTCCACAGAAGAAGAGTGAGCTGTCTTGCACTTCATGTCCAGTTAAAGTCTGTTAGATCTTTCTCTTTTCTGGCCGTACATTTAGTTTCTGACCAAACGAGGGGAGTGATGCCTCGTGTCGGAATCACAAATTTAAACCTAAATACCTAACTTTAGTTTTAAAGTAGTGTACTACGCAAACTGTGAAAGAATATGAAGGCCAAGGGTGGGGTGGGTCTGTGGGTGGATGTCTGTGGGTGGGTGGGTCTGTGGGTGGATGTCTGTGGGTGGGTGGGTCTGTAGGTGGGTGGGTCTGTAGGTGGGTCTATGGGTGGGTCTCTGTCTATGGGTGGGTGGGTCTGTGGTTGGGTCTGTGGTTGGGTCTGTGGTTGGGTCTGTGGTTGTGTAGGTGGGTCTGTGGGAGGGGTGGGTGGGTCTGTGGGTGGGTCTGTGTGTCTGTGGCTCGGTGGGAGGGGTGGGTGGGTCTGTGGGTCTGTGGGTGTTTCATTACTCATTATTATAACAATTTGTTATTCTGT
Source organism: Liparis tanakae (assembly GCA_036178185.1). Lineage (NCBI taxonomy): Eukaryota > Metazoa > Chordata > Actinopteri > Perciformes > Liparidae > Liparis > Liparis tanakae. The sequence goes on along the minus strand of CM070094.1, from coordinate 25,420,007 downwards.
CTTGCGTTTGTTATTTGTATTCATTTATTTTTCCTCTTTACAATTGTAATCTGAAACATACACGCACAAAATGAAAATACTTGTCATTTGATCGCTGTATATCACACTGTGCATTATCAATAAAGTATATTTTAAACATTTGTTTTAAAGAAATGAGGGTCGTCAGCGCGAGAGCTAGCCCCCCCCCCGCTCCCAGCAGCAGCTTCCAGCCTCATCGGTCCTTTCACTGGTGGTTTGGTTCAGAGGTCAGAGGTCAGCTCGGTCATATCCGCCGTGGCTTCAACTCGGCTCAGAAGTCCCTCCAGCTTCATGAATATTATGACGAAACGTATTCTCTCTCTGGCCGATCGTATTAAAGCAAACGCATGAACAGAAACGCGTAGGTTACTCGTGGAGGATCGGCTGCCCTCCCCTCCCTGTCGTGTCCACCTCCATTCTGCACACGGCCTCCCTCCAGCAGCTCTCACGTGGGAGCAGCACATGTGATCATATATACACACATGCTGCCATACAGTCTAAATAAGGCAACAGTGATGAATAATGGAGTAATAAAAACGGCGTCCACAGAGCTCTGGGGTCCAGAGAGCCCGTCGACTACGAGGCAGATAAACCCAGAACATTGCTATGTTTACGTGGATTGTAATATCCCAGTATTGATTAAGACGATGGAAGCTGTAAACAACATCGTCTGATTGCTTTTACCTCCATAAAGCACAAGTTGTAAGACACGTAATTGTATTGTGATGAGAAGCTAAGGAGAGGATTGGAGACATGCAGAATACATTGAGTGTATATATATATATATATCTATATATATATAGATGTATATATATATATATAGATATATATATATATATAGATAGATGTGTGTGTATTTATGTATGTGTATATATAATATATATGTGTATATAATATATATGTGTATATAATATATATAGATGCATATGTGTGTGTGTATATGTATGTATGTATAAATATGTGTGTGTGTGTGTGTGTGTGTATATATGTGTATATATATATATATATATATATATATATATATACACACACACACACACATAAGTGCAAATAGTTCTGAATGGGTTATTAGAAGTCCAAACTTAAATGCCGTCCCAAACAACAGCAGCACTCTTACGTTGTTCTCCTCTTAAGTTAAATGCCGGCGGGCTAAAACCAGATCATCTGGTCAGCAGCTGAATCTTTTATCACAATCACATGTTGCATTTTGGTAAAAGCTTTATTTGGCCCGCTGCAAGGCCGTTGTTTCCAAACCTGCAGAGGCTGAAGAGCTCTCTGGAATGTGAATAGAAGGAGAACAATGCTCTCTCCGAGTCCTCCGCATTAATGAGGCCTTATCCTCGGGCGCCTTGCACCTCTCCACGTGGGGCGAAGGGAGCCGAGGTAACGGACGACAGGGAGGGAGGGGGGAGGGGAGGGGAGAGAGGCTCGCTCCAATGCTCCTGAGGCCGGCTCGGCTAATTAGCCCCGATCTCCTGATCCTGGAAAAGCCTCAGATTACTGAGACAACGGCATGCTGTGAGTCTGTTGAACCGGTTCATCAGCAGGGGGGGGGGGGCAACTCACCAGGGCTTTACAAAGGTGTTGCTAGTGTTACAGTAGGATGGGCTTGTGGTAGTGAGATACCCCCCCTCCCACTGAGGATGAACAGGAGCTTCATGGTGCAGGACCCAGCAGGGATGCTACTTTCTCTGTGGCACCGTGACCTCTCGACCTCTCGGCCCTCCCTTTGTCCCTTCCTTTACGACGTCTTCCACAGCAGCAGGACTTCCCCCCGGCTCAGGTTGTGGAGGTGCTGGACGGTGCAGGTCTTTAGGACCCTGGGGCCGATGGCGTCCTGCAGCTTTGCCTCGGTGCGGCCTCTCCAGCCGTCTTCTCACTCGCACGTTATAGTTAATGTATAAGCAAAATATACTCAACCGGTCATGTGACGCTGTCGGCCAGGCAAAGAAGACGGCAAACATTTGGGCTCGCCGCTCTGGACCGACTTCTCTCCTCTCCTCCCCTCTCTTCTCCTCTCCTCCCTCCCCTCCTCCTCTCCCTCTCCTTCTCCCTCCTCTCCTCTCCTCCCTCTCCTCTTCTCCCCTCTCTCTCTCCTCTCCTCTCTCCCCCTCTCCTCTCCTCTTATCCCCTCTCCTCTCCTCTTCTCTCCTCTCCTCTTCTCCCCTCCCCTCTCCTCTCCTCCCCTCTCCTCTCCTCTCCTCTCTCTCCTCTCCTCTTCTCCCCTCTCCTCTCCTCTCCTCTCCTCTTCTCCCCTCTCCTCTCCTCTTCTCCCCTCTCCTCTCCTCTCCTCCCCTCTCCTCCCCTCTCCTGTCCTCTTATCCCCTCCCCTCTCCTCTCCTCTCCTCTCCCCCCTCGTCTACCGAGGTGTGAGGGAGCGGCTCTCGTACGGAGAGCTGTCGGCCACCATGACACCTGCAGACGTTCTTGGAAGAATCCATTGAGTTTATTTTTTTAAAGAGAAAGCGACGCGCTCCACCGGTCCCTCACAGCGAGGAGAGACCCGGCCGACTCTTCACAGACTAGCGCCTCTCTTCAAACGCCGGGTGATGCGTGAGAGACGGAACCGGCTGCAACCGCATGGGAAATATTTCACACGGCGTTGCAGCTCCTGCATTTGTGTGTCGTGTGTGTGTGTCTTTTAATGTGATTACATCCCCTTCTTCACCTCGTCTTCACACTTAGGGACGCACCGGCAGAATGCTCAGGTTGAGAGGGATCACGGCCGTCTTTGAGGCGTGGGATGACCGGCTCATAACCGATCCTCTCCTGAACTCGTCTCTCCTTTATCTCTGGACCTCTGTCTTCGAGGAAAAGCTGGCTGATCAGTTATTAGTCCAGCAGCAGCTTGTATAATAGTCAGTGGCTGACTGCCAGTAGAGTTCACGTGTGTGTGTGTGTGTCCTAATTCATTAACTGCCTCTTGCAGTCCTCAGACAGTCTGGTTTGCCAATTAGTCTCGTTAGGGTTTCTCCATTACTGTTTTTTTATTAGTAGGGGATTGTGCGTTCTCCCCTTTAAAGCTGTGAAACGTGCAAAATGATGTAAAAACTGCTGTAAAATACAACAATACACTGTTTTCCCGACCCTTGTTTGCTCTGTTTGACATGTAGAGTTGAATCTAAACTAAATGCAACAAAACATATAGTTCAGGGATCCAGAGAAGATGTACAACAGTGTATTCGATGTGAACATGGCGCTAGTGTTTGAATGCAGCTCCCCCCCCCTCCCGCTGGTCTTGTTGGAGGAGAGCTGAGGAGGAACAGGAGGAGCTCCTGCTGTTAGAGCTGTTGTTGTGCTGTTGTTACTCATAATAAACTACTTATTTATGAGTCTGCTCTGAAGCCTGTAAGCAGCGTTTCATAACTCTCTGCTCTCCTTGCCCTTTAGGTATTCACTGAGTCATATAGTAAATATATGCTCACACACTTCCTGTTATTATCTATACATTGCCTTCAGATTACTCTGATGTTTTCTTTGCCTGCTCTGGGCTCTCCCCCTGCTCCTGCATAATGCGGCCGCAGTGCACCGGGCTGAGTGTGCACAGCCGTCTGAGGGCCATCACGCCGTAATGGGCTTATAAATTGCTGGAGTGATCAGCGCTTGGCAGACTCTGAGCTTCCTTTGCTCTCTTGTAGCTCCAAACAATTTGTTTTATAGCTCTAAATGTACTTCTGTTTTGCCCTCTTTAGGGAGAGCAGCCAAATAATGAAATATTCCAGCACCTTCTGCATGTATTGCATAACAATACACTACATGTCATTTAGGAGACGCTTTTATCCAAAGAGACTTACAATAAGTTCATCAACCAAGAGTACAAACTAAGAACAACGAGAATACAGAAAGTAACATTTCTTCAAGAAAATCGAACTACAAAAGTACCACAATAAGAGCTATTTAAATGCCACTGAAGTGCTAATCTGTGTTTTTAATCCAGATATAGTCGGAAAAGATGTTTTTAGTTTATGCACATGAAACATGACTCAGGCGCACGCGTTTTATTTTTCTCATAGGCTCGTTCTGCTCAGAAGCAGCTGCATCGGAAACACGTCGTCTTTGTGAGAGCAGCTGGCTGCAGAGTCGTGTGCACGAGCTCTCGTCTGGTTTTCCATTCAAGCAGAGCGGAAACGGTCCATATTGTCGGCAAATAATTGAATGCATAAGCCGTCTGAAGGAGGGAGATGTCAGTGTTCCAGCTATAAGAGGGAGTTAGATCTCTATAATAATAACTTTATTTATATAGCACCTTTTAAAAACGATGTTTACAGAGTCAAGGCAAACAAATGGAATAGTAAGAAACAAATATAACATTTGAAAATATATATTAAAGTAAAAAACAGACAAACTAAATCAGGGGAACTAAAGTTCTGCATGAAAGGACGATGTCACTTAAAAGCTGTTCTATAAAAATGTGTTGTCTCCTGATCTTCACGCGTTTCATTGTACACGCGTGTGTACATGCTGCGGTTAATGTGTGCTGTGTTATGTCTGGTCGTGGGCGTGACGGTGACGTGCTGTGTGTGTGTGTGTGTGTGTGTGTGTGTGTGTGTGTGTGTGTGACTGAACGTCACGTTGGCGCTCCACCCCAGACAGCTCGCTCATTACGCCATTTCTCCCATTCTCTCGTATTCTATCGTTGTTCTTTCCGTTCTACGTGTTTTCCCTCGTCCGCCGGCTCTCGCTCGGCTTATTTGCCATTGATTTATTCTCCTCTCTTCATTAATCTCCGACTCTTTCTCGCACTCTCGACTGCTCCCTCTCTCCCTCTGCAGCCATGCTCTGGGGGCCGGAGGGGGAAGAGGGGGAGAGGAGGAGGAGAGGGGAAGAGGGGGAGCATGAGGGAGAGTAGCGGAAGAGGGTGGAGAGGAAGGCGAGGCACATAGCTGTGGCCGGCTAATTGAAAGCCAGCAGTTTGGTCAGTGAAGTCTGTATGGGAGTGGTCAGGGATTTCACTTTCTTGGTTATGTTTGTGTATGTGAAAGAAGGAGTGCGTGTGTGTGTGTGTGTGTGTGTGCGTGCGTGTGTGTGTGTGTGTGCAAGGCCTCGGTATCTGAGTGTTTAAGTCCCGCTGTTGTTCTCAACTGTTGTCCTCTTGCTCGTCTCTTTTCTCTCGACCTCTTTCTCTCCGTCCGTCCAACAAGCGATCATCTGTGTTATCTGTTAGAAAAATAAAAACACTTCCGAGTCACAGGAACACGTGGCCGTCTCGTCGGCCTTTAGCCGGAGGACGCAGACTCAAATGCTGAAAGACTATTGTCTGTTTATTTATTGTAACATATATATATATATATATATATATATGTGTTACAATAAATAAATGTGTTACAATAAATAAATAAAAACAGACAAACTTAATTAGGGGAACCGAAGTTCTGCATAAAAGGACGAGATCACTTAAAAGCTTTTCTATAAAAATTGGTTTTATGTTAACTCGCATTTGCTAATTCCCAGTACAGCAGCTGAGGCTGATGGGAATGTCGTACATGTTACTTGATGATGACAATTCATGTGGAACAGAAGTGTCTCTACATTTCTTTGTTATCCATCTAATAGTTGAGATGTTTCAGTCAGGACCAGAGTGACTAACAGACATCAGTAGAGTAAAGCTAAATGCCAAAAAATATGCTTATTTTTCCAGCTCTAAAATAAGTTGCCACATTTTACAAATAAACGTGAGTATTGGAAACGTAAAAACTATTTACTAATAACTCTAAATCCTCCACTCGCTCAAGACATTTGAATGAATGTGGTGGTTCTACTTGTTAACTGTAACCTGTGGACAACCCCGGCTGGAGCAGCAGCCGTCTGGTCTGCTCAGGTCTGAGGTCAAAGGTCAAGGGTCACTGACTGGACCAGAAAAGACTCGGGCGTTGCAACGCATCGTAAACAAGCATCACACACCATCTGCAGCGGCGTCAAGTCCCTGTGTGTGTGTGTGTGTGTGTGTGTGTGTGTGTGTGTGTGTGTGTGTGTGTGTGTGTGTGTGTGTGTGTGTGTGTGTGTGTGTGTGTGTGTGTGTGTGTGTGTGTGTGTGTGTGTGTGTGTGTGTGTGTGTGTGTGTGTGTGTGTGTGTGTGTGTGTGTGTGTGTGTGTCTGATATCACACCCACAGCCACACAAGTAAGGATCAACACACACACACACACAGAGGTGATGGAGGTAGTGACCATCTGCTGACAGCTTACTTTGGCCTTGTGCATTAATCTGTGTGCATATACTGACACTTTACAAATATATTGTTTGAAGTAAATCAATTTCTTTATTACCACATTGTTCCCGCTTTTCTATTCTCTTTTTTAATTTATTTTTAAACATTATCTCAAAAATACTATTTATTTCCATATTGTTCCCGCTTTTCTATCGTTTAAATATTTTTTTTTATATTATCTCAAATACTAATATTTACTACCACATTGTTCCCGCGGTTCAATCCCTTGACAGCAACTTGTTTGATGCCCACGCATGCTGCCTTGCTCAAGGACACTTGTTACCATGTTTATGGATGAGCTAAAAAGAACAACAATAGTTAGAAGTGACAGTATGCAGTTAGTGTCTAAATTATTCCATTTCTGTCTCTCACCGTTAGTGTAACTGTCAAATCTTCTTTTTATTTCCTCTCAGAAAAATACACTTTCCTAAACATTTCAAAGTCTGCTCCTTCACCGGCTTCATGCTTCGTTACCTCGGCAACGGATCTCCTCACACAGAACCCACTACCTCTCCGTCTGTTGCCAAACCCGTCTCTTCATCTCTTGATTACCACCTCCCTTTGGCCATAGTTGTGTTTTTCCTATCAGTGTTGTCTTCTCTTGTAAATCATCCTCTCCTACCTCATCTCTCCCTCCTCCCTCATCTCCTAACAGCGCTCTCTTTCTTTTCTTTCGCTCGTGCTTCTTCTTTTTTTACTCCCAACCGCCTCGTACACTCGCAGACCTTTCGCCCTGTCAACTCGTATCTCCTCTCCTCTTTTCTTTTTTTCTTAACGCCTCCAGCCCCACTGTTTCCTCTGACAGCACTTCTGAGCCGCTGCTTGATACCCAACAGGCACTTCATCCCCGTCGCCCATCCACCCTTCATCCACCCTTCATCCACCCTTCCTCCACCCTTCCTCCACCCTCTCTCTGGCTGCTGTCCACACAATCAGAGGCAGGCGGCCTCTCTGTCGATGCCCACTGGTCTCACACCTGCCACTCTAAAGACACTGAGGGACTCACTGTGGCCGTGTGTGTGTGTGTGTGTGTGTGTGTGTGTGTGTGTGTGTGTGTGCAAGCGTGTATGTATGTGTGCCTGTGAGCATTTGTGAACGATTCTAAAGCGATCTCCTACTATCTCTTACTTCTCTGTCAGCCTGACATAAAACCAGCTGCGTGGACTAGAGGTGGATCTAGGCCAGTGTTCTATTCTGAGATCCCCTTAAGGAGAAGCTTGCTAATTTCTAAATGCAGGACCCCCTCAGGTCACTCAGGCCCGCTCCATGAAGCCGGACTGTGGTGACGGCCCTGTCTGAGTTGTGTACCTCGCAGACATCCAGTAGGCGAGTGCTGCTTGTTTACATCACTGCTGTGATTTAGTCTCCTGTGTTTCGCAGCCAAGAGTTCTGTAATTGTTTTTCAGTCCGTGAGTGTGTTTATTTGTCGACCGGCGTCGTTGTGTTCATCAGCGTGGATGGTTCACACCTCCAGACTGATCATTATCTGCATCAGGAGAAGTACCCTCGGGCCTTCGTTCGGTTTCATCGTTCTTAACTCGGGGAGACGGTAATGCGTGCTGGACGATGACTTGCAGAGCGTCACTGTTTTGGCGGTTTGGTTTCCAGACCCAATAGTTGGATCTGGGTGATGCACTTGGTGAAGCTTTAAGTGTGGTCGGACCCAAAGGAAACAAATTCGTTTTTTACAAGACCGTGGTTAATCAGAAACCTCATGTGGAAGTGCACGGATCCAAATGTGGGCTTCTGGGTCTAAATTGCATTCATTCCTCTCCCACTGAGCCTCTGTTGAACAAAGTGTGGGACTGCTAACAGACCGGCAGAGAGGAGGAGGAGGAGGAGGAGGAGGAGGAGGAGGAGGAGGAGGAGGAGGAGGAGGAGGAGGAGGAGGAGGAGGAGGAGGAGGAGGATGGAGAGGAACGAAGTGTGAGGGGAAGGCATATGAAAATGAACAGTGAAATTTATAAAAGTTTAAATGCAACAATTCGGAGGAGGAGGAGGAGGACTCCTCATCAGGCAGAGAGAGGGATGAGAAAAGAAGAGCAAAGAGCACTGGAGGTTATCTGTGGGCAGAGAGAGCTTGTGAAGGTTTCACTGGAGGACAAGAACACACACGTACATGCATACATAGCTGCATAGAAATAATCCATCAGTCTGTCAAATGCTGCATTCATTCATTCTAAACGGAGAGTAAACATCATGTTTTACTAACTTCTTTCAAGCTGTTCTTTAAAGACCAATACTTGAATTGAAGCAATCGATGAGATGAGAGCAGACGCTCCTTGTTTGATTCTCGGTGCTCTTGGTTCTTTGTTCTCTCGGGCCTCATGTAGTTCTTCCCTCCCTGACTATTGTTTGACGTTGGTTCACACATTGTCAGCAGCGCTAAAACAAAGTGGAGGGGCTCAGAGGTTTGTTTAAACTCTGGACAGCATCACAAGAGGCAAAGAGTCAGGATGGAGGAAGCTTCAGTGGCTCACGGGTTGGAGTGTGTGTGTGTGTGTGTGTGTACATCCATTGTTTACTCTTGCATAAGGCTGCAGATAAGCCAGCTTAAATTCAGATAAAATATTATTGTATTTTTCCTTTTAAAAAGGCAGCGTGTGTGTGTGTGTGTGTGTGTGTGTGTGTGTGTGTGCGCTAAATGATTAAGCATCTATGCGTCTGCTCAGCAGGAGGTTTGTAAGGGGGCGAAAGGCCATGCCACGCACACACACACACTGAACAGACTCTAAAGTGCTCTCAGAGACACATCTCACTAATGCCTCCACCAGAGACCTGTAATCTACTGCAGACGCCACTCTGGATGTCTTCTTCATTTCTACCGTTCTTCCCAGAGGAACTTTTCTTTCTTTGTATTTCTACCTGTTGGACTCGTCCTGCCAGCTGCCCCCCCCCTCAATGCACCACTTGTACTCTAGTTATGTCTTCCTCCAGTTGACAAAGACGGGGTTCTTTTCAAATGTGTCGTCACCGGTCATTGTATGTCCCCGTCACTCATCGCCGTCCCCTTCTCCCCCGTCCCTCGTCCCTGCAGGACAGCGACATCCAGAAGAAGATCGACCATGAGATCCGAATGCGCGACGGCGCCTGCAAGCTGCTGGCCGCCTGCTCCCAGAAGGACCAGGCGCTGGAGGCGTCCAAGAGCCTGCAGACCTGCAGCACGCGCATCATGGCCTACATGTCGGAGCTGCAGAGGATGAAGGAGGCGCAGGTCATGCAGAAGGTCACGCGGAGGTCGTCGGACGCGGGGCCGATGGAGGACAGGCTCCCGTGCAAAGGGAAGGTGGCCATCTCCGGCAAGTAGAACCGCCTCTACACGTGTGGATGTGTGTTTCTAGATGAGCGTATGCACGAGTATGCGTGGAATTTGTAAAAAGGTCAACTTTATTTATTCATCGTTGGAGATTTGGATATGCAATATATATATATATATATATATATATATATATATAACCCTCCGATTAGCTTTGGGGTCAATTTGACCCAATTCAATGTTTAACGTCTCTAACAAAATGATTGACATCGTGTTTTTTGCTTCATATTTCATGACTTTTCATAATTTATTGGAGACAACTGGGAAAACATATTTTTTCAATGTCCTGAACACAACTTGTACACATCGGTGTTCTTTGGGGTCAATTTGACCCCAGGCTGTTTCTCACTGTGTAAAACATATAAGAAATATCAACTTTTTTGTTTATTTAATGGGCTATTTAGGTCTCAACAAACAAACATAACCCTTAAACTTGGGAAACAATATTCATTCTAATCATGTTCTGATGGTTTTAATTGCTGTGGTCAAATTGACCCCAGGGGTAAAAAAAAATGTGTGGGTCCAATCGCATGCTAAGCAGAGCGCTGAGCTCATACTTTGAATGTTAAGTATGAATATTAAGTGTAAATGCTGCCCTTTTACAGGCAAGCGCATCAATACTGTGGTGGGCGACGACGTCTTTGCTGTTGAAGTGGCAAAATCAGTTTTTTAAAATGTAAATAACGATAAAGGACCTATAAAATATGTTTTACATACATGTCTCACTGTTATTATTATTATTATTATTTTGGTGTGTTGGCACCATAACATTTTGAAGGTGACAGGAGGGTTAAAATAACTTTCCATGTGTGTGATCGTTTAGTTTTCCTATTTGATGCACAGCTCTGTCGGGCAGATGCTGCCCCTCGCAGCGTGACAGAGGGCAGTCGGAGGAATAATTACGGCGCTCCTGTGTTTGCATTGCAGACGCACTGCAGGGAGATAATTCACACCAGGGACACTGAAACAACGGCTCTTGTTTTGTTTGTTTTTCGAAGACGAGAAGGTTAAAAAACACGCATTAATGAGACGTGAGGCGGGGAGCATGAGTGTGTGTTTGTTACGGAGGTTTATCTGTGTCGGGTACCAGCACGCAGATGGTAATTAGCTGTGGATGCTTTAGCCAGTGATGGAGAGCCGCACACATTCAGACACACACACACACACACACACACACACACACACACACACACACACACACACACACACACACACACACACACACAGTTAGACAGTCAGGGTGATTAACATTGTTGTGGTCTAATCTCCTGTCTGCTGTCATTGCAGATCTTCGGATCCCTCTCATGTGGAAAGATACGGAGTACTTCAAGAACAAAGGAGGTGAGAAGCCACCTGTGTGTGTGTGTGTGTGTGTGTGTGTGTGTGTGTGTGTGTGTGTGTCTAATGAATGTTATTGATGGAGTATTAATGGTTCACGCCGGTAGGGTTTATTAATGATCGGCTGCTGAGTGGAAGCCATAATGTGGCTTCACACTCGATTATGACACGGCTCGTTCTAATGTGTTGACGGTGTGACCACAGAGGGCGAGTGTGGGACTCCTCATTCCTCCAGAGGCTGTGCAGATGATACAGTCTGACATGTTCTCTACTCTCCGATGGTCCGCCAGCACATTATTACAATCTGCTGCAGCTTTACCAGAAATCTCAGTATTTTCCAGGAACTGTCGGCCCGACCCGCCCCGCGGTTCAGTCCTGCTGGCTCTGCCTCTGAGGAGCAGCACACAGGTGCTGAACTGGGTCATTATTATCAGGTTTTTACCAACCAATGAAGTCATTTTTAAGGGACTCGCGTATTTTTCCTTTGGTCTATTACTGTGAACCCTTTTTATGGCGTTCCGGAATTGAATGGTGCACGGTTAATACACAATAGTCATCATAAAAATGTACTTTGCTATCCCGGCGCCTCTTGATGAAGTCAATGCAGGTTAACCCCCATGCAGTCATTAGATCAGCCTGAGCGCAGCTTGAATGGATTCGTCTGCATGGCCTGTGCATATAAATGAACTCCAGAGACAGGTAGTGAACTCTAAACAAAGCTCCACGCGGCCGTTAGTCAAGGTCATTAAGCACCCGAGACAAACTGAGCCCCGGAGGTGAGGAGGAGTGAAGCATGTTCCTCCACCGCGGGTCCAATCGCATGCCAAGCAGAGCGCTGAGCTCATACTTTGAATGTTAAGTATGAATATTAAGTGTAAATGTTGCCCTTTTACAGGCAAGCGCATCAATACTGTGGGAGCCGACGACGTCTTTAGTGTTGAAGTGGCAAAATAAATAGTCTTTAAAATGTAAATGGCGATAAAGGACCTATAAACAGGGTTTGTACGGTCATGGAAAACCTGGAAAAGTCATGGAATTTTAAAATGGTCATTTCCAGGCCTGGAAAAGTCATGGAAAAAAGTTAAATCATAAAAGTTTTGGAAAAGTCATGGAAATTTGTTATGATCACATGTTCATTTACACAGAGTTTGAAATAATTAATATGTTTTTTAAAGAAAAAGGCTAAAAATATAAGCCGGCGTACGCTCTCAATACGTAAAATGTTCGATATTGTTCATGTTTTACCGAGATTTCAGTTTGGTCATGGACATTTGGTTTAAAGTCATGGAAAATTCATGGAAATCCTTCGGTCAAAATGTGTAAGAACCCTGTATAAACTATGTTTCACATACACGTCTCACTGTTGTTATTATTATTCTGGTGTGTTGGCCCCATAATCGTTACCTGTACTCATGCATGCCCAGAAAAGGTATCGCAGCGTCTTTCCAATGTCTGTGTATCCTCACGGCGTAGAGAAGGCAGTCGGTGTTGTAGCTCCACTAGATCTCCACTATATCCCCACTAGATCCCCACTAGATCCCCACTAGATCCCCACTAGATCCCCACTAGATCCCCTCTGAGCTGCAGCTTCAGCCACAACAACACGCTGTCCAGGAACTCTTGGCCCAGCTGGCCGGGTCACGGTTCGCTGAACTGAAACTAACAACGGTAGAAGTGCTTGTCAGCCGGGCGGAGGAGCCGACCTCCTCTCACCTTAACGACTCGTCGTCTCCCCTCTCCGGCCTCCGGCCTCGACACGGTGTTGTGTTGGAGCTCAGGACGAGGTCTCAAGTGGTCGGATGAATAAAAGATGTCAAGATGCCGCATGTATTTCTCTTCTCTCTCTTCATTCTGCCGTTCCCCCTCTCCCCCTGCAGAGCTCCACCGGTGTGCCGTGTTCTGCCTGCTGCAGCTGGGGGGGGAGATCTTTGACACCGACATGGTGATCGTGGACCGGACGCTCACGGACATCTGCTTCGACAACACCATCGTGTTGTGAGTCCCGTCGCCCGAAATACTCGGTGAAGAAACCCCCTGATTGGGTCGTATTTATGCTCGCGTGTTTCCTCCCGCAGTAATGAAGCCAGCCCGGGCTTCGAGCTGCGCGTCGAGCTGTACAGCTGCAGCTCCGAGGACGACTACTCGGCAGGCAGCACGCCGAGGAAACTGGCCAGCAAGCTGAGCTCGTCTCTGGGGCGCTCGGCGGGGAAGAAGCTGCGGGCGGCCATGGAGCCCGGGCCGGGCAGCCCTGTCGGCAACGGGGGGGCCACGCCTCTCCTACTGCCGGTTCCCTCTGTAGCGTAAGTATACGCTTTAGGGCTACAGCTAGTTTACATGTTAAAGCCCCACTATGTAGTATTTCCCTTGTAGCGCCCCCTTCAGGTATTTAACGTGTACTTCAGTGTGGTAAATACTATACTCACTATGTGACGCTGGTCATCATGACAGAAAGCAGGTCCAAGGACCGGGCGCTACAACATGTGACAGAGTCGGTCTTTAGCCCACAGACCCCGATGGAGGAGGAGACATCCACACATTAAAAGTCTTGTAGCGGCAACATTTATTTCAAGCTGTTATTTTAAGGTACAATTGTTACATAGTGTCGCTTTAAACAGAGAGAGAGATTATGTATAATCCAGAGAATGCTAGTAGGCATCTTGATGGAGACCATGTTTCTGGAATGCAGAATGAGTCTCCACCCCGTCTCTTGTGTTGACAGCGGTCCTAAGTACCACCTCTTGGCTCACACCAGCCTGTCGCTGTCACACGTCCAGGACAGCTTTCGCACACATGACCTCAGCATCTCCGGCAACGGTGAGTGGCAGCCTTCTCCAATCTGTCTCCTCTCCATCTTTACCTTTTTCTTTCCTGCCAATCCAGCCATCTGTCTGTTTCTGTGTGCTTCCCCTTCGTCGTCACTGTCTCACTTCTCTTCCCCCGCATTCTAATAATGTCACTTAAACTAAGAGAACTGCTCCTCTTCCCCCCCCCCCCCCCCCCCCCCGACTCCTTCCTCTCTGTCCTTCCGTGTTGTCTGACAGACAGCCATTGCCAAGGTCACGGTGATAAAGGCTGTGCTATGAGGAGGCTGCTGTGTAAAGCTGTAATGATGTGGGCTAACAAGGGCCCAGACCCTCAGACAGACAGGCCCCTAGTTTTTTATTCATCGGCCCTTCAGCCTGCTGTAAAGTTTCATTGCCGCTCTTCATGACACTCCCTGCAGCTGCCAGTTTTTTATAACCCTTTGCTGTTTTTTGTGTGCATTTGGGGGCAGTATGATTAGAGGAAGACATGTGTCTGTGTGTGTGTGTGTCTCTCTGTGTGTGTGTGTGTCTGTGTGTGGATGCACATGACTGTTTTGGGTGCATTTTGAATGTCATGTGGGAATACTTTTATTTATTCATGGTGTTTATTTCCGTCCATCCGTCTCTCTCTCCCCCCCCAGAGGAGTGCTCCTATTGGCTGCCGCTCTACGGCTCGGCGTGCTGCCGCCTGGCAGCTCAGCCTCACTGCATGACCCGACAGATGACGAGTGGATGTTTGAAAGTTAAGGTAAGTTAGCAGGTGTGTGTGCGGCAGGGGAACTTTCATGGTTTCTATATTTACACTACCGTTCAAAAGTTTGGGGTCACTTAGAAATGTCCATATTTTTCAAAGAAAAGCCCTTTTTTTAAATGAAGATAACATTCAATTAATGAGAAATACTCTCTATACATAGTTAATTTGGTAAATGACTATTCTAGGTAGAAATATATTTTTTATGTGAGCGCAGCTGAAAACAGTTATGCCGGTGAGAGAAGATATAAAACTGGCCTTCCTTTGAGCCACAAGTTTGAAGAACAAAATTAATATTTCAAATTAAAATGATTATGTCTAACCTTGTCAATGTCTTGAATATAGAATAGAATAGAATAGAAATATACTTTATTAATCCCCAAGGGGAAAATGTGTTGACACAGTAGCACCAATGAACTAAACACAATAAAATATAAATATAAGAAAGAAAGAAAGTATAAATATATTTTATATTAAATTAGCATTTCATTTGATAAATAAATGTGAGTTTTCATGGAAAACACCACATTGTCTGGGTGGGTGACCCCAAACTTTTGAACGGTAGTGTATATATATATTTTTTTGTCTTGGTTTTCCTCTTCTCCTCCTCCCCTCCCCTCCTCTCCTTCTGTTGCCATCTTTCTTTCTGTTTCCCCCCCTCACCCATCTCGTCCTCCCCCCTGCAGCAGTTGGGAGGCGACCCTCAGAGCTGGACCAACGTGTTCGCCGTTCTCAAAGGAGCGAGCCTGTTCTGCTACCACCGGCAGGAAGACGTGGGGGCTAGCGTGGAGCCGGCTTTCACTATCGCCATCAACAAGGTCAGCAAAGGAATCGCGTAGATGGAGAAACCATCTGGAACGGAATCAAGTGATCCGGAGGTTGAGCCGACGCACCCTGTATTATTTTCGGTAAAGCCTGAGGCGTCAGCAGCAGAGATGGAACTGGATGAGGCTGGTGGATTGATTCCAGTTTGAATCTCAAGGCAGCTGGTTGACTCCAAGCCAAAGTAAATAAGAAATGAGCTTTTCTCTTATCTACGAGTAAAGGTGCCCTTGAGCAAGGCACTCGGTGGCCCCAGTAGAGATGCTCAGAGCCAAGCAGAGGAAACGGTGGAGCTGTTGCTCAGCTTTCTGGTGTAACTGTTCATCTTCAGCAATGCTAGAAAAGAGCAGGCATGTCCTGAAATAAAGTAAAGAGGTAAAGATGTCCAAATAAACCGTCTCAACATGAGTATTGCGTGTTTGAAAACCCGATAACACAACGGAGTCGGCTCCATGCAACTAGTTGCCCTTATTATCTCCTCCAGTCATTCAGACAGAAAGGTTATTGATCATCGTATTTCCTGTCTGGGCGTTGATGCCTATGGGGCTTCTTATTCCTTCCATCGGGACTCATTTAGTGCTGACCCTGATCTGTGGTCTGAGGAGAGGAGGGAGGGCAGTGCGGTGAATGGATGAACAGAGCAACACTACCACCCAGTGGTCATAAGAGGACACATTTGGAGTAGAACGGAGACGTGGGAATTGGGATTCTGCACCTTTTGTTCGTTAATTGCTGAGGGGAAATTAATAGGATGAGGACCAATTAGTGGCAGTACTAGTGAGGGCGTATTTTCTGTGGGGACTTACAATTACAATTGCCGTAATGATCACTTATTACAGAACATAATGGTGTTGGTTCAGGAGTGCCGGTACTTATTCCTGATCATTTTCTGGTAGATGATTGTATTCTTCGCCGCTCCGTGTTTCAGGAGACCAGAATACGGGCGTCAGAGAAAGACCCTCAGAGTAAAGTTCAGAATATCTGCATCAGCAACCAGTACGGGGGGGAGGAGGTCACACACACTCTGGCCACCGAGAGCCGTGAGGACACCCACCGGTGGATGGAGGCCTATTGGCAGCACTTCTACGACATGAGTAAGTACTTGCTGTGCTGCAAGTCGTTTTTGTTTTTATGGACATGCAGGATGGTATGTTCTGGATCTGCTGCTTTTAAAAAAATTGTATTATTAGCCTTTATTTAACCAGGTCGGTCCCATTGAGATACAATGACCTCTTTTTCAAGGGAAGCCTGGCCAAGACGGCAGCATAGAAACATGTCAACAGTCACAAGACACAACAGAAAACACACAACACAAATAAAATACATTAAAAAAGAGAAGGCAACAGGACTAAATCTCCGGATTTACACCAAAACAAGAACAAGTGGGTATGAAGCCGCTCCGATTCCTCTCACACGAGTCTTAAAAGTTTAAAAGTTGATGAGCTGCTTTAACTTGAGAGTTTTTTGCAGTGTATTCCAAGCAGCAGGTGCAGCGAATTCAAAACAGTGCTTACCAAATTCAGAGTGAACTTTGGGCATAATGAATAAATGAAACTCGTTGGAACGTAAGCAGTAACTGCTCTGGGATTTAAAGATGTAGTTACATAGATAGTGCTTGGTGCAAGTGACAGTGTGTCTCTCCCCTTCAGGCCAATGGAAACAGTGCTGTGATGACTTGATGAAAATTGAAGTGCCATCACCAAGGAAACCAGCTCCTGTCACGCTGAAGCAGGGCTCACTCTATCACGAAATGGGTAAGAGCTC
This sequence comes from Liparis tanakae, assembly GCA_036178185.1. NCBI lineage: Eukaryota > Metazoa > Chordata > Actinopteri > Perciformes > Liparidae > Liparis > Liparis tanakae. The sequence continues at coordinate 25,402,987 of CM070094.1, read as the reverse complement.
CGCCCGGTTACATTACTGCGGATATGCAATAAAAAAACATGTTTTTCTCACTTTTAGCCAAAGGAATTATTTGGAAGAATAAAAGTCAGGGAAAGAAAGCTCTGTGGCCGCTTTGCATGTGACTGTAGCTCGAGTTCCTCGGCTCTATGTGCATGAGATGCCGTCACAATTACATTTTCCTCTCCGATGTCTGTAACTCACACTCTCCGTAGAATAGAACGAGTCTCATCTCTGACGCGCTGACTCACTGTCTTCTGTTTCTCTCTTCCTCTTTGTCCTTTCCTATTTTCCTTGTGTGTCCTGAATCCATCACTCCGTCTGTTCCGTCCTTCTTTATTATTTCCTTACGTCGTCCTCCATCATTCATGATTTATTAACTCCCACCATTCCTTTCTTTACGGGGAATCTTCTTAATCCTTGAATGAATCCGTTTTCTCATCATGACTTAACATGTATTCCCCTAATAAACCATCAACACACATACAAACTGAACGCAACTGGTTGCACACATCCATCCCATCCCACCCCCCCTCGCCCCTCCCCCCCCCCCAGCTCCTCTGGCCACGCCCTCCTCTGAGGGGCTCCTGCTGCAGGATAACGCCGTGTCTGCTGAGATTCGCGCTCTGCTCTCGTCTTATTACAACGACAGGTGACGTAACAAGAGTAGGGCTGCAGATAAACTGTGTCGAGGTAAATGTAGCCGTCTCGGGTTGGACCCGCCCCGAGTCGACGTGCCATTGAGCAAGACGCTTAACCCTGGAGCGCTCCCTGTAGCTGCGTCTACGGTGTGTGGATGTGACAGGACTGTACGTCGCTCTGGATCAAAGCGTCAGCTAAATGACGTGATGTGATCCAGGATCAAAACATTACAGGACCGGATATTTCCGTTTCCTGATCGTAATGAATGAAAACATGAAGACGTGCAGAATTACAATTACAAGACAGGTTTTTTTATTTATTATTTTACAATGCATTGCTAGACATACAACCTGATTTTATTGCAATATTTCCTTATGAACTCAAGGATATATTTCATTAACATTACTGAAGTGTTCCATATTTCCAGTGAGATCAGAATTTGCATCAAACCCTGCCTCAACACATGGAATAAACCATCTGGATTACCAGTACACTTCCAGTTGTAAAGCCCAGGCCTGTGCCTCCCATCCAGCAGCATAACGAAGAGTTTCTCTGCATCCCTCCTGCAGTTATTGAGTCGTCCACTGACCTCGGCAGCACCGTGTCCGAGATCCTGGCTCGGAGGATGCAGGAGCTGGAGCTCCGCAGCCAGCTGGGAACCTCCCCCACCTGGATGTCCGTGTTCGAGGAGAACGACCCCGACGGCGCCGGCCGCCCCCGTCCCTGCGCCTCTCGCCTCTGGCCACAGCCCCCGCCCCCCTCACCGCCCGCCCCGCAGCCCCGCCAGCCCTCAGCGCCGCCCCCCGCTGAGTCTGCTGTCCTCGGACGCCAGCCTGACCTCGGACAGCGACAGCCACTGCAGCACCAGCCCCTGCTCCCGGCGCCACGGCTGGCCCGAGGCGCCGTCACACTTCCCTCTCTCGTCCTCCTCCCCTTCCCGCCTGAGGCCACGCACTCTGTCGCTGGACGCCAAGCTCAGCACCCTCCGAGGGAGGAGGTATGGAGGAGGAGGAGGAGGAGGAGGAGGAGGAGGAGGAGGAGGGACCCTGCAGTGTCCTTGCCAGCAGGCTCCGTCCTCGCCGCTCGCCCCGTTCCCCGTCTCCTCCTTCTCCCCCCGGTCCCAGCGCAGCACGCAGACCACGCTCTCCTGCTCCAGCTCCACTTCCAGCAACAGCTCCAGCAACAGCGAGGGCGGCCACAGCCTGGAGTCCTCCGAGGGAGCGCCCTTCTCCAGGCCGTCCCCGGCTCGACGCAGCCTCAGGAACCTCAAAGCCAGACTCGATCCTCGCAACTGGCTCCAGAGTCAGGTGTGAGCGCGTCCCGCCGGACCGACATGTTGCACCGGCCCAAAGGCGACAGTTAACAGTGTAGACCGAGGTTCACCCGGCTTAGCATACATGTGAACCAAGCTCAGGCAGTCAACTGGGCCACATGCAGAGCCCTGAGGAGAACAAGCTGCCTCTACTGCCCCCTGGTGGAGGGAGGATCATGGAAGACCCCCTGGGGCAAACTGGAATGTCTTCGAACACAAAGGACGGGTGACGATCGCTGCAGGCGACTGCACGTTGCTGGGTTGCCACAATTCTGAAGATGATCCACAACTAAATGGGAGGTACTCTACTTGCTTGGAGACATTGTTACGGTCATGCTGCTTGGAGGAAGTGACGCTAAGAGGAAGGACTTGCTCTAATAAACAGGTTACACTGGGCCTACTCTGTCCCAGGACTCTTACTTCTGAAACGTGTTTTTGTTTTGACCTTATTGGCCATCCTGGCTCCACAGATGTTTCAAAGTCATACATATGAATGCACTAGCAGTATTTTGACTGGATGTTTCATATCTGTATGTTACAGCTAAAGCGTTGCAGTGGTTACGCTATGAAAGCCAGTGAGCATGTGGAGAGACGGACAGAATAACATGAGGTATAATCAGCCTGGAGTTTTCAAATGTTAGGAACCAATGTGTGTGCAGGTCCAGGTCGGCGTGTGTTCGCTCTCCTGGGTCTACTTCAGTGCACGCATCCGATTATTCACACAACAGATGGTCTTCCTGGTTCTCCTAAAATGACTATGCACCATTTAGTTTGTTTTTGCACATGATTTGACCGTAAGTGAATATGTTGAACTACTTGAGATCATCTCAACAAAGCATCTGGTGAAGGCGTAACGTTATGCAAGTGCTCCTACGTACTGAACTGGTTATTACTGTGATCTCTTCTGGGTAAACGTCCTCTGCTCTTAACTTTCACATCCATCTGCACACTGATGACGTCGCCAGAAGTGGGTCAGATATTCTACCTACACAGAACACACCGTTGAATCAGATGACATGAACCTTCAGTATTGTTTAAAAGTATTCCTGTTGTTATGCTGAACGTCAGTATTATGGGATTCTATTCAGATTCCCATCGGTTCCTGATCTTGAGCAAGAATAACATGGTGTGTGTGTGTGTACAATGCCATGTGTGTATTTAGTTATGCAAGTTAATGCCGTTTACACGACTTTTAACAGCAGTTAATTTGTCACAAAACAATCATCTAACTCAAATCTCCGAGGCGAGTCGGTCAAAGCAGTCACCTCTTCTACTGTTTCTATTGTTTACCGTGGATTTTACTTTGGTAACGGTTTAACTTGGGCAGTTTGACTAAGATTTAAAACTGTCAAATTGTTTTGAAAACGTTTGTTACTGTAAATTAATTTTTAACAAATAAACCTCTCTTTGTCTTCTGTTACATTATTGATTTTGTTATAAATGCAGCTATATTGATACCTGATTATTGTAATGTCAACAGATGATGTGCGGATCTGTCACGGTTGCATCTTAATAACATTGAATGTTATAACCTTGCAAGTTTCTGGTGTTAGCAGGCGTGTTCTGCATGTACACCGTCCTACAAGGCGAGCATACGCAGAGGAATGTGAAATCTCATGTTTAAGTAATATAACAGTAATTATAATAAATGTTTTATCAATACACAAATGACTCTTTGTTCCACAATGTTTTTGTCTACATGAAATAAGATGGTAATATTTCAAGTTTTATTAATCTTAGCTGTGCATCTTGAATTTTGATTGAATACATCTTAAATTGAAAGTGCAGCATAGCATATAGGATTAACAGGTGTACCATGCAGTGTTCCCTGTGCAGGCCGAGGGAAACCTTCCTCCGTTCCCCCACATGCACGTGTTCCTGCACTAAGTGCTCTGCACTCTGAGCACATGACAGATCGTATTATATCCAATTCGGTTCCTCTCGTTCTCCCTCCGATTAAGAGAGAACCGAGCGTCTCCGTCTTGGCCGATGCGTGAGGAAAGGCAGGTAGAACCGAGGCTGCATCGTCAAGGTGTCGGTTTGTCAACAGTACAAAGCATTGTTATAAACGTGGGAGGTAGTCGACAGAGTCTTCACTGAGCATTGGAGAATGCATAGAGACGCTCTATGGCCACACTGAGTTGTACCATCGGTGTGCTATTATAATTTCACAACTGCATAAAGTATAAAAAACAATCACATTTAACTCAATACATATTAAATAGTATAGCCAGAATAACACTATAAATACTATATATTGTAAGCTTCATTTGATGCTGATTATTGACTTATGTAACCCAATTGGGGCATTTCCCAGAGATTTTGGCAATTCAATAACGTCTGTTGGATCACATAAGTGAATGAACAAGGTTACATCAAGGTACAGATAAACGAGGCTGTCTCCACTCATACTTCAACATCTTTCTTTGTTCGCTTGTGCGTTCCCCTCGCGTTAGCAGGCACACCTCGGGTTGAACGCCCGCAGCGCCACGCCGGCCAGCGCGCCCCAGGCAAACGTGGAGAACTTCGCCGGGCACGTCCCGGCTCGGCTGATGTACGCGGAAGCGATCCGGTGAAGCCGCTTGGCACCGAAGGTGTTGTAGTGTCCTGGGAGGACTTGGTCCACCTGTTCAATGAATTCATACGTTTTGTAACGCTTGTGATGTACAGAACATGACACAAAATGTAACTAAATCCTCAGTTGTAGCACAATATGCATCAATGAGACGATGAAACAAATTCTGGTAAATCTTGACTGACGTGGATGTTAATTATGTCGATTCTTAGGATACAATTGTATGGTTTCATGTGTCGACTGGACAAATCAGAGAACTGTATAGTAGAGGCTCTGGTCAACCCTCTAAAGAGCTGCTATCCATTTACTTCGAACTTAAGACGACATTGGCACAAAAGTCTTCATACTGTTTAATGAACTGTATTATGCATGTTGTATGTTGTATCTTCTTGTTTTCTCTCTCTTTTAGAGTTGTATGTCTGTTATTTGTATACGGAACTTGGCGTGGTGAAATAAAGAATAAATGAAATACAAAAAAACAGGTTTGCAACTGAATAAAAGTCACCTGAAATAGACACACAATGGGCAACTATGTCAAAAAGATAACAGGACTGTGATATACTATACTATTCCGACTATGTCTGGATTATTGTGGTACTTTTGTAGTTTGACTATGTTGAGGAAATGTTACTTTCTGTATTCTTGTTGTTCTTAGTTTGTACTCTAGGTTGAAATGCACTTATTGTAAGTCGCTTTGGATAAAAGCGTCTGCTAAATGACATGTAATGTAATGTAATGTAATATATTTCTGAACATGTTGCAGACAATGGGGTTGGCTGCCTTATGCATCAAAGCTCAATTAATCCGACTCACAGTATTGGTACTATGAGCTGACATGGTTAGTCTTTAGTGGTACCTGTTCGCTGTCCACGAGCCCCACCAGGCGCTCACAGCTGCTGATGTAGTCACTGACGCGGCTGTAGGGCAGCCAGTCGATCATGGCACCGTCGTACACGACATCTCCACTGAAGAGCAGCTTGTTGTCCTGGTCGTGGAGGCAGATGCTGCCCCGAGAGTGGCCGGGCATGTGGAGCACCGTCAGCTGTCTGTCCCCCAGGTTGATGACGTCACCTAGAGAGAGATGATGGTCACACATGTAAACACACACTATAACTTCAAGGCTTACATCCAAATGAAATGGGTGTTCTCCTCATCATTTGGCAGGATGATATTTGTGTTTCCTTCATATCCCTGATATGCAGAGTCAAAGACGTGCAGTCCATCATTGATTTGGCACGGCACCGGAGCCGTGGCTCGGACGCAGCAGAACAAGTCAGTGCGTCGGCTAATGCCGCCTGCAGTATTTACACGCTTAGAAGAATAAAGACGGGCAAGGATTTGGCCCAAACTCCAATCAAAACAAAGCTGCTCATCCCAAAAGACGATAACTATGATGTAATTAAAGAAAGATACCAGACAAATACAAGTTTATTGTCTCAGTGAATTGATGCTGTGTGTATCTGGATGATTGATAAATCAATGCTGTGCCTTTATTAATACTGGGAAAGCTTCTGTAAACAGCGCCAACGCTGCATTTTCGTCTCATCTTTTTCTTGGACATAACAGTGTCATCATGGCTTAAAATAGAGCTGCTTGACTACAAAACAATAAATATTAATGCAAAACAGCTGCAAACAAAAAAAAACGTCCAGTCACATTTTGTCTCGCATTTACAAACATAGTTTGCTTTGAAAAAAGTTGACAGGACAGCTTCCTCTGCACAGCCAGAGCAATGCAATGAAGTCATTGCTCACGTGAGACGATGCTGCCCCTGACCTCATATTGAACTCCTGCCTCATACAACATCCTTTGTGACACGAGCCTCAAACACCATCCATTAAGAGCACCACTCTGGCCCTCCTGATGTAACTCTCCACTACACATGTAAGATGCCTCTATAATGTATAGGAATGTGTTCATCCAGAACGCCATTTTTGGTCTTATGCCAAATGCATTGTGCGGGTAGATCCTCCTGTCGGGCGCATACCGTGTACTGCATACTGTGCACAATACGGAGTCCAGGCACACCCATTAAATATGGTCTAATGGTATCGACCATGTTGCTTATCCCTGGGCAGATGCGTTTGGACCTTATGACCTGGCCTCTGATTGCATATCTACTCCTCTCCAATGAATCCGATGTGCATAGGCTGCAGCTCCTCCACCTACCCTCCTGCAGGATGTGCGTAGCCTGCACCGCCTTGACTTTGTAGTGCCGTGCCCTCCATCCCGGACTGGGAGCCTCGACGATCTCCCTGTCGCTGAGCCAGGTGGCCGTCTCGAAGTTGTCCCCGTTGGCCAAGGCATCGACCTCGGCGCTGTGGACGCCCACCTGTTGGAACTGATGGAGACCCCCCGAGTGGTCGAAGTGGGCGTGGGTGGCGATGGCCAGCAGCGGGTTCTTCCTCTGCGGGTCTTTGCCGAGCAAGCCCTTCTCGTCTATGTAGTCGGGTAGGCTCCTCAGACCCAGACCCGTGTCGATCACCACGTCCTGGTGCGAGCCGCGCAGCAGCCAGATGTTGGCGCGGTTCTCCGACTGGTAGAAGCGCTCCTGGATCCAGAAGAGTCCCTCTCCGAGCGATTTGTGAGCGTACCAGTCGGCTGCAGACATCCCAGTTCACGCACTGGTCGAGGTAGCCTGCTGCGGGTTTTCTGCGGGCGAGGGATTTCTTCCGGCGGAGCTGTGTATTCTAGCTGGAGGTGGTGTGTGTGTGTGCGTGTGTTTTTTTTGTGTGACCGTGACAGCCGACACACCCTTGTAGGAGGAGAGCGTGCTCATTGGACGAGCGGATGTGTGACGTCAACATAAAGCGCGCCACGCCATTAGCTGTAAATAAACCACGCCTCCTGTTGACGTCACTCAGGGGCGGGGCTAGAGGAAGTCGCTTTACGCTGACTGCCGTGTAGCGTGTCTCTGGTCTCCACGCGCTCGTTGCAAAGCCGTTCAAAGCTTCGTTAGATCGAGCTGCAGACTTTGGGTTTAATTCATTTATGTGCCGCATGACAGATACAACTGAGTAGATGATTTTGTCTGTTAAGTAAAATCGAAAAGTGAAACCATGGATATTTAGTAAAGGCTAAATGCCAGTAAACAGCCCTGACATACGTCTCTCCACATTAGGACTGATTCACAAACATACATAGTGAGTATAACAACTTATTGTCAGTGTTCATGAGCATGTGGTGTGTCGGCGTCGATCAGCGGGTCATAGCAGCCATGCGACAGTGGGAGCTGTGGTTCCTCGTGTCGACACGTGTTCCACCGGGTGGAGTGACGGCGTGTGGTCTCTGTGCTGCAGGTCCGGAGGAGGCGGGCAGCCATGGGAGGCAAGGGTCGCGGGATCGGTGCCTTCACCTTTAACGTCGAGGCTCTGGGCATCGGCAGGGGCAGCATGCCAGAAGCGAGGGTGGGGCCCAACGCGCTGTATCCGGTAAGTACCGACCACACGCACACGCACGCACGCGCGTGATGGGATGACATTGCAGTGGCGACGTTGGTGGAATTCACAAATCAGAGACATGTGCACTTCAAAAGTAGACTTGTATAACGAAAAAACAATCCATGGACCTTTGTGTTGAAACCAAAGTACAAGCTTTGAAAAAATGAAGTTTGTATTGTGCATAAATGCAATGTGAAATAATATGTATCTTTGTCAAGTTAACAATAGACAAACTAACAGTTGCTCATATATTAGTGTTCTTTTTTCTGCATGATGCAGCAAATAGAGGGTCATGGAACAGAAAGGACGTTTGTGCAACACTTGTCTCGTCCTCCTCATACTTCATGAGCATCTATGTGCATTTAAGTCCCCTGAAAGCATATGACACCCAGCTCATTACGCATATGACAGCTTGATTGTGTTATGCACAGGCCTAGGCATTAGTGGATTACCATATGGGCCTGCTGGGCCAGGGGGGGGATAGCCTTGGCTAAAGTTGCTGCTATTAACTTTGCATTTCTTGACACAATGTCAAAGGGCTTAGTCATTAATTTCAATAACATAGCCACAAAAATCCTTCTGCTAAACTGAAGGAATAGGCTGAACATTCACTTTGAAGATGTCACAAGAAAAAGAAAAAAAGATAGCGTTTATCCACAGGACTTTAGACTGGCTGAGTAATGTTTACAATATTATCTGTCTCTGCATGGGTCCCCATTGTCTCATAATCTGCCCAGAGACCAACTATTCCTAAACAATTGACCACAAACCTGATGCATTTGAGGCCCCTGGGGGTCAGTTTTGGCAACACCAGTGCCCACTTGATGACCTTTTTTTTTGTCCCATAAAATGTTGAGTGCATGTGTCGTAGAAATGTAATAACCCGATCTGTTGATTTTCAAGCAGAGCACTTCAGTACTTCTTAATTGATCTTTTTCACTGTAATTGTAGGATCAAGTTGGTGCTATTATACTGAAAAAATGCAGTAATGTATCAGTTAACACTAAAAGATAGAACAATTGAAGGCAACACTCAACCTGTAAATGTACAGATTGTTCACATCTGCTCCATAGTGCAGGAGAAAAAATGTTATTTTTAACTTTACTTTATTTCCCCCCTGTTTATTTAATATTTAGTATTTAGTTTTTTAATATTTATTTTTATTGATGCTCTGATGTGCATGGCTGCTGTGATTTTTAAATGTCCTCACTGCGGGATAAATAAAGGAATATCATCATCATATCATAAATTACCTGTGAAAAGTAACATAGTTGTAATACGTTGGTATTATCGCCCTTCTCTGTCCATCCTCCTCCAGAACGTCGACTTCAAGCCGGTGCCGCTGAAAGTGGGCGAGGATGAGGACTACATGCTGGCCTTAAAACAGGAGATGAGGGGAACGATGCAGCGGCTCCCGCACAACATTAAGCCTCTGTCCAATAAAGCAGGTGAGGAGGAGACGAGTGCCTGAGAAACTTGATCATCTGATGCTAGGACAAGACAATCGGCTGCTGTGGAAGGAAGATAATGCAGCACTTAGAAACTGAAACATTTCATCAGGGTCATATCTGGGAAAAGGAGAGAGAGGCATGTTTATTGCAGAATATTGAGTTACAGCTGCTTCCTCATCTGGCAGGTTTAACATTATCTATGTGGTCTGGCCTTAAACTCTTTTTTGAGTTCCCTGGTTTAGCGATGAGCTACATATCCATAACAAGTATTATATTCAATTTGCAGTATGTCTTGTCATAAATGTTGTTAAATTCATAATTAAGGTGCCTTCTACTTTCAAAATAACGTGCTAACTTAGCCCATTGTGATATAAGTTTTCATCTATCGTGTCTATAAAAGTCTTTTGTTTTGGCACTATTTATGTATGCATGTATGTGTGTTTGTATACTGTATACATACCACTTGGTGATTTGGTCTTTTTGATGCATTCATGGTTCTGATAAACTGGTGAATGTGTTTATAAAAGGGAATTGGGATTTTTTTTATATATATATATATATATATATATATAATATTTTTATACCAAAGCATAACTTTCTCTTGTTTTCATGAAACAGAAGTGGAGAGGTACACTGAGAGATACCTGAAGCAAAAACTCATGGAAGATGATAACTGGAGTCCAGGTACTTGAATGACATACTGATTACAGCAAATTTAGAAAATAATAGGAAACTAATGGAAATACTTTTCTTGATATTTTAGACTGGAACCTCCTTCCAAAAGAATTGAAGCCTCAAATTAAAAAGCCATGTGCTAAACCAGGTACGTGAAAGCCATGATGTACGTAATGCCATTCTATTTAATTCCTTTTATAATAAAGACCAAATGCCCAAATCCAACAGGCACAAAGAAGAAAAGTGTGAAGATATCCCGTAAAGACGCAGAGGAAATGCTGACTAAATTAGACGTAAGCTTGTCTTTTTTAAACTGAGAATTAAATGTCCTCTTCCTTTTCTCTCTGTGATTTATCAAGATGTAAATACATACTTAGGAAGAGCTAGGCAAGTCCTCTCAGCTAGCAAACGTGTTATTAAAATAATTGAATATTAATGCTTATTTTTCAGAATCTGGACAAGACAGAAGAAGGAAACCCTGAAAAATCTGATGATGAAACCGAAAAGAAACCCGGGAATGAGGATGAAGAAATTGAAGAGGAAGCATATGAAGAAGAGGACGTTGAGGTTAGATTACAAATCATAACAGAAATCTAATCTGGTCAATATATAAGAAGCATTAGGAGTTAACTTTTTTCTTCTTCTTCATTCTTCTCTGTAGGAAAACGACTACATTGACAACTATTTTGACAACGGCGAAGAGTTCGGCGGCGGCAGTGACGACAACATGGACACCGAAGCGACGTACTGAAAGTTTGGACGAGCAAACTTTGAAGTAAACAATCATTACGATTGGCAATATTGTATATATGTTGCAGTGCAAAGTGTTTAGCAGAGATAGTTTTGTTTCTTTTATTGTGTGTAATTAAAAGGCAGGCTTGCCTTTTAAGGACTTGTGTACATAAGAAATGTCAAACTGCGCACAACGGCGATAATTTATTCAAAATAGATTTATTTATTTTACAGCCTGTGGCACATTTCCACTGGTTAAAAGGCACATACTGTCAACACTTGTAATGCTTGTTCATAAAGTATCAAGTGAACATGGGGATACAATAAAAAGGCTATACAACAAAGTCTAAAATCTCACATAATTACAAAATGAGTTGTGGGAATATTGTGCATTTCCCATTTTCCTCACCACGTTTTAAAAAGGAGTTCTCTCTAGGAAAGCTGAAGGTAAGAACAAGTCAAGCACCTTTACAGATATTTAGAAACAATTCAACTGGTACCTCTCAATACTGATAGTGTAATTATCTTAAGTGTTGAAATAAATAAATTCTATATTAAACTCAATGGTGGCAGTCACACTTCCCCAAGACAAAGTATTGGAAAATATACAATTTCCAACATGGCAAAACAAAAAAGAAGCATTTGCACTAAAGTGAAACAGTGAGAACTGCCCAAAGCCAAATCCAGATAATTAGGATTTGCTGCATAAACAAAGGGTTAGAATGTGGCCATCGGTCTCCCTGGATATAGTTTGTGTGCAGCAGCATCGATAACTAAAACATTACCTCAAGTCTATTGGCTACACTGATATCTTTGAAAATATTCAGCAACGCTGAATGTTTTTAGCCCATTGTTCCTGGTTGAGAAGCATGTAACTGATAATAGAAAGTCGAGGAATGAGCGGCCACGCCGTTCTTCCTCGTTCCTCAACCGTATACAAACCAATGCCCCCACTCCAAAGTGACATTGCATTGGTGTCTTTAGTGTAAAACAAAAAAAACTACGTAACAATGGGGACATTCACCTAGTTTTATTCGGTCTCTGAGTGGTGAAGTTATCCTCCCTTTATGTTTTCTCGTGTCCTCCGTGTTGACGTGCTTTGTCCACGTGTCCCTGTGGATCCCCGATAAGCACTTTACCATCGTCATCGGGTCCAGCCCCTGGCTTGTCTCCTCCAACAGGGAGGTCTAAATTATTGCCGTGGATAGGTCCGTGAGGTCTGCTGCCTTGAGCTTGTGTTGGAATGCCATGATGGCCGACGTCAGATTTCACCAGAACTTCATAGTACAGCAGATAAAACACGGGCGTGACGATGCCGACCACTAGCATGATGGCCACAGCCGTCCACCACCTCATGCCCCAGTCCGCCCCGTAATACGGGTCCTTCCTCGGTACCAGCTTGTACTCCACTTCTCCGAGCAGCGGCGGCTGTAGCGTTAGGGAGGACACGACTTCGTTCAGGCTGCTCCGAGACGGCCCTGTGGATTTCACCAGCCGCTCGATGTCCTTGTCCTTCTCCATGAGGAATCCTTCCACGCTGTCGGCGGAAGAGGAAGAATCCGTGGAGGTCTCGGCGGGAAGGGAGGTAACCGGGGAGATCTGGAGGAGGCGCGTGGCACCTGAGGGGGAGGCCGACGTGAGAGGTCCGGTGCTGTGAGTCTCAGTGAGGACGCTAAAGCGCCGCACGGGAATCTTGACTGACCGCAGGGCGAAGAAGTCCTGCTCTGCCAGGAGGTTGTTGGCTCGCTTTATATCAGCCACCTAACAGACACAGGAGAGACACGTGAATGTACGATGCTGCCAACTGCCAAACTACTATCTTACATTAACTGGTCTGAATAATCTGTCAACTAGAGAATGCAGGAAATGTAATGTGAGCTGCACAACTGAACCAGAGTGGCTAAAAGCTAGACGATGAGCAGGAACACATCGTGAAGGTGATAACAGGGTTCGTACGGTCATGGAAAACCTGGAAATGTCATGGAACTTTAAAATGGTCGTTTCCAGGCCTGGAAGTCAGAAAAAAATGTAATCACAAAACTTTGGGAAAAGTTATGGACGTGTTATCACTTGTTCATTTACGGCAATTTTGAAATAATTAAAAAAAATTAAAAAGAAAGACGCTCAAAATATATGCAACATTTTCTAAATGTTTCATGTTTTTACCAAGATTCCCGTTCGGTCATGGGAATTTGGTTTAAAGTCATGGAAAAGTCATGGAAATCAATCGGTCAAAATGTGTAAGAACCCTGTGATAAATCTCTGGCTTCATCCCTACATTGTTACCATAAAAAGTATCAATTCTAGCCAATACCTTTGTTACAACAGGGTAGTTCAGTCTTATAAAGACCTGATACAGCATGGAGGAATGAATACGGACATTTGAGATTTGAGTTTTTGTTCGTACTGTGAATTAATTGAGGCTGGCCAAAAGTGAAAATCAAAAATTAGATTAATTTAATAATAAAGAACTTAAAAAATACATTTTCTACCTAAATCATGAAACAGGGTTCTTACACATTTTGACAAATGAATTTCCATGACTTTAAACCAAATGTCCATGACCAAACTGAAATCTCGGTATAAACATGAAAACTGTAGAAAATTTAGCGTATTAAAAGCGTACGCCGACTTATATTTTGAGCGTCTTTCTTTAAAAAAATTATTAATTATTTCAAACTCATCTTAAATGAACATGTGATTATGACTTTTCCCAAACTTTTATGATTTAAGTTTTTTTCATGGCTTTTCCGGCCTGGAAATTAACAACTTTAAAATTCAGGTTTTCCATGGCCGTACGAACCCTGTATGAAATACATTAACACTGGTACAAAGAAGCCGCCTGTCTTTACAGTCTCAGATCTAGATATTGAAGAAGATTAAGAAAGACACACAAACGTACTGAGCAATGGTACCGCAGGGCGATGCTGTTCAGGGTGTCGCCCTCCTGGATGTCTTTGGTCAGGTGGATAATGTCGTCCACCCTCTCCCTGGAGGTGCTTCTCCGCAGCCTCTCTCTGCCGCGCGGCCGCAGCTCGTAGCTCTCGCCGTCCTCCTCCGACAGGTCGTTCTCTGAGCCGTTGTTTCCAAACAGATAGGCGTGACCGCCGTTGGCCGGCTGCACCATGGTGGCTGACTGGAAGCCATAGTGCTGGCTTACACTGGACATGTTTCTTCACTGTACTGGGAGGAGCAGAGACACCATTGAATACGACACAATTATTCTGAAGGGTGTGAAGGGAAATGTGCCTGCACCATATTCTCATTTAATGGGCTGAATAGCTTAAAATAAGAGGGCTATGCTGTAAAAAAAGAAGTGTGCTCAGGCAAATACACAAGCACGTGTGCCTCTGACAACTTAAGTTGCATCAACTCTGGCTGTACCTGCAGGGGACTATGACGTCATTGTTTACCACCTGCTTCAGGGAAAGGCGCCTGAGATGTTAATGTCCTTGTTCCTGAGTTTCTGCTTCGTTCAGCACAACCAAAAGAACATTACCGAGGAATGTGATTTCTTGACAGATAACGTTACAGCTGCCTCCTCGTTGCAGCGATGATGCAACCGCGATGAGAACGACAGATTGTATTATAGCTGGATAGCGTACTTTAGACGTGATGTAATAAGTTAGCAGCTGGCGGTCTACTGCCTTTAGACACAAACTAGAAGCTTCTTTTTTATCGAGCACACGGTAGAGTGAATCGTACAAGAGTTTACTGTGGTTAAACTAGCATATTGGCGAATGCAGAATGAAGAAATTGGTTATGAAACACAGCTAGCTTCATGCTACTTCTCAGTCTGTGCCACTCAAGTCGATATTGTTTTAACGTGACCGTAGAAACACGAGCCGCCAGAGCAAAGACGTAGCTAGCGAACAGCCGCGGGTCTCTTGTGCTGATTGATACGAGTGAGACTCACAGTTCACATCCACAAACTAAGAGCTAAAGTCAGGCTAATGCTAACTAGCGTCCACCTTATGTTATGCGACTAACGTGTGTACATACAGTTGTCACAGTTGATGAATGACATACCTAAGACATCACCTTTACCTGAGATATGTGAACACCGATCAATCAGTTGACCTGGATAATATCCATACTTTATAGATTATCTCCCGGTCTCTCACCTTATAGTCTCCGCTCTAGTTCCCTACCTGCTAGCTACCGCTGAGCCGCTATCGCGCGAGCCACGTCAACAGGCAATGTTTACGTAGTGACGTCATCACCAGCGCATCCAACGGAGTGCTGGGTTTTCTTCTTCTTTTTCGTCTTCTTTTTTAACGGCGGTTTATATATATATATATATATATATATATATATATATATATATATATATATATATATATATATATATACCAATTAACCCTCATCGCTGGGTTTTCTTCTTCTTTTTAACGGCGTTTGGCATCCATATAATTGGTGCATTATCGCCACCCTCGGGAGTATTAATCTGTCAATTGACGCTTTACCCCCAAAACAACAAACAAACAAAACAAACAAACAAAAAATAAAAATATATAAAATAAAAAATAAAATAATAATAAAAAGTAAACCTCATCGCTGGGTTTTCTTCTTCTTCTTCTTCTTCTTTTTAACGGCGGTTGGCATCCATATAAATGGCGCATTACCGGCACCCTCCGGAGTATTAATCCGTCAGTTGACGCTTTACCAGCGCGGGATTGTCATCGCAAGATGGCGCCACAGGTCAGGGGCTGTGAGTTGGAAATAATGGACTCGCAACTGTTGAATTTAAGTTATGATTTTTATAGTCAGACATTTTTATTAATATCCGTATAAACCAAGTTACTTGCTTACCGTATACCTCAACTAATTACCATGTTAATTAAAATGTAACACGTGCCAATGCTAGCATACTCGACTAACATTAGCTTATCTTTGTTAAACGTTTAAATGAGCTCAAATTAATTTGAACTTGTTCATCAATTCCTATTTTGAATTATAATTAGGGATGTTAGCACCGCAACTCTTATCATTTAAGTTAGCTAACGACGTTAGCACCGCAACTATTAGCATTTAAGTTAGCTAACGCTAATTATACCAGTCAGGGTCCGGAGATATTAAGCATACTTATAATAAGTATGCTTAATATAAGTCTTATTTATTAAAGGCAGCTATAACACGATGACCTGTGCAAAGATGTACAATATGTCTTCTGTATAACTAAATATTACTGCGTTTTGACTCGTTATGCCAGCCATGTTGTAATAGTTATAAATGACTTATGAAGAAGTAGTTAACGCTAAACATTTGCAGAGTTCATGTGGAGCGAATACCTAAAAAAATGGAGAGCAGGTTCTCGGGTGTGTTACGCCTGCTCCGGCCACGTGGTGGCGCTGTCTACCACCGCACTGAGGGACAGACACACCAGATTAAAACATCTCGTCTCATTAGGCAGCGACCGGGAGACGAGCCGGAATCCCCGAGTAGCTGCAAACTAATCTTCCCGTGTGATCAGTGAGTGTGTGTGAGTGTGTGTACAGCAGCGGTAGCTCTCACGTGGGGTTGAGAGAGAGAGAGAGAGAGGAGAGAGAGGGAGAGAGAGTTTCGCTTCAGTCCCGTTAGATGACACGCGCTTCACCCCCATGTCGGTCACCGGGATCCCCGAGGAACACGTCGAGTTCAGGAGCAGTCACAGTGTGTGAGGAGAGACGGAGCTGGACACTCCGAGAGGACTCATCGATGTGATCATCATCGATACATCAGAGTCATTTATCTTGGAAAAGAGAAGACAAGGAAGGTGTCAGGTAAGTTGGAATGATCCAAGAATCTTTTTTTTAAACGTGCTTCATGTTTGCATTGTCAGTGCGGGCTAACAGTGCGGGGTCTGCGGCGACCAGCACAACTTTGCGGGGTGATCTCATATAAATATTGAGTGCCATATTGGCACATGGCTGCGTGCACAATGCAGAGGTCTCCGGTTTATTTCCCAGTAAACCCGTCAGTGATGACTGGTCACTCCAGGCGCTGTCCATAGTGCAGGGAATAAAAGAAACACATGAGTGTAGCGATACTCCTCATCAATTACCCCAGACAGCTCAAGCGACATGTTATATACCGCTATAACAAAGCGATTAAACGTGGCGGCGCACTGCTAATTTCTTCTTTTTTTTTGCATTGTGTCAACAAAAAAAATCTCCCTCGGAGCAGCTAATAAAATTGAAAAGCCTAAATATTGATTCAGCGCAATCAGTCAATGAATGGCCGGGTAGCCCATTGAGGACGGAGACAAATGCTTCCATGGTTACGTCCAGGATCTCCAGTGTGATTACTGCGCTTTGTGTGGGGTTCTCTCCCACTGGAATAAAACAACAATTCAGGGGGGGGGGGGGGCTGCCGCCACACATGGTGAACTGGAGACCCTCTCTTGAAGGCTGCGTTGACTAATCTAGCTTACTCGAGCCATGAGTAATCTTGGCACACTTTAAGTTGCGCACATGTGCTGCTACAGATAAATCAACGAGTGGGTTGCGCTTGTGTCCTCGTCGCGCTGCTGCTTCTCTGCGTATTTTACGCAGATGTGCAGCCGCCATGTAGTTTACACCAGTTGGTGGTGGCGGGGTGGGGTTTTCTTGTCTCGCATAATTGAATGTGTCCACCTTGTCTCTAACTGCTTTGACATGATGTCATCTTGGTGCCTCGCAAATCTCTTTTGTCACCTCCTCCGCCTCGGCACTGTTAAATCCTTTTTTTCTCACCGGGGAGGAAGGGAGGGAGCAGCTTCTGTATCCATTCAGCACTTACACCTGCTCCTCCTTAGCACCAGCCTTCACCGTGCTCTGTTTCTGGTCTATATCTTCGTATAAAATGGATCAGTTTTCCCCCTTTGTTTGTAAAGAACGAGAAACACTTCCCATGACATGTCCACATTGCATTCCCCCTCAAACCTCCACTCTCCTTTTCCATCATCCCAACCCAGACGCAGCCGGTCCTTTCTGTGGTTGTAGATTTAGATACTCTTAAAATCCACACTTGCTCAAGGCTCAGGTCCTTTGTTTGCCAGTGTTTATGTCATCGCCTGGCAGGGGTCAGCCCCCAGTCGCCCGCGCGAGGGTCTGAATGTGATTCACTGGGCGGAAACTGTTTTACTGCCTTCCTCTCCCGAGTTTTGTCTCACCCCTCTAATGGCTGCACAGGACTGAAGGGGACAGTGCCATAAACAGAGCCTGCACATGGATGAAAGGTGTTGAAGTGTTGCACGTTGCGGACAGAAGGAGATTGATGTTGGCTGGGCATGAGAAGGCTGCCTGTGTTGGACTCGAGGGAGACGGGCGATCGCACATCTCAATACCGCCCTGCAACAGGCTGAGCCTCCGCTGAGACGAGCACCGGCCGTCACCACCGGGGGCAAGAGGTGCCTCTGCTCTTTAAATACAAGACATTTATAACGTGGAATTGAAACATTGCATTGCTTTATAGATAGACTCTATTTAGAGAATATATCTTCTGATATCTTAAGTAGTTCTATATTAATTCCCACCGTGTTTATATTGAAACACAAGTTAATTTAGTGGCTTTATTACATGTTCTCTGCAGCTTATAACATCCTTTAATAATCACATTAAAATGACGCCCCCAAAGGACAACATTCCTTCAAGTGACACTTGTCATAACTAGTTAACACACTGCAAAAGGTTTTAGTTCACCCCAGTGAGTGTTCTGCATTTTCATTTTTCATGATGTGAGATGTAAATTGTTGCACCAACATTCCCACAGCTCCATCAAATGTGCATTTCCCTCAGAAGTACCAAGCAGCAGAACACTTTGTAGTTCTTTGGTGCGAGCTCTTAAACTACGTTCACTGTTCTGTGAGCCAACAACTGGAACACAGACACTTGGTTTTCACTTGCACACATAGTCGTGAGTTATTGGTGCTTTTAGATTAGATTTTTAGGAGTATAAATAATCGCCATAGATGAAATCATTCTAAATCATAAATTAGCTTCTCATTGAGTGTTCAGTGTATTTAAGTCACTGCTGTGGGCAGACAGTATAATAGAGGCAGGGATAAAAGAAGTACGCTGTAGCTTCTAGGAAGACATTTCAAATGCAGAAACATATCTAAAGGAAGTGATCTTTACCACTGACATATAGTTGGAAATCATTTAGTTGTTTAACAAAGAAAACTAACTTGTGTCGTAAATAAACCTTTTAATGTCGTAGTGGCCATATTTAAAACAACAATTACAATGAACTAAACTAAAACTATCATGAGAAAAAAGCTCTTCTGACAAATCCAAAGATAACCTTAATAAGCAATGAATAATCAATATTGCTTTACAATCAAACTAAATACAAATGTCAAAATAAATAGCTCCAACAAACGTCTTTCAGGATTTGAGTTCATTGTTTGATAGAATAATAAGATAGTTCATGCTTACGCACAGGAGACAATATCATATAGTAGTAGTTGTTGTTCTTGGAGCTGAGGGACTGGAAAGGAGTGGCCTCAGCGAGGTCTTTTTAGGATGCTAGTATTGTGCCTGCAGCAAAATCCCTCGGCCATGACCTTGTTGTCAACTCGCGTAATTGTACTCTCACACACACACGCACATATTTATGGTTGTATCGTGAACCCTGTGGGGGCGATGTGGTCTCCTCCCACAGCTGCCCAGCATTTCCATTCAAGTATTACACTTGAACTCTGACCTCCTGTGACCTGGTAAAGCTGCCGGCCTCCCAAAGGTCAGCCTACACCTGCTGCGATGACGACAGGATATCACATTACCAGTTCCTCTATTGGGTTTAACAATAATACCAATTTACATATATTGGGATTAATCCATAACATTCCTTTTATTTCATATATCTTTGAAATATGTTCTTCGTATTCATGGTAGTTGCAGACATCCAGTTAAACTAAAGCGGCCGTGTTTCATTGCAACGTGCACACTGCATGTGAAACAGAGGAACGTCCCTCTCTCGTTTCTTCTGCTTCACTTGAGCTTGGCTAGAATATGTAGTTTCTACAAATTATATGACATTTTATGGACTGTTGAAACTAGGAATTCTCTTTTCTTTTTTTGATAATTGAATATTATTCTGAGGCCATAAACCCGCTCTGCAGCCGTATCTGATAAATGAACACACTGTTTGGTTGTTCCTCAGTGATCCCATTCTTTGAATGCACAGAATCCCACACGGGTCCCTCTGTAGGGCAATAAATCCCCATGACTTCGCCTCGCAGAGAGGTTTTCGGGGGAGCCACGTGGAACACATCCCATAATGGTCCTAATTTAGACGGGTCAGGTTGAGTGGGTCACACGTTCGGCTGGAAGGACGTCTCGGCTGTCCATCCCTATGCCCTTCCCTTCTTTGTTAGTACCGCCGCTGCCTTTCACCAGGGGCTTTGTCTAAGTGTGTGTGTGTGTGTGTGTGTGTGTGTGTGTGTGTGTGTGTGTGTGTGTGTGAGTGTGTGAGAGTGTGTGAGAGAGACAGAAGGGTCGCCAAAAACCTGTTGATGTAGGTCACTGACTTTAAGATCAATATTTCAAAATCCTTAGTTCACTCCATTACCCTTCAACCTTACTTAACCGCCTCCCCAATGTGTGCCCGACCTTGACTGTAATAACACACACACACACACACACACACACACACACACAGACTCTCCACCGCCCCCATCTGCCCCGTCCTTTACACCAGCC
The DNA here is from genome assembly GCA_036178185.1 of Liparis tanakae. NCBI lineage: Eukaryota > Metazoa > Chordata > Actinopteri > Perciformes > Liparidae > Liparis > Liparis tanakae. The sequence goes on along the minus strand of CM070094.1, from coordinate 25,382,501 downwards.
CCTCTTTCTTTTCTCTGTTTATCTCTCACTTTCCTCATTGCTCTGTAGTTGGTCTTGACGGAGGAATTCCTCCATGCGGTGGGGGTGGTCGCTCTGAGGAAGGCTGAGATGTGACGGGTGTGTTTATTGTTGTAAAAAGATGTATTCATCCACTGGCTCTGGGTGCCTCTTATTATAGATCTTATATTGGCGAGTGAAACCTCTCACGAGATCAGAAGTAGTTTTTCATTGTGTGATCTATGACGCACGGCAGAATATATATATTTTTAGATTTGATGGAAATGTCATTTAACGCAAGATTAGGTAGCTTTCAAATTGACTGCTGTGTTTATGTCTGTGCACGATAGGATTCAAACACAATTTCCCATTTTGAGTTGCATAACAAACAAATGAAAAGCAATGTGCAGCACAACAGTTCTTACAATCTTTCTGAGTGATAATTAAGATCTGTTGACCACACTTGTTCAGGGCTTTCCTTCCTCCTCAGTCCGGCCATCTGGTCTTTAGTTTCCCAAAGCTGCAAAGGCCTGAAAGAGGGCTCTCTCATACCTACTGTACGCGAGTGCTGATAAAGTAGAGCCCAGAGAAAAGGACGCAGTCTGAATGGGATGGTTTGGATTCTGTTGGAGAGGAGGCCAGCATGACAGAAAGTGGGAGAAACAAACGAACAGAGGACTGTGGCAATCTTAGAAATGCACAGAAAACACAGAAAGGAGCGCGGGGCGAACAAAAGCCTCCTCCTTGAAGTTGTGCCGGTCGGTGAATCGTAAAGTCCCGCTTCTTCTCCCCCGTTTTCTGTTTTGGGAACTCTTTTGAAATGCAATTAGCATTTCATGCAGGCCCAACTAGTTACATGCAATGCAGTAAGACCCATTCTAATGCGGCCCTTTGGTGCGGAGAACACAACCTTGTTTAATCCCCGGAAAGTGCTTTTCTGTCTGCCTCCATCCCTCTGTGTCGGACCGGCTAATCAGTCGGTCGTACTCAAACTGGAATACACTTTAACTCGCTCATGCACGGGTTCATACTCATTCTTTTTCTATATTCCTTACTTCCCACGAAGAAGAACAAAAAGTCTGGTTTTTCGTTCGGGGTGCGCGATGCCATCGGCCGACCACGGCCCCGGGGACAATCCCTCAGGGGAACGCTCCCTCTCTCCGGTCCTTTTCTCACAGTAAGATGCACACTTGATTGGCAGCCTCTTGCCCCCGAAGGAGGAATGCCTGGTTGAAAAGTATCGTCTGACAATAGCTGGAAGGCTGACCTCATGCGTCTTTGTTCTTTAGAGAATTCAAGTGTTTTTGAGTCCCCCTCATGTGGAATGGCATCATTTGGCTGCAGTTCACCACATTGCCATCCTAATTTCCCCCTCAAATAATTCTCTCCCTCTCGTTGAACAATAGAAGAATAGAATACAAGAATTAAAATATACTTTATTAATCCCCAAGGGGAAATGTGTTGACATAGTAGCACCGATAAACTAAACACAATAAAATGTAGATATAAGAACAATGGTAGATTTTCTCTTTTTCTCCTCAAAAGAAAGTTGTTTTTGGTGTCACAATGTTTCCCCTAGGTTTACAGGGTGGCGGGTGGAGATTTCAGGGTGGCGGGCCGCCCCCCTGTTATAATGGTAGGGGAAACACTGTGTCAGATTTAATGACGTATGTTTTAGGTCTACTCGCTTATTAACCCTCCGATTACCTTTGGGGTCAATTTGACCCCATTCAATGTTTAATGTCTCTAAGAGAATGATTGACATCATGTTTTTTGCTTCATATTTCAGGACTTTTCCTAATTTATTGGGGAAAACTGGGAAAACATAAAATTCCCATGATGATATGTTTTCAATGTCCTGAACACAATTTGTAAACATCGGTGTTCTTTGGGGTCAATTTGACCCCAGGCTGTTTTTCACTGTGTAAAACATATAAGAAATATCAACCTTTTTATTTATTTAAAGGCTATTTAGGTCGTCAACAAACAAACATAAAGTACCTGACACTTAAACTTGGGAAACAATATTAATTCTAATCATTTTCCGGAGGTTTAAATTGTTGTGGTCAAAAAGGTAAAAGATGTTAGTAACTTTGACGGTAACAGGAGGGTTAAGTTTCCTAATTTCTTCTTCCCCACTTCTTTGCATGGCGAGAACATTCACTAATCTAAAAATATGAAGCGCAATTACGGGCTTGCGAGGAGTCGCCCGGGTCTGGCAGCCGGGCTGAGAGCGGGCCGTGGGTGGGTTCTGCGGTCGGCCGAGACACATCGGGCTGGTGGCACCGCTGAGCGTGAAGCGGAGCGCAAACAAAAAAACAATCCAATAAACAGAGCAGAGGAGGCTCCATGGTTTTGGGCAAAACACATATTATGCAAAGGGAACAGCCTTTTTATGAAGAGAGGCTTGGGTTTGAAGAATGATTTCGTCTAGCTTCTGAATAAAACCATCGGCCACAAAGCACTGACAGCCTCACGTGTTTCAATCCCCCAAGCAGTCACAACATACATTGCATATGAAGACAGACTGGTACACACAAAGTCCCTCTTTCTGTCTGTGTTCCGCCACACCATCTGCTCTGTGTCGCTCTCACCCGTTTGTTTATCTCCGTCAGGATCAGTCACAATGATTGTTTGCGCGGTTAGTTTGAAGCGTGATTCTCTCCTGAGAGAAACACACGTGTTCCAGGAATACTGTGATATCGGCCGATGTTAATAACAGAGCAGTCAGTCTGACTCCAGATCAGCTTCTATGTGAGGCCAGTCTGCCTCCAGATCAGCCTCTATGTGAGGCCAGTCTGCCTCCAGATCAGCCTCTATGTGAGGCCAGTCTGCCTCCAGATCAGCCTCTATGTGAGGCCAGTCTGACTCCAGATCAGCCTCTATGTGAGGCCACTCTGCCTCCAGATCAGCTTCTGTGAGGCCACTCTGCCTCCAGATCAGCCTCTATGTGAGGCCAGTCTGCCTCCAGATCAGCCTCTATGTGAGGCCAGTCTGACTCCAGATCAGCTTCTATGTGAGGCCAGTCTGACTCCAGATCAGCTTCTATGTGAGGCCAGTCTGACTCCAGATCAGCAACCAGAGCTGAAGACTGATGAATGAGATCCGACTGAAGGCCTCCCAGTGTCAAACAGCTGGAGGTCACTTTCTGTCTGTCTGTGTCTGTGTGTGTGTATCTCTCTGTTTGTGTATGTCTGTGTGTGTGTGTGTGTGTGTGTGTGTGTGTCTGTGTGTGCGTGTGTATGTGTCTGTGTGTGTATCTGTCTGTGTGTGTGTGTGTGTGTCTGTGTGTGTGCGTGTTGTATGCGGGTGGATGTGACTAACAGCCAGATAAACCAGGAGCTCCTCTCCGCGGGCGTTCCAGGACTCTGGAGGCTTAACGGGGAAACCCTCGATTATAACTCGACAGACTGTTATCAGCCCTCCGCCCAGAAGGAAGTAAGAGTTTTGCTTTCCCCTTTTAAAGCGTCAATACTGAGTGTTCTCAGGGAAATAACAAGGATACAAGCAAAGTCCTGGGCTGTGATTACACAGTAGAGGCTGGTACTTTACCTCAAGCAACTTCCCGAGAGCCAAAGTAGCAAAACCATGACAGGTTCTGTGTTTAATGAGACAAATGGAGACGTATTATTTTAGTTAACGGGGTAAAACATGACTTCTGCTTATGTCAACCGCCTGGTTACCTGACTAGCCACAGACGGCACATGGCACATGCGATACAGTGAATCCTGCAGTGTCACACTTACTATCATCCTCTGACTGTTAAGTCTTAGCCCAGAGTGAATAATTGATGCTAAAGATTGCGACACAGTAGAGTCTGTCAGTAGAAACCCTAGAGGCATGAGCGCCGTGCGTGACCCCAGGAGCAGCGCTGCAACCGGACACTGTGCCGCAGCACCTCGGACAGGGATATGCAAGAGATAATTCTCCTCCTTACACCCAATAGGACGCTCCGCGGAGCGCCGAGCGGCGCTCATGTCATCACCGTTGATCGGTGCTAAACATCACAGAGACTCAGGAAAAGTCTCTACAGCTTCCGCCGGAAACTGAAAACGCACCTTTTCCGACTATATCTGGATTAAAACACAGATTAGCACTTCAGTGGCTCTTAAATATCTTATTATGGTACTTTTGTAGTTTAACTACGTTGAGGAAATGTTACTTTCTGTATTCTTGTTGTTCTTAGTTTGTACTCTAGGTTGATGAAATTATTGTAAGTCGCTTTGGATAAAGGCGTCTGCGACATGACATGTGATGTCATGTAATGAAAAGGAGAGAAGAGCATCGATTAAATGTGTGACAGAGAGAGATCAGAGGATAGAGGAGAGAGGAATGTTCATGCAGATACCAAAAGGTGCTCTAGATCAGAGGTTCCTAGACGGTAGCCGTCGTCCTCCCTGCTGGTACTACTGCAGTATTACTACTGTACAACATGTACCACGGCAGTATAATTCCGGTGTTACCGCAGTATTATAAATGTATTAATAATGACCGTAAATGCTGCCACTTAATCTGAGTGATGGTCGGGTCAGCTGGCGAGTTGCTGCAGCGCCTCCTCCGCTGTTTTCTTTTTTCTTTTAAAGTTTCGTATTGATATCGTCTCGTGTGAATGTTAGACTTCTGTTTAAATGTTGTTTCTATCTTTCATGCTTTTATCTTTTATCCTGTTTTTCTTTTACTGTACGGTGACCTTGGGTGACTTGAAAGGCGCCTCCAAATGTCTTCTTCTTCTTCTTCTTCTTCTTCTTCTTCTTCTTCTTCTTCTTCTTCTTCTTCTTCTTCTTCTTCTTCTTCTTCTTCTTCTTCAAAACAAGTGTAATACACGGTACAATATTTTTTTTTAGGATTTAATATATAACATTAAATGCAGTTTATAAACAAACACTTATATTGTATTGAATATGTATTAAATGTAATCATTCAAATGATTTTTGAATTTATTCTAATTTTAAATATATTTTTCACACTCTGGAGAGCCGTCACGTACCTCTAGGGTTACACATACCCCCATTTGAGAACCACTGTTCCAGATGAAGTATACATGCAATTATGAGGACATTTACATATGTTTTTTTGTTGCCGATACATAATTCCCTCTTGCTTTGATCTGAGCTTAGGCAGCAAATGCGAAACTCCTGTTGCAGCTCGATGCCGAAGACACTTTCCTGGCAAGAGGACCATACTTCTGAATGACTGCATATAGACAATAAGAAAAAGTTGGCTGAATGTTATATTTACTGAACCAAAATGTGTACGGTGAAAGCAGGATCACGGTTGAGGCTCATTGAGATAATAATCTGATTGAAGCAAATGGTTTGTGAAATATTATTCAGGTTGTTCCAGACCAAAGGTACATTTTATTAGAGCTTCATAACTTTTTGCCGATACGTTTGCCACTGCAGTGTTTTTCTGTTGTGCGTCACACATTTAGCCACTGCTATATATAGTGGGTAATACACATTTATTGGATGCTTTGTGTGTTCCAGGAAATAAAGTAATGTAATAGAAAAGAAGAAGTCAGCTAACTCAGGGTAGAGTCACAGAAGAAATCAATAAAAGCAATTTGCGATGTTCAGAATGTGAAGTCTGTGGTATTTTCTTTGGCTTGTTAGAGCGCCATGACCTGCAGCTCTGGCCCCAGACTCACTTTATAAGAGTCTTGTTCTCCTTGAGGACTTTAGTCTGTTATCCAACGACGCTTTCAGCTGACTTCAGGCCCGTGCTGCACGTCACATTTAGTTGCCTTCGGACTTTTTGTTCTACCGCACTTGATTAAATCCAAGGCGAGAGTTTTTGTTTTTTACTTTGCCGTCCTGCTCATCGTTTCCCAACCTTTGACATTCGCTTGGCCCGTAATATTAGTGATGTGTGTGTTCATGCATTTCAGAACTCTCCAGTGTCCTGGCCTATCACCCAGCATTTTAATATGTGTGTGTGTGTGTTTGAGGGGGGGGAGGGTGCATGCAACAGTGCCACCGTGGACCTCTCCGTGGGCTCTCACTCCCAGCCTTATCAATGTCAGAGATCTGTGCCAGGCACTGCATGACACTTCTTGCTTTGACAGACAAGATCAGGGGTCGCCAAACTTTTTCCTGTGAGGGCCACATAACTGTTCCCCTCTCTGATGGGGGCGGGGTCAGTGTGTAACAGAAACAGTGTGACGATTGCAGGGTGCCTAAATGTAAACATGTATTCAGAGTTCGTACGGTCATGGAAAACCTGGAAAAGTCATGGAATTTTAAAATAGTAATTTCCAGGCCTGGAAAAGTCATGGAAAAAACTTAAATCATAAAAGTTTTGAAAAAGTCATGGAAATGTGTTATAATCACGTGTTCATTTACGCCGAGTTTAAAATAATTCACATGTTTTTGAAAGGAAGACACTCAAAATCTAAGCCGGCGTACTCTCTCATACTATCGGTGCAATTATTATTTTTTCCCGTTGCAAGTGAACGCACCTTAACTGGAAAGTTCGCTGGCCATAGCAACAGTAGCTCAGGAAGCGGTCGGGACTATGTAATTTGTTTCATTTAAGCTGTATTGTATGCTTTGTAATTCCCATTCTTTGAATACTACATTTTCATAAATGTTCATGTATACACCCAGAATTCAGTTTGGTCATGGAAATGTGGTTTAAAGTCATGGAAAAGTCATGAAAATCCATCGGTCAAAATGTGTAAGAACCCTGTGTATTGTTTTCCAGAAAGCCACATAAACAAATATTAATCACCCTTTCCGGGATCCTACCGAACCTTTTCGGCATTATTCAGTTATATTTGACAGCGGCTAGTCTAGGATTTGCGTGGAAAGACTTAAAAAATAAATGAATCATGATGCGTCGCTGGTATTGTTCAGGGGGCGGGGCCAAATGTGGAGGCGGGCCGTAGTTTGGGGACCAAGGTCATTGCTACTCCTGTACCCCCACAACGCATGAGGCCAGCATGATAACTGCCTTGTCGCTCATGAACCAGACCTGTGCCGTCCACACAGCATCTGCTTTGTATTAGGCCCCTCGGAGGAAGCGCAGCCTCAGCGACTGCGAAAAGGACCACCGCTCAGTTTTGGAAGAGCGGGTTGGGGGGATGTTGTTGTTGCAGGGTTGAGTGCTTGCTACCATCCATGAAGAAGATTGTGGTTCAAGCGATGTTTGTAGAGGTGGGGTTATGAGGCACAAAGATTTACTAAGGAAATAGTGTGTGGGAAGTCAGATCTTTTATTCTGAAAACCCCAAACAGCAATGAACTATAGAGAGAAAAATTCTATTTTATATGACAAAGAAATACGCTGTGTTTGACGACATTTCGCCATGACGAAAACAGACGTGCGCCTTTACTATTTAATATGACAGGCAAGGCGTCACTAGCAGGTGTCTGGATGCTATGAAACTGAACCTCAGGTACACTATTACCTATGAGGAAACCCTGGAAGGCAGTTTCAATATCTTTTCACTCAAGCTCTCAGTCAGTAGTGCAAGAAGTTCCCAACCCCAGGAGAGCGAGCACGGCGAATAACAGGATTTATTCTCTTTGTTCGGAGACACACTCACCTCTCTTCCCCTTTAGCCTCACAGACGCAGCCTCTGCACCCCACCCTCTGCACCCCACCCTCCAGCCCCACCCTCCAGCCCCGCCACCTCTAAATCCTTTTTTGATGGATTTCCCAGCAATCTCTCCAGTGCTGGCGCCATGTACACACACACACACACACACACGCACGCACACACACACACACACACACACACGCACACACGCACACACAAACATATGCATTAATTGATTATGACTGGATCTGTCAATCAACACTTTTTAAAGCTGTGTATTGTTACTACTGAGAATAACTCACATTTATATAACAGTAATGTAACATATGAAAAATTAGATTTTTTCAATGTCCAACTTTCCTAAATACTTTTTCGCTTTATAAAAAAATCCCAAACAACATGACTTCATTCACCATAGCTGCTGATGTTCTTTTTCAACCTTGTAATTAGGATTTTTTTTATTTTTTTTACAGGCCTTATGTGTTTCTACTGTCGGCAAGGCGGTGTGGGCAGATTATGAACGGGATGGATGAGAGGCAGCGAGAAGGGGAAAGACAGAGTGGCCGCAATTTAGCTGGCTGCGCCCCATTTGTCATGCGGCGTTGCTTTGTTGCGTTAACCATGACAACTGTCTCTGCGTCTTCATCCAGCTTTAAGATTATTCTGGATGAGAGAACTGAGGGAAAGCAGAGGAGACGAGAGGAGAGAAGTGGCGGGAACGTGGCTGCAGAAGAGAAGGGAGGATGAGTGGAGGGACATTCATTCTGGCATGACATTAAATTAATGTGGAGAATAAACTCAACAACAACTGATTTACTGTTAGGACAAAATCTGTTGGCATTAACGAATAATAATAATAATGTAATCATTCAGAGTCAAGCCTGCCAGCCGGTATGACTGCACATTTTTTAAAAGCCAGAGCATCTGAACGTCTGAACACTCAATTCTGCTTGTGGTTCATGTTTTTTTAAATGTGTTTTGATGATGAGTGGGAGTTTAGCTCTTCTTCGCCATTTTTGACTCAGTATTATGAGAATGAGAACATATCACCAAACCTTCTCTTTTTATGACACTGATTTAATTACAAATAAACCCTGTAAATATAATGAAGATTATAATTTGTAAATATCCTCATATTTGCCTCTGCTTTATTTTAATATATGCATCATGTTTTAATGTTGTTTCTACCTTTCATGCTTTTATCTTTTATCCTGTATTATTTTATTGTAATGTGACCTTGGGTGACTTGAAGGTGCCTCCAAATAAAATGTATAATAATAATAATAATAATAATAATAATAATAATAATAATAATAATTATTATTATTATTATTAATATAATAAATTATTAAAAATTAAGAACAAATCAATAAAATAAGGGAACAATAAATAAAATAAGGGACAAATAAAGGAATATAATATATCATATCATTCTGTCAACCTTTATAATATCTATTCTGTTCGTGTGCTTCCCACTTTTCCTAGGAATGCTCCCTGTCCTCCTGCTAGCTGGGTTGATTCTGGCGCTGGCCACCCCTGGCTCTGCCTCCGAGTCGGCCACGCTGCGCTTCCTGGGCCAGACGGACTTTGTTGTCAACGAGAGCAACACAGCTGTGATCCGGCTGGTGGTGGAGCGAGTGGGAGACCCGGTCAACGTGACGGCTTTGGTTCTGGTACGACCCGCAGACACTTTTCATTGATCACCAACCTGTCAAGTAATCTATTCAGTGTGTATTTCAGCATCTTGCTGTGTTGCTGAGCTGTCGCCTTCATGCCCAGAGAAACAGAGACAAGTACCTTGTTTATCTCTGGCAGACAGACACCAGTTTATGTTTACGTTTATTAAGGATCTCTATTAGTCTACACCGTAGTGGAGGCTATTCTTCCTGGGGTCCAAGAACATTACAATATAATACAAATACATAAAATGCAGTACACAGGGTTCGTACGGTCATGGAAAACCTGGAAAAGTCATGGAATTTTAAAATGGTAATTTCCAGGCCTGGAAAAGTCATGGAAAAAACTTAAATCATAAAAGTTTTGGAAAAGTCATGGAAATTTGTTATGATCACATGTTCATTTACACAGAGTTGGAAATAATTAATATGTTTTTTAAAGAAAAATGCTCAAAATATAAGCCGGAATTACACAAAATGTTCAACAGTTCAATGTTTCAGTTTGGTCATGGAAATTTGGTTTAAAGTCCTGGAAAACCCATTGAAAAGTCATGGAAAAGTCATGAAAAAGTCATGGAAAAGTCATGAAAAAGTCATGGAAAAGTCATGGAAATCCATTGGTCAAAATGTGTAAGAACCCTGAGTACAGCATGATCAATTATCACAAAAACACTTAGACTTAGAAAACAACATTTACATTAAAAGTAAAAACCTGAATACCTCAAATAATTAGATTAACTATTATACCTGAGTTTCCGTATTAATCTCAGTATTAATATGTAAAATATCAGGCTTTCTTCTTGGGAAGTTATGGACAGAGACAGAAGCGCAACTCAAAATCGAGCCGATAAAGGCAGCAGCAGAAGGGAAGGCGAGAGATCGGTACACGATGTCTTCTCTCTGCTGTGTGAAGAACTGAAACAGGCAAGAAACTTCAAGCATCCTATTCTCTCAGGTCTACGGCACAAACCCTGGTCCCTCGGTTCTTTTGTGCCTTTCCTGTTTCTCTCCATTTCAAAATGTCCATTAAATGCAAAAAGTGTTTCAAACAAAGAACAAATGACAACGCACAAAGAAGCTTTAATTCAGGTAAACGACAAGTGGTACAATTGAACGTTTGCTTGTTTTACCCAGCTGGAGGGAGTCAACACGGGGGACTTTGAATCCATCAATGCTGCAGCCTTCCTGCTGTCCTCCGAGTCCAACAAGACCATCTTCATCGCCGTGAAGGACGATGACTTGCCTGAAGCCGATGAGACGTTTACCTTCAACCTTACGCTGCAGGTACGGGCACATCGTTTGGTAACTATATATCTGCGCGTGCTTACTTTGTTTCCGATGGCTCTTTCTGAATTGCCGATGACGCCCTCTCCTCTTCCTCCCACGCTTCCGTCTCTCCGGAGCTCTCAGCTTTCTTTCAACAAAGTCACACTTGTAATTCTGCCGCTGACCATCTTAAACCCTCACCTCACCCATGCACTAGAGGGGGGGGGGAGGCTCTGAGTTCTTTGATGTTTGTGCTCTATAGGACCTTTCCAGGGCTGCCTGGGTGGGGCCACATGCTGTGTGTGCCTCTGAGGTTCTCCACTAAAAGACACCTTTATGAAAAGAAACTAACGTTGACAGCCAAAGCTGCAGCACACAGCAGATTAAAGAGATCCACTCATTCACTTTGCCCATTGATTCCGATGGGCATGTCCGTTCCGAGGATTTCATTTCTGTATACGTTGTGTATTCGCCATCGCAATTGACACACTGTTGTTGATGAGAGCCCAGTCTGTTATAAATGGATCAATGGCTTCACAACTTAGTACATTCAAATCTCATCATGCATTTTGAGGCTTTTTTGCTGGCACTACCAAACACACTGTATCATGACTCTGTGCTAGCCCAGTTACACTCAGAGCTTTACAGACAAAGGGCTTTCATTTTCTCTTTTGTAGAATTGTGTTGTGCTTTTACTATTATCAGGGTTCGTACGGCCATGGAAAACCTGGATGAGTCATGGGATTTAAAAATGCTAATTTCCAGACCTGGAAAAGTCATGGAAAAAACTTAAATCATTAAAAATTTTGAAAAATCATGGAAATGTGTTATAATCACATGTTCATTCGAGTTTGAGTTCATGGAGTTTTAAATAATTAATATGTTTTTTAAAGAAAGACGCTCAAAAATAAGCCGGCAATACGCTAAATTGTTCATGTTTGTACTAAGATTTCAGTTTGGTCATGTACATTTGGTTTAAAGTCATGGAAAATGAGTCAAAAGGTGTAAGAACCCTGTATTATATAACAGCTGAAGATGCTTTAACATTTGAACACGCTGTAAATGGGCATACATTGTAAATCCTTGTCAAAGGACTCATAGCCCAGGATGCCTCACACCTAGAGACGATCGCCATGGTTTCACGGAGCCTTTAGCTGTCAACTATGATGGATGAGCTGGGGTCCTGGTATTGCTGTCTTATTGCTCACTAAAAGACCTCAGAAAAACCTCAGTGAGAATCACTCATTGTCAGCTACGTGCGTTTATAAAACGGCAACAAGTCTGAACAGCTGTCAGCCAGAGTGCCAACATTTTAAAAAGACGCTGCAGTTTAGTGTCATCTGGTTAAAATCCAGTAGCGCGAGCCCATATTTAGCCTGCTACCAGAGTGTAAGACCAGATGAGGCCCACTTAGCCCTTCTGTTTACACTACAAGGGAGACAAAGCTTCGGCCAAATGCTCCCCGATCGGCTTTCTGAAGCCCCGTCAGGAGGATGGATGTGCACTACAAGGGGCGTCATGGATCAAGCGCAAGTAATGAATAAAGGGTTGGTCAGTCCACATTTATCTTCCTGACAATTACATCTGTAAAATCAGTTCCAATAGAACATATCGGACTGACTTTGTCAACGTGATTATGACACAACACCGTTTATAAAGAGACATATTTATATAGAAACTGTAGAGTTGTGGTGGACCAGAACAGGTGCAGAACAGAAGGTAGAACCAATGAGTGGGTTGTTGCATGTCGAGGCAGGTTTGTTTTATGCAGCGCTGCAGAGACGTAGAACATAGCTGGCTTTAAGCATCGGATTCGTTACATTACAATACATCACATGTCATGTAGCAGACGCTTTTATCCTAAGAGACTTACAATAAGTTCATCAACCAAGAGAACAAACTCAGAACAACAAGAATACAGAAAGTAACATTTCTTCAAGAAAGTCAAACTACAAAAGTACCACAAGTAAGTAAGAGCCATTTAAGTGCCACTGAAGTGCTAACCTGTGTTTTATTCCAGATATAGGATTATGTGTGAATCGCTGTGTATTTGAGTGATTCTGTTGCTGGGCTCAGATGAATGTGTGAGCTGCTTCCTGACTTGGCTTTGTGAGAGCGTGTGGATTCTGTGTCTGCGAGTCGACCGCTACCAGAGCTCCGTTACAGCTGGGTGAAGCCCTGTTTGAATACAGCGGTGAATCCAAGAGGCACTACAGGGTTCGTACGGTCATGGAAAACCTGGAAAAGTCATGGAATTATAAAATAGTCATTTCCAGGCCTGGAAAAGTCATGGAAAAAACTTAAATCATGAAAGTTGGGGGAAAGTCATGGAAATGTGTTTCAATCACGTGTTCATTTACGCCGAGTTAGAAATAATTCATATGTTTTTTAAAGAAAGACGCTCAAAATATAAGCCGGCGTACGCTCTCAATACGCTACATGTTGTACATTTTTCATGTTTATACCGAGATTTCAGTTTGGTCATGGAAATGTGGTTTAAAGTCCTGGAAAATTCCTGGAAATCCATCAGTCAACATGTGTAAGAACCCTGCACGAAGCACTCTCTTACTTCCAGTTTGACCTTTGCCTGTTCTAACCTTCACATGCCTACGATGTCTAGGCTCTCACAGCTGATCATCGTGCAAAATGCCGTCAAATATACTGATTAGTTTGCGCGTCGGTAAAGGATTTGGGAAGTTTTGTTGGAAGCCTTGTGAAACTGTTAGTGAACCCCGAATGGAAACTTCAGGAAGCTACGCAAAAGAACAAGGCTGTGGTCTTCCTCTTTAACGGTGTTCAGAAAGAGGAACACCTTCCTTGCACACAGGTAATGGTTATTCGTGTTGCATTTAAAGTCCCAGCGCAAGCCTCCGTGACTTTACGGTGAGATCATTGTGAGTGTGTCAGGTCTTAGTGCCGAGTCACAGAGCTCAGCTCAGGTCTGAGGACCCGCTGAGAGATAACCTGACGGGTCAACCAGACCACGACCACGACTTCCTGTCCCACTGTCTTCTCCTCTGGGCCCTCAGTGGGAGTCAAGCAATGAAGTGAAGACGATAGATGAATAGGGCGTTCTGGTTTGCCGGGGAGGTGAAGATGTGTGCGTACTGTATCGCACGGTTTTATCTAATCTTTGTATTCTCTCTGCTTTCCAGAGCTCCTCTAATGGCGTGACACTGGGAACACCAAATAAGGCGACCATCACAATCCTCTCGAATGACAATGCCTTTGGAATAGTTGGCTTCAACTCCGTAAGACACTTCTGTCGTCCACATTTATCTTGTGTCCATTTGTTCACTCATTTTAATCCATTACAATCCACCACTTATACACTGCTGTTCAAAAGTTTGGGGTCACTTGGTGCTTTTTTCCCCCTTTTTTCTGTTTTTTCCAATGAAAATGACATTAAATGAATCAGAAATACTCTCTATACATAGTTAATGTGGTAAATGACTATTCTCTGTTTGTTAATGAAGTCTCTACAGAGGTGTGTAGAGGCCCATCTCCAGTTTTGTGTTATTGCCTTAGAAGACTAGCAGAGGGGTAGAACCCCCTTGAAACCCTTAAAAAGAAAAAAGTATAACTTTTTATTTAGCATTTTCCACAAACGGATTATACCTTGACATTGAAACCCTTTTTATGTGAGCGCAGCTGAAAACAGTTGTGCTGGTGAGAGAAGCTCTAAAACTGGCCTTCCTTTGAGCCACAAGTTTGAAGAACAACATTAATATTTACAATGAAAATCATTATTTATAACCTTGTCAATGTCTTGACTATATTTTGTATTAATCTTGTATTCATTTAATAAATAAAAGTGTGAGTTTTCATGGGAAACACAAAATGTTCTCGGTGAACCAAACTGTTGAACGGTAGTGTATATTCTAACTAACAGTAATCCTTCATAAATGTAGGGATCACATTTCTGCCTGTGGTCACTAATATTGGGAAACTTTGCTGTTGCCACACCAACCTCCACTCGCACCGTTGGCATGCACTTGCATTTGTGACTAATTACCATTTTAGTAAGTAGTAGTAGAAGGTAAAGGATCGGGGTGGAGTTATTTTCCGACCCGCCACAGTTAGAAGTGGTTTAATCATGCCAGTATTGTGGTAGAAGTGACTTTCTAGTGGTTGTGGGTTCCCAGAGATAATTAAAAACCACAAAACTAATTTATTAGTGGAAGTGTATAGCGTTCCCATGGTTACTGTGGTATAACTGTTTGCCCAACCCCCAGATGCTGGATAATGATTTGGCTTGCTAAGAATCAATAGAGGCCTGCTATCCTTGGGAGATGTGTTTTCGTTGGAGTACTAAATAAATTCCTGTATTGCATTTTTTTGCTTTCTTATCTTCCCAATTTATATTCTCCTGAATTTATTTGGTCATGGCAAATTGATGAGAAAATAAAAATGGGATTTAACTTACAAAATGTTAAGACCACAATAAGGACTTTGCAAAAACAGGGTAATTCCGTTTCCATTTTTTTTTTTTATTAATATTAATTCTGCGTTACCATTGATTGTTTGTTTTTTATCTGCTTATACAGCTACAATCACGCTGTGTCTGTGTTTCTTTGTTCGCATGACATTCCACCTGAAGTCCTGCTGCCAAAGCTTTACACACAGTAAAATAAAGAAATGTAAATCATGTGAATTCATCAATCAACAGATTATACATGATTAGTTCTCTATTATGTAATCACTTACAAATTGTGTCTCAGTTCCAAAATTGAGAAGATTGTACACAAAACATAGAAAAAACTGTGAGCGCAACTCAAATAACAACAAATACTTTGTATTTTTGTGTGTTATTACAGCCTTTCAAATATGAGATTCCTCCTCGTTTCAGATTTTTATTTATTGTAATTGAGATGAAGAAATTGTGTTAAAATGTATTAAATTGAACTGCGTGGGCTTGTCTGTTTAACCGTTTCAACCTTTTCATCTCAGACTGAAGACATCGTAGTCGATGAACCGAGAGGAAGGAACCATTATGTGCCTTTCACCCTCATTAGGGAAAAGGGAACGTATGGGACTGTCAACGTAAACTTTGAGGTGAGAGGGCAATCAACAGACACTGTTGTGTGTGTGTATATATATATATACATTTCTGTCATATTGGCTTGTTTTAAGCATGTTGATTATAATCTATAATATCGATAATAACCGTTGCTCTGTTTTGCACTGTTTGTTTTGTACTGCACTGTTCTTGTTGTTGTTTTTGTGTTGTTGTGTGTTGTGTCATGTTTCGTCTTATTTTGTGTTGTAAACACTGAGTCACTTTACCAAAAATAATTCCTTGTTTGTGCAAACTTACTTGGCAAATAAAAACCGATTCTGATTCTGATTCTGATTATAATCTTGTTAGTTTATCCCACTTCCCAAACATCCACTATCGAATCGTGTCAAAGAGAAGAGAATAGAGAATGTATACCGACATTGGAACATGTAATTCTTTGAACACATATAGTCTTTACTCCATTATTTGTTTGCAGCATAGTCATGATAAATGAAGAGCCACATAGAGTCCATGTTGAAGCATAAACCTCACTGGGTCTTCTCCTGTTCAGATCTCTGAGGGTCCCAACGCGGCCATCGAGGACCTCAGTCCCGACCGAGGGAACATCACCATTCCTGTGGGACAGGCTGTTGTACACTTTAGTATCCTCATCAAAGATGACCAGGTATTATATAAACTCCTTATTTAACGCTGATCCATATACACAGCAAAGCTTGTGCCTGTCGTTCCATCTGTCCATTCAGAATGATTTCATTATTGCTTCTTTTTTTGGCATTTGAAAAGAATATCCAAATTGCTTTCATGGGTTTTCCATTTTTAAAGCCCCACTATGTAGTGTTTCCCTTGTAGCGCCCCCTTCAGGTATGTAACGTGTACTTCAGTGTGGTAAATACCCAGTTATAGATCAGGTGTCTGAACCTCTGGCTCTGAGCCATATGTGGCTCTTCTGGTGACGCATATGGCTCTTTTGAGTTTGAGTTAAATAATAATCTCCTCCGCCCCCTGTAACTTTCTCTCTCCTCCAGATGACAGCAGCAGTAATGTCAGGTCCCTTTCTTAAAGACGTCTTTGTTCTTTAAACTAAAGGTCTGTTATTGGTCGTCTCCACAGCAGCATGTCTCTCTGTCTCTACGTCGCGTAGCGGAGACAATAAAAAGTCCCCTGTGAGGTGGACTGGACTATGTGACGCTGGTCATCATGACAGAAAGCAGGTCCAAGGACCGGGCGCTACAACATGTGACAGAGTCGGTCTTTAGCCCACAGACCCCGATGGAGGAGGAGACATCCACATATTAAAAGTCTTTGTAGAGGCACCATTGTTTTCAAGCTTTTATTTTAAGGTAGGAATTGTTACATAGTGTCATTTTAAAGGCCACATTTTTGAAAGGGGCAATCAGGTTCTTTAAAAACAGCGGCAACCAATTTGCGACTGTACGTGAAAGTGTTTCCGTTTCTCTGCTGGCCAGATCCCAGAGGACGAGGAGGTGTTTTCAGTCAAGCTGACGGCCGTGGCAGGTGGAGCCCTCCTCAAGCCCGACGCCAGCCGCGTCCGGCTGAGAATCCGGCGTAATGACAGCCCGCTGCGGTTCTCCCGCTCCATCATGGCGGTACCCGAGTCCGCTGGCATCATCGCCCTCAATGTGACCCGTGGGCGGATGACAGAGGACGGTCCACTCATCGGTTCTGTTGACACTGAGGTTCCTTACTTTCAATCCAGTTGTTTATTTACCTAGGCTTTTGACTGTTAAGAATATGACACAACAACTTTAATTATATACACATACACAGCAGGGTTCGTACGGTCATGGAAACCCTGGAAAATACTTAAATCACAAACATTTTGTTAAAGTCATGGAAATTTGTTATATTCATTTAAGTAGAGTTTAAAATGATTCATATGTTTTTGAAAGGAAGACTCGAATTATAAGCCGGCATATGCCAAGTCCAAACAGATGGATTTGCACATAAAGGATAATAGTTTGATTAAAAGAATAAACATTTATATAAGTGTTTCTGTAACAGTTGAGCTCCATACCTTCCTTTTTACTAGTTGTTGTATCTGGTTAACCATCGCCACCATAGTCTGTCGTGTCTCCTCGGCAAAGCTGACCATCTCAGGGTTCGTACGGTCATGGAAAACCTGGAAAAGTCATGGAATTATAAAATAGTCATTTCCAGGCCTGGAAAAGTCATGGAAAAAACTTAAATCATAAAATTTGGGAAAAGTCATGGAAATTTGTTATAATCACATGTTCATTTACGCCGTGTTTGAAATAATTAATACGTTTTTTAAAGAAAGACACTCAAAATATAAGCCGGCGTACGCTCTCAATACGCACAATTTTCTAAAATGTTCATGTTTATACAGAGATTTCAGTTTGGTCATGGAAATTTGGTTTAAAGTCATGGAAAAGTCAAGGAAATCCACTGGTCAAAATGTGTAAGAACCCTGTCACCTGCATCCGCTGTTGCTGGAGGACCTCCTCGATCCTCTCAACTCGGCTTGCTGCAGGAGGGTGTGCTGGGTCCATGATCTGGTTGTAATGTCACGGGAGTATTAGGGTGGACCCAAATGCACGACTCAGGAGACAGAACTGGAAAGTAATTCACTTTACTCGAAGTTCCGGCAGGAATAAAACAGACGGGAACAGATGAACGCTGGAGAGCTTCAAGAAGAACACAGAACAACCTGGCAGAGGACAAGAGGAAGTGAGGGAGCTAAATAGTGAGGGACTAATGAGGGGAGGGGCTGCAGGTGAGAAGGGCGTGAGGACCAGGTGAAGGGAATGAGGGGCTAACGAGGGGAGGGGCTGCAGGTGAGAAGGGGGGAGGACCAGGTGAAGGGAATGAGGGACTAATGAGGGGAGGGGCTGCAGGTGAGAAGGGGGGAGGACCAGGTGAAGGTAATGAGGGACTAACGAGGTGATCAGAGGCAGGTGAAGGGAGTTGAACTGACGAGATGGGAAGCAGGATCTGGAATCACTTGATAGTGAGACAGGATAAAAACAACTCAAAAGAGGAAGGTATGGAGCTGAACTGTCACATTTTCTAAGAACAAACGTGTATAGTATAGTAATGTTTATTCTTTTAATCAAACTATTGTCTCTCATTTGTTTCATTTAAGGTGTATTGTATGGTTTGTAATGCTCATTGTTTGAATACTACATTTTCAAAAAGTTTTCATGTACACCGAGATTTCAATTTGGTCATGGAAATTTGGTTTAAAGTTCTGGAAAAGCCCTGGAATTCCACTCGTCAACATGTGTACGAACCCTGACATACAGTATACCATATGTATATACTATGTGTGTGTGTTTATGTGTGTGTGTGTGTGTATATACACAGTATATTGAAAAACAAGAAAAATGTATAAAATTTCAATTTTTTTCCAGTTTAGTTCATAAACCATGTCCTATGCCGTCTTCAGGTCTCTGTAGATTACATGGTGGTGAGCAGTGGAGGACAGGGCAGCGCCACCCCAGCGGTGGATTTCCTCGACCTGCAGCCAGTCAGGACGGTTATATTCCCTCCGTTCGTCTACGAGACCAGCCTGTTGTTCCAGATCAGGGACGACGTCGTGCCAGAAATTGCCGAGTCCTTCCACCTGGTCCTGCTGGAGGAGACCATCCGGGGAGACGCGGTGCTCGTATCGCCCAACGCCGTGCTGGTGACCATCGAGCCCAACGATAAGCCCAACGGCGTCCTGTCCATCAGCAGCAGCGCAGTCATCCAGCCAATAACCATCAATGAAGACCTGACAAAGAGGTTGGGAAACGTAACAATGTCAGGGTACCTACGGTCATGGAAAACCTGGAAAAGTCATGGGATTTTAAAATGTTTATTTCCAGGCCTGGAAAAGTCATGGAAAAAAACTTAAATCACAAAAGCTTTGGAAAAGTCATGGAAATTTGTTGTTATTTACTTCGGGTTTAAAATAATTCATATGTTTTTGAAAGGAAGACTCAAATTATAAGCCAGCATACGCCAAGTCCAAACAGATGGATTTGCACATAAAGGATAATAATTTGATTAAAAGAATAAACATTTATATAAGTGTTTCTAGGAATAAACATGTATAGTAATGTTTATTCTTTTAATCAAACTATTGTCTCTCATGCATTTGTTTTATTTAAGGTATATTGTATGCTTTGTAATTCTCATTGTTTGAATTTCATGTACACACCGAGATTTCAGTTTGGTCATGGACATTTGGTTTAAAGTCATGGAAAGTCATGGAAAAGTCATGAAATTCCACTGGTCAACATTTCAGGGTTTGTACGGTCATGGAAAACCTGGAAAAGTCATGGAATTTTAAAATGGTCATTTCCAGGCCTGGAAAAGTCATGGAAAAAACTTAAATCACAAAAGTTTTGGAAAAAGTCATGGAAATGTGTTATGATCACATGTTCATTTACGCCGAGTTTGAAATATTTTTTATTTTTATTTTTAAACACTCAAAATATTTTGTAATTTGGTTTAAAGTCATGGAAAAGTCATGGAAATCCATCGGTCAAAATGTGTACGAACCCTTCAATGTGTATGAGAGTGTCTTAGTGTCTCACATTAAACTTGATTTCTGCGTCTTTAACCGTCCTCCATCATTTTCCCCAGATACGAAGGGCTCATTATTGTAAGAAATGGAGGCAGCTACGGCGCCGTGTCCGCCAACTGGTCCATCAGCAGAAACTCCAGCGACCGCTCCCCGGTGTCGGACGACTTGCGGCCTGCGGCGGGCACGGTGAGGTTTGCCGCCGGTCAGGTGACGGCCGTGATCCCCATCGACATCGTGGCGGACGATCAACCGGAAGAGGCGGAGGCTTTTGTTTTCAGGCTGAAAAACAATACTTCACCTGGAAATGCGGAGGTCGACGAACCGACGGAGGTCAGTGTTGAGAAGACCTTTGATAGGCCGATGATTCTTATCTAATATGTTGCTTTAATCAGGGTTCGTACGGTCATGGAAAACCTGGAAAAGTCATGGAATTTTAAAATGGTAATTTCCAGACCTGGAAAAGTCATGGAAAAACCTTAAATCATAAAAGTTTTGGAAAAGTCATGGAAATTTGTTATAATCACATGTTCATTTGCGCCGAGTTTGAAATAATTAATGCGTTTTTTAAAGAAAGACGCTCATGAGCGTCTTTCTTTAAAAAACGCATTAATTATGTCAATCTCGGCATACGCTCTTGATACACACAATTTTCAAAAATTGTCAGGTTTATAACGAGATTTCAGTTTGGTCATGGAAATTTGGTTTAAAGTCATGAAAAAGTCATGGAAATCCATTTATCGAAATGTGTAAGAACCCTGTTTAATGGGTTTGTATCAACGAGAGAAGAGATCGAGAAGCATGTGTTATGCATGTGTGAGTGTGTGTGTGTGTGTGTGTGTGTGTGTCACACGGTGGCAAACTTGGCATCCCCTGCACACGTCGACCCCTCCGCGCGGCGCTCCGCTCTGTGGGTGTTCCCTTAATGTGGCCGAATCAAAACAAAGCGGGAAAAGCAGGCACACTCTGCGTGTTCTTTTTTAAGAAAGTGTGGGTGAAGTGGTGACAGTTTTTTTTTTTATAGCTTCCATCTTTGTCCACGACTCTTGGCCATGTGTGAAAGCAGTGGGCAGATCTAAGTCTTTTTTATATTGAAGGCCTGAGATGAGACGCATACAAACTCTACACATCAGAACACCCCCTCAGGTCGGGAGGTTGTGGGGTCGCTCTGGCATCTGTACAGAGAGAATAGGCTCAGCAGAAAGTCCTTTAGAAAGGCACAACAGTCGGACGAGTTAATCAGCGTTAATTGGTTTTAATTTGGAGAATTGTAAATTGTATATTGTGAGACAGGCTTCAAGAAAATGAATGAGCCGCAGTTTAAATGGTCATAAAAAACGACTCTGGCAGAGTTAATTAAAGAGGATGCCGCTCTAAAGTTAGCTCAGGGCTCTTTTCTTCACTGCTTTCAGTCTCACTTGTTTCCTTTCCTCCTCTCCCTGTTCCTCACCTCTCCTTTCTTCTTCTTGTGACCCACGGTGCAGTCTTAGTAACACAACAACAGGGTGCACTACAACATCCTCTAAAATAATGGAAGGTAAATGTGGGCTTCGTTGCAATTATTGCTTCACATCCTTGAGATCGGAACCTGTGAGGGACTATGTCAGGCAACAAGTAGAAAGGTTATCGTTAAGCAACAGTCAAAATGTAACAAATGCCCACTTTTCCATCCTTATGCTGATTTGTTATTTATTTAATACTCTTTTTCTTGTCTGCCCCCTCTCCCCAGATTGTGTTCTACATCCAGGACAGTGACGATGTCTACGGGCTTTTTCGTTTTGACCCGGCAAAAGACCAAAACATCCAGAGCCAACCCGAGGGTCGTTTCCTTTCACTCAACTTCCTGCGAGAAGGCGGTACACTGGGCGACGTGTCCATGGGCCTCACCGCCCTCTACATTCCTGCAGGTCCTATAGACCCAGCACTGGCCGGGGACCAGGTTCTGAATGTGAGCAGGTCCGTTAAGGTGGCGTTTGCCCGTGAACGGACGGTCCACGTCACACTGCCAATCAGGAATGACGCCTTTCTGCAGAATGGAGCTCATTTCCTCATACAGGTAACACGGCCGGAGACAAAGTACAGCATGAAAAAATAATAATATCATATATATATATATATATATATATATTTATATTTATATATTTATATTTAATTTATGTATATATATAGATGATATATTTATATATATTTATATATATTTATATATATATATATATATATATATATATATATATATATATATATATATATATTTATATATATACACATTAAGACACCCGCAAAAGAAAAGAGACTTCAGGTGAGGCGGTTAAACTATCTCTAAAAAAAATACAAATATCATCTATATATATATTTAATTTATATATATATATATATATATATATATATATATATATATATATATATATATATACATATACAATTTATTTATATATATACATTAAGACACCCGCAGATGAAAAGAGGAAAAGAGACTTCAGGTGAGGCGGTTAAACTATCTCTAAGGACAGTCGGAGTGCAAATAGGAAAATCTGGAGAAAACATATTGCTCCTTCTCCTCTCTCGATCTCCTCTCTTCTCCTCTCTTCTCTATATATATATATATATATATATATTTATTTTTTCTCACCGTTTTCTGTTTGTGTTTGCCCTTGTGGCAACTCCGTGCCATCCGGACTTCAAGTGCCTCATTTGCATGTGTGAACGGTTTGACACTGGCACTCAAATCTGGCATGTCGCTATGGGATTTGCCCAAATGTCCAAACTACCAGCACCACCTTCGGCAAGCAAAGAAGTTAAACAAAGGCTCCCTTCGTCTTCTTTAGAGCCATCACCACGTCACACACTTTAACTCTAAGCAGTGAATGGAGCAGCGACAGGTCATTTATCACATCTTTAGAAGCCGCGGAACAAAAATAACTTCATGATGAAGAAAGAGCTATTCGTGTCATTCATTAATTATTATACTAACATCTGTTTGAGACTTCAATTCATTGTGCTGTTTCTTTTATTCCCCCTAGTTGAAAACACTGGAGCTGGTTGATATAAACACCCCAATCCAGTCAAACAGTCCTATGTTTGGGGGACCTCTGAACCTGACCTTGACTGTCACCCCTGACATTGCTAATGGGGAAATTGGCTTTACCAGTAACAGCACGGTGGTGGTTTATGAACCAGAGGACAGCAACACCAGCACCGTAAGATATGACCCCCTCTTCAGCGACGCAAATACTGAGTTCTGTGATGCTTTTCTCTATTGACTTTCAGTCGTTCAATATCACATAAAACAAAATGTTACTATAATCAGGGTTCATGGAAAACCTGGAAAAGTCATGGAATTTTAAAATGGTCATTTCCAGGCCTGGAAAAGTCATGGAAAAAAACTTAAACCATAAAAGTTTTGAAAAAGTCATGGAAATTTGTTATAATCACGTGTCCATTTACGGCAAGTTTGAAATAATTAATATGTTTTTTAAAGAAAGACACTCAAAATATAAGCCGGCGTACACACTCAATACGCCAAATTTTGTTAATTGTTCATGTTTATACTGAGATTTTAGTTTTGTCATGGAAATTTGGTTTAAAGTCATGGAAAAGTCATGGAAAAGTCCTGGGAATCCATCGGTCAACATGTGTAAGAACCCTGTATAATATACCAGAATGGGTTTTAACGGTATGCTTTACATTCTATATAGTTCATGTGTTAAATATCTCAATTTGGATCAAAGCCCCTTCATTGTCATGATGTCTGTCAAGAGCTAAATCAAACAGCACTGTGAGAGCAAAAGAGACTTTTCTTATTTTGAAGAAGAGTCTCTCATCGCTGACTTTACCCTGCTGCTTGTGGAAGAACTCCCTTTGTCTCCTCTCTGTTCAGAAAGTGTTCCCTCTGTCTTAATTGGGTCGATGTGTGCTCCTGCAGGTGAGCCTTCCCCTGCGCCGCGACGGAACGGACGGTCAGGCCGAGGTGTTCTGGAGTCTGCAGCCCATCGGAGACAATACTGTGGCGATAAGCGTTCGAGACTTGGAGCCCCTAAGTGGCTCCGTGGTCTTCCTCTCCGGGCAGAGCGACGCTTCCATCAACTTCACCGTCATGGCCGACGACATCCCAGAAGTCAACGAGACCTTACTGCTTACTCTGGATAGGTGAGGTTTTCAAATCCGGGAAAAGTTACCGTCAAGCAACTTATTCAGAGTCCGAGGCATATTAGACGCTTTCTGTTCTGCCCATACACTGTAATACAATAACTGATATGATGTAATGCCAAGTCCAGTGTAATTGCAGGGTTCGTACGGTCATGGAAAACCTGGAAAAGTCATGGAATTTAAAAATGGTAATTTCCAGGCCTGGAAAAGTCATGAAAAAAACTTAAATCATAGAACTTTTGAAAAAGTCATGGAAATTTGTTATAATCACATGTTCATTTACGCCGAGTTTGAAATAATTAATATGTTTTTTAAAGAAAGACGCTCAAAAGGTAAGCCGGCGTACGCTCTCGATACGCCAAATTTTCTAAATTGTTCATGTTTATACCGAGATTTCAGTTTGGTCGTGGAAATTTGGTTTAAAGTCATGGAAAAGTCATGGAAATCCATCGGTCAACATGTGTAAGAACCCTGTAATTGGAAAGGCTGAGTGCGTGCTGGCTCATCCCATCCCTGTTTGTGTTCTCCTCTGGTGTTTATGGTAGTGTTTGGGGGTGGGTTCATCTGTTGGTCTGTGTTCTGATGAGAATGGCAGCTTTCTCAACCTCCCACTCCTCCCTTGTAGGGTGGAGACTGCACGCTTTATAGTGTACTTTGGGTAAGTGGAGAGTGGAATGAACCTGGGCCTTTTGTGTGGCGTGAATCAAGACTTTGTTTTTCTGGAAAGGGCCTACTTCAGGATTTCTGGGGTCTTTAGTTGACCAGGGGATGAGGGGGGGGGGGATTCACTGATGGTGTGAAAAAAGGGAACCCAAAGGAGAGGGGAGTTGTTGGGGGTAAATAGAGAATCTTCTGTATGTGTTTGGCTCTAATTTAACCGACTCGATTGTGTGCCTCTTTAGAGATGTAAGTGTTTGTGTGCATGCAGTGCCTTGGCTGGGAGCTTTTATTTGGAGTTGTTCATTCTGTCATGTCTCCTATTTCTCTCAACACACACACACACACACACACACACACACACACACACACCCACATCCCTAGCCCTTGTAGCAATGAAGATACAGGTATGCTCTTTATTGACATTGTGATTAAAAGTGGCCTAAACAGCAGGAATACAACATGTGGAGTCAATAATGAATATGCATCACTCAATACAATGCATGCATTCAAAGGTTTGGATCAAAGTTGAGCTGTTTTCTCATTTTCTATCACTTGATGTTTTCCAAAGCTCAAAACACACCACAAAGAAAAAAATCTAAGAAACTTCCATTTCAGAGTTTTCCTCTACTGCACAATGTCGGTGACTTGAGCGGTTCCTTTCTATAATGATCTAATGCTGTGTGTGTGTGTGTGTGTGTGTGTGTGTGTGTGTTTGTGTGGTTGTGTTCTAGGAGTAATGTTGAGAATCAGATCCTGAAAGCCGGCTTCACCAGCAGAGAGGTTGTCATCATGGAGAACGACGACCCCGGGGGGGTCTTTGAGTTCTCCTCAGTCTCCAGAGGTCCGCTGGTCATCAATGTAAGTCTTGAAACTGCAACTTGAAAGTAATTAAAATATCTATCCGGCTAAAAAAGAACCGTGAACCAACTCTTACATTACATCCACATCATTTTATTTTTTCTGTTGCCTCTTATTATGGTCACATCTGTACACGTTACCTTACCTAGGAGGGTGAGGCTGTGGAGCTTCATGTGGTCAGAGCCAAGGGGCAGCTGCTGAAACAGCTGGTGCGATACGCCGTCATGCCTGTTGGCAACACTGAGTTCTATGGCGCCACTGGCATCCTGGAATTCAAACCAGGGGAGAAAGAGGTGGTGGTGGCACTGTTTGCCAGGCCTGATGGGGTGCCTGAGGTAAGAACATCGCCAACTACATGCTGATCTTTATGTTTCGTATAATTACTTTTTAATTAACTTCTAGATGTGGTACTCTTAGTCTGATAGGTCACGTATATTTAAGCTAGTAAAATAAGAACTATAGGCTTTATATCTGTATTTGCAATATGAAAACTGTGTGTGTGTGTGTGTGTGTGTGTGTGTGTGTGTTCATACAGCTGGACGAGACCTTCTCTGTGGTACTCAGTAGCCACAGCACTCCACCCAGTCGCCTAGGCAACGACAGGGAGGTCAACATCACAGTACGGAAGAACGACGACCCCTTTGGGGTCATTGGGTTCATCCAATCAGGACTGTCAGTGGCCATCAATGAGAGTAAAGGGGACAAGCTGCACCAGGGTACTTAGCAGTCCTTCAGATAATAGTCATACGAATCGTAGTCAAACTGAATATTTGCCTCCGGATGGACGAGCTGGACTGTGATTAGATTTTGTGTTTTAAACGTACCATGTTTGTGTAATGAATAATGTTAATGAGTGAAGTTCACACTTGTGAAGTTTAGCCGTGAGCCATAAAAATACATCTTTATTGGAATGTGTCTGGAGCAACGTCCATGCACAGGAGTTAATGACTTGAAGGAAGGTTTGCATAACTGAATGCATCATCTGTGTCTCTTCTGATTCTCCTCCAGCGGTGTTCCCAGTTGTGAGGAACGGGGGTCTTTTCGGAGAGGTGTCGGTGTCCTGGGTCTTGGAGCCAGCCTGGACCGGAGACGTCGGTCCCCTCCAGGGAAACATCACCTTCACGGAAGGGGAGTACCTCAAAAACCTCACCGTCTTCTCCATAGCCGATGAGGTAAAATCCTAAAGTAGACCTCTCGTCCGAATGTTTGTTGCATTTATTTTTATTGATATGTACAGGGTCCGTACGGTCATGGAAAACCTGGAAAAGTCATGGAATTTTAAAATGGTCATTTCCAGGCCTGGAAAAGTCCTGGAAAAAACTAAAATCACAAAAGTTTTGGAAAAGTCATGGAAATTTGTTATATTCACTTGTTCATTTACGCCGAGTTTGAAATAATGAATATGTTTTAGAAAGAAAGACTCAAAATATAAGCCGGCGTACACTCTCAATACTGGCGGCGCAATTTTCTTTTTTTTTCCCGCGTTGCAAGTGAACGCACCGTAACTGGAAAGTTTGTCGCCCATAGCTCGGGAAGCAAATGTTTATTCTTTAGATATTGTCTCTTATTCATTTGTTTCATTAAATGTATACTGCATGCTTTGGAATTCACATTGTTTAAACACTAAATGTTCTCACTTTTTCATGTACAAACCGAGATTTCAGTTTGGTCATGGACATTCGGTTTAAAGTCATGGAAATCTCATGGAAATCCACTGGTCAACATGTGTAAGAACCCTGTATGTACCCATTTTTTGTTTAAGATCCCAGAGGACATGG
Organism: Liparis tanakae; assembly: GCA_036178185.1. Classification (NCBI taxonomy): domain Eukaryota; kingdom Metazoa; phylum Chordata; class Actinopteri; order Perciformes; family Liparidae; genus Liparis; species Liparis tanakae. Next base: position 25,355,012 of record CM070094.1, on the reverse strand, counting down.
AGAGTTTCACCATCACGGTGTTGAACGCTACAGGTGGTGCGAGGCTGGGAAACGAACTCAATGCCAGTTTACAGATAAATAAGAACGATGACCCCATTTACTTTTCCGGTAAGGATACTGTCCCAGTTCATGAAGTATAAATTGAAGCCCCAGTCCTCGGCTCCTCTTCACCCCCCCGTCTCTCCCCCCCACACCGCGGCCTCTCCTCAGAACCTGTGGTCGTGCGGCTTCAGGAAGGAGGCCAGGCCAACTTCTCTGTTTTGAGGGAAGGGCTGGCGGACTTTGTTGCCACGGTGATGTACCGCGTGGACTACGGCGAGGCATCTCCGGGTGACCTCACCGTGCCGAGCGAGGACACGCTGCTGGTGTACGCCGTGGGTGAATGGGTGAAGAACATCTCTGTGGCTGTGGAAGACGACAACATACCTGAGACCGACGAGCCCTTCACCATCGTGCTCTACAACGCTACCGGTGGGTTCAACGCCTCTTTTGACACAAGCGGTTAGCACAGGGATGTACTGTATGGTATCAGGATATCTTCTGTGTCAGGTAACATAGTGGGTGTCATATCTTCCTATATGTTGGTCCCTTGAAATAATGAAAAGGTCTAATCTGCATCCGCTCCAAGGATTAAAACAGCTGAACGTAATTAGAAAGCTCTCCTAATAGGAGGGTTGTTTGTCAGGAGAGGGAATAAACGACCTGTGGGCCCCAACAGGACCTTAACCACCTGAGACACTAAGACCAGCTGGTCCACCAGCCTGTCTCTGTCTATTGATTAACATATGACATGACATGATATAATAATAATACATTTCATTTGGAGGCGCCTTTTAAGTCACCCAAGGTCACCTTACAATCAAATAATACAGGATAAAAGATGAAAGATAGAAACAAAAACAGAAAAGTCCAACATTCACACGAGACGATCCCGATTAATCGATGCCAAACTTAAAAAAATAGAAAATAAAACGGCAGAGGAAGCGCGGCAGCAACTCGCCAGCCGACCTTCCTCCTCAGGAAAAACATATTCTAACTTCCAGCCATGTCCTTCACATTGACGCCCACCGAATCCACGATACGATACGATATGATATGATATGATATGATATGATATGATATGATATTCCTTTATTTGTCCCACAGTGGGGAAATTTAAAAAATCACAGAAGCGGTGCACATCAGAGCAACAATGAAAATAAATATAAAACACAATACTAAAAAACCTAAATACTAATACTAATAATAAATATACAGGGGGAAAATAAAATAAAGTAAATGAATGAATGAAATGAATGAATGAAATATACTTTATTAATCCCCAAGGGGAAATTTGGTGACAACAGAAGCAGAAGCAGCCCGATAAAACTAAACACAATAAAATATAAGTAGAAGAAAGAAAGAAAGAAAGTGACAGTGCATAAAGTAAAGTGTGCAAAGTGAAATATAAAATACCAAATAACATAAAATAAAATATATATGTATATATATATACACAACAGACAAAAAAAAAGAAACAAAAAAAAGTGCTGAGTTTGCCAGGATCTTGTGGAACCTCTCCCTCACATGGAGTAGAGTAGAGTAAGGGCTCGCCTCTATATGCCAGGGCTCTTTTATAGAGATTGTGTTAAGCGTGTTGAAAGTGAACTATCCTCATGTTAGAGGTCAGTAAGACACGCTTCACCTTTCCTGTTCTAGTTGCATGCCCGTTACTCGTAGTCCAGCAGTGTTGAAGTCTGCTCGTCGGTCCTGATCCAGCCTGACGATCTGAACGTGTCCACAGGTGATGCCGTAGTGTTTGGAGCGGACGCGGCTACGGTGGTGATCGAGGCCAATGACGATCCCAATGGGATTTTCTCCCTGGAAGCAGTAGAGAAACCAGTCGAAGAGGGCAAGACCAATGAGTTTTAGTAAGAAACAAGCCTTCATTTCATGTTTATTTTGTGTAAAACATCTGGCTTAATGCTCACATCCACTTCATTTGACGGATGTACCGGTATTGAAATTGAAAGTAATTCATAAATCTTCACAATACAAAGTTTTCTCCTGTATTCTACTCCTGAAATAATGACTCTTTTCTCTGTTCCAGTATCCTGCGCGCTCGGGGGCATTTTGGTAATGTGACAGTCTTCTGGCAGCTGTTTGCCAACGACTCAGTGAGTCCTCTGGAGGAAACCCAGGAGTTCACCAACACATCTGGATCCATCACCTTCGCTACCGGGGAAGAGACCAAGCCTATTGTCTTGGAGGCCATCTCAGACGAGCTTCCCGAATTCAACGAGTTCTTCGTCCTCCGGCTGGTTAACATCTCAGGTGAGTTCAGGATGAAGTGACTCGAGAGAGACATTGAACAATGCAGTGTGGAGGATTTAGGAACATCTAGCAGGAATTTTACAGATCGCAACCTGAGAAAACTTCTAGTGTTTACCAAGCGTGAAAAAGAAATATAGTTTCTGACACAAAATATGAAAAAGCAAACATCCCTATCTAGAGCCAGGATTTGATAGATAGATAGATAGATAGATAGATAGATAGATAGATAGATAGATAGATAGATAGATAGATGTTTGTCGCTCCATATCTAGACACAAACGGCTCATTCTGAGGAGACAAGAATTCATCACTTCTTAATTTCAGGTGATTATACAGTAAATGAAACATACTTATTAAGATGATATTCAATGTCTGACAATAGATCTCCCTAAATGCTAGACACTGTTTTTAAGAGATGTGAATAATTTAATCCATTTATAAAAGCGACAGCGTCTATCACACATATTTCAGTATGTATTTTAGTTTGAATTTGACATTTAATTTGAGTTATCAGCTTCAAAATCTAAATAATGAAAGTTGTAAAAATGTAAAAAAAAAAGGATGAATGTAATGGATAATGTCTTGAAACCTGAAGAGATGTTTCTATAATTTATTCCAGGTGGTTTCCCAGGGAAAGGTGGCCGACTGGCCGAGACTTCCCTGACTGCCTCGATCCTCATCCCCCTGAACGACGACCCGTTTGGTGTCTTTGCCATCGCTAGCGGCAACTTGGACCAAGAAATAGCTGAAGATGTCCTCTCAGAGGACGATATGGCCTCCGTCGCCTCCGTCACCGTCCTCCGACAGCAGGGTACATTTGGTGATGTGCGGGTTGCCTGGGAGATCGTTTCTGGACGCTTCCCAGAGGGCCTTCCTCTGATGGATGACCTGCTCCTTCGAGCCTCCTTCCCAGACGAGGTTGAGCTCAGGCCTCACGCCAGGCGGCACCACTCGGCCACAGACACATGGTTTTTCTCTGGGCTCCCAGGAGCTTACGGGACTATCTCTCCTGAAGATGGGCCTGCGGCTGTCGGGAACTTCAGTTTCTCTGCTTGGCTTGTGCCCGGACCCGACACCGACGGCTTCGTAGTCTGCAAAGGAACCAGGAACGGGAGCCTGTATTACGGAGTGAAGGTCCACACCAACGAGTCCCACGTCGCGGTGATGCTGTACTATACGGTGATGGGATCAAACCATTCCCAAGTGGCCCGGGCCACTGCGGAGAAATTTGTAGAAAATAATTCCTGGTTACACGTCATCATCACTGTTGACGACGGGATTATTGAGTTCTTCCTGGATGGGAACCCTATTCCTGGAGGACTGAAGAGCATCAAAGGAGAGGGCATCGCTGATGGTGAGATAATCAGATATGTATCAAACATAGCGGCGGGACAACGGTTAGGTGGTTAAACATCATCAGTCATGCTACTTTAAAAACTCTCAACTTATAATGCATCTATGTATGAAATCGTTTGCTTATTGGAATGTATACACATTTTACATTTTACCAGTTGGAATATGAAGTTTCTTTTTCATATACACTGCCATTCAAAAGTTTGGGGTCACTTAGAAATGTCCTTATTCTTCAAAGAAAAGCATGTTTTTTTTAATGAAGATAACATTAAATTATTAATAAATGCACTCTATACATTATTAACGTGGTGAATGACTATTCTAGGTTGAAAAACCTGTTTAAAGAAATTAAACATCTACACGATTGTATAGAGGCCCATCTCCAGTGTTCTAATGGCACATTGTGTTATCACCTTAGAAGACTAGCGGAGGGGTAGAACTTTAGAAAACCCTTTTGTTATGTTAGCACAGCTGAAAACAGTTATGCTGGTCAGAGAAGCTTTTCAACTGGCCTTCCTTTTGAGCTTGAAGTCTGAAGAACACAATTCATATTTAAAATACAAATCATGTCAATGTATTTAATATATTTTCTATTCATTTTGCAATTCATTGGATAAATAAAAGTGAGTTTTCATGGAAAACACGAAATTGTCTCGTTGGGTGACCCCACACTTTTGAACGGTAGTGTATGCATTGTCTATATTTCACATTTTCATTCATAATGTTAACATGTAAAACCTCTTGAGGCCAAAGAAGGACTGGCCAGCTTCAAACAACCCGCTCCTGTCTGTGGAGAGAGTTTCCCTCTGGAATGATGATTCACTACCGTTCAAAAGTTTGGGGTCACCCAACAAGACAATGTTGTTTTCCATGGAAACTCACTTTTATTTATCTGATGAATTGAAAAATGAATAGAAAATATAGTAAATACATTGACAAGGTTAGAAATAATGATTTTTATTTTAAATATGAATTGTGTTCTTCAGACTTCAAGCTCAAAAGGAAGGCCAGTTGAAAAGCTTCTCTGAGCAGCATAACTGTTTTCAGCTGTGCTAACATAACAAAAGGGTTTTCAAAAATGCTACCCCTCCGTTAGTCTTCTAAGGCGATAACACAATGTGATTAGAACACTGGAGATGGGCCTCTATACAACCGTGTAGATATATATATTTTTTTAAACAGGTGTTTCAACCTAGAATAGTCATTTACCACGTTAATAATGTATGGAGTGCATTTCTTAATGATTTAATGTTATCTTCATTCTAAAAAACATGCTTTTCTTTGAAAAATAAAGAGATTTCTAAGTGACCCTAAACTTTTGAACGGTAGTGTACGTCTTAACTTGCACATTCCCACACACACACACATTCCCACACACACACACACACACCTCTCAGTCACTTTCTCATTGTTCGGGCCTCCTGGACCTCTGCTACGCCTGAGCGACCACTTAGCCTCCGCGCTGCTGGACATCGTTACTGCTCAAAAGAATCAGCCGGCGTCTTCTTTTCTGTCAATTTTCTCCCATTAAGGGAGACAATAGTGACGCACAGAGGGGAAATATTCTGATGGTTCTTTGGCTAACTTCAATCGCAGTCGATGTATACGTTATCATCAATCATGTCACGTGTCATTGTCTGAGACGGGTGACTCAACCCACAGAGGAGTTGCTCCGTGGCTTTATACGTGCTCACTGTGGCAGACGTCCTGCGTTTGTCCCATTTTGTACAAGTGCAGGAAGCGATAGGCCCGAGAGGTGTAAGTATATAAATGAGTAATGAGAAAGAGACAGATCAGGGCGTTTGTTGGGCTTAATCAAGATTCTGTTTGTGGTCCTAATTCACTCCAGCAGAGCCAAAGATGATCGTATGACCCTAAAACAATGTCTGATTAGTGAGTTGCTAATATCTCACCGGATCTCAAGTCAATTAGATAGATAGAGATAGAAATATACTTTATTAATCTCCAAGGGGAAACGTGTCGACACAGTAGCACCAATAAACTAAACGCACGAGAATAAAATATAAATATAAGAAAGAAAGAAACAGTGACTGTGCATAAAGTATACAAAGTGAAATATAAAATACAAAATAAAAGAAATAAAAAAAAATATATATGTATATATATATATATATATATATATATATATATATATATATATATATATATATATATATTCAATTCAATTCAATCCAATTCAGTTTATTTGTATAGCCCAGTTTCACAAATTACAAATTTGTCTCAGAGTGCTTTACAATCTGTACACATAGACATCCTGACCTTTGACCTCACATCGGACCAGGAAAAACTCCCAAATAACCCTTCAGGGGGAAAAAAAGGGAAGAAACCTTCAGGAGAGCAACAGAGGAGGATCCCTCTCCAGGATGGACAGATGCAATAGATGTAATGTGTACAGAAGGACATATTTAGAGTTAAAAAAAAAAAAAAAAAAAAATATATATATATATATATATATATATATATACGCAACATATATGCAAATACAGCAGTGTAAAATAAAATAAAATATAGACAGTGTGCAAAATGCAAAGTGTGTATGTGTTTTAAAGTGTTTCAAATTAAAGTGTTAGGTTATAAAATCTCAGGTGTGATGAGGGTTGTTCTATAAAACTAATGCGTCACTTTGTGGTTTGCAAACAAAACCAGAGATACAAGATATAACTGACAAAATTGTGAGTTTTTTAGGAATTAAGAACGTCAAATTGTGTAGTTTCGAATCCTTTTTTGCGACTTTGTTGGACACACAATGTTCTTGTTCTACATGTACAGAACACAGGGAACACATCCAACGTTAATGAATGGGCCCGTACGGTATCTGTGGGTGGGTGTCGATGCTTGATGGCAGCTTGTGTCCAAGCACCAGATTAATCTAGTGAATTTGAGTTTATTCCTCAGCATCCTGCCTGTCATATCATATCCTGTACGTTTGATGCAGTGCTAGTGATTTATATTACTTGTATATCCAACCGTTTATTCAGCTTGAACGTCATTATTTTTGGACATTTTCCGTGTGTAATATACCGTTCTGTGTTTTTTTGCTGTCTTCTTACTCCAGGACCTGCGTCGGTGTTCATAGGGTCGGATCCAGAGGGCGAAGCGCGATACACGGGCCTCCTGCAGGACGTCCGCTTGTACGGCTCGAAGCTGAAGCGCAGCCACATCCACGAGCTTCACACCCAGCCCGCTAAAGCGGACCTGCGTAACGTCTCGGGTTACCTGCGGTACCGGCAGGACGAGAGGCAGAAGTCGTTCGTGGTGGAGACCAGGGATGACGATGAGGAGGAGGGAGAGGAGGTGTTCTATCTCCAGCTGGTGGCAGCTCGCGGGGGAGCGCGCCTCCCTTTCCCCAGACCCACCGCCACTGTGCGGGTCATGAAGAGCGACAACGCCAACGGGCTTTTCGGGTTCACTGGCGCCTGCATTCCTGACGTAAGTGCACAGTATTCAGTCAGGGGCATTTGGTCGACCATTTGCAATCAGGGTTCGTACGGTCATGGAAAACCTGGAAAAGTCATGGAATTTTAAAATGGTCATTTCCAGGCCTGGAAAAGTCATGGAAAAAACTTAAATCATAAAAGTTTTGGAAAAGTCATGGAAATTAGTTATATTCACATGTTTAGTCACACCGAGTTTGAAATAATTGATATGTTTTTTTAAAGAAAAACGCACAAAATTTTCTAAATTGTTCATGTTTATACCGATATTTCAGTTTGGTTGTGGAAATTTAGTTTAAAGTCCTGGAAATCCATTGCTCAAAATGTGTTTGACTACCTCAGCATCCTGCTCCACTGCCTCTTCTATCTAGTAAATATCAGGGTTCGTACGGTCATGGAAAACCTGGAAAAGTCATGGAATTTTAAAATGTTCATTCCCAGGCCTGGAAAAGTCATGGAAAAAACTTAAATCATAAAAGTTTGGGAAAAGTCATGGAAATGTGTTCATTTACGCCGAGTTTAAAATAATTAATATGTTTTTTAAAGAAAGACACTCAGAATATAAGCCGGCGTACGCTCTCAATACGCAACATTTTCTAAAATGTTCATGTTTATGCCGAGATTTCAGTTTGGTCATGGACATTTGGTTAAAAGCCATGGAAAAGTTATGGAAAAGTCCTGGAAATCCATCGGTCAACATGTGTAAGAACCCTGTGCAATGTAATGTCAATTTAACCAGACATAGGAATCCATAATCCTTCAAATAAACGAGAGTCCTCGAGTACAGTCGCGTTGTTAATGTGATCCTTGAGTTTCGTCTATGCATCGGAGTACGTGTAATGTAAACCGATTGGTCCGACGGTCCCGGTCCTGCTGCATATTTAATCGGCCTTCAAGCATGGCTGCACGGAGAGCACGCTCTCCGTTCTTAGTTGGATTGGATCGCGGTCTCTGGCGATGACCCGTCTCAGGTAGAGCGACAGCTGGTCGGGCTGCAGAGGCTCTGTCAGTCAGGACATTCCTTTAGAAGCGGCTGAGGAGTTCCAGCACTGGAGACGGGAGATCTAGTTCCTTCATCGGCGCGACAGGTGTCAGGGCCGGGGATGGCATTCCATCAGAACGTCGGGGAGCTTCTTTGTACCCGTGGTCCTTTAGGGATGAATAACTGTAGAAGCACGCTGGTTATCGGGTGCTTCCCTGTCTAAATCAGATTGTTACCAAGCTGGAATTAGACATAGTTGTCAGGGTTCGTACGGTCGTGGAAAACCTGGAAAAGTCATGGAATTTTAAAATGGTCATTTCCAGGCCTGGAAAAGTCATGGGAAAAAACTTAAATCGCAAAAGTTTTGGAAAAGTCGTGGAAATTTGTTATATTCACTTGTTCATTTACGTCGAGTTTAAAATAATTTATATGTTTTTGAAAGGAAGACTCTCAAATTATAAGCCGGCCAAACAGATGGATTTGCACATAAAGGATAATAGTTTGTTTAAAAGAATAAACATTTATATAAGAGTTTCTAAGAATAAACATGCATAATAATGTTTATTCTTTTAATCAGACTATTGTCTCTCATGCATTTGTTTTATTTAAGGTATATTGTATGCTTTGTAATTCTCATTGTTTCAATACTACATTTTCAAAAAGTTTTCATGTACACACCGAGATTTCAGTTTGGTCATGGAAATGTGGTTTAAATTCCTGGAAAAGTCCTGGAATTCCATTAATCAACATGTGTACGAACCCTGAGTTGTTAAAAACATCTCATTTCATCATTCAGTATTTTATTTCTCCCAGCGTTTCAGAATTGATCGACCTTGTATTCCGTTGTGTGTCCGTTCAGACCACCGAGGAGGGCTCCACGGTCTCCTGCGTGATGGAGCGCACGCGGGGGTCTCTGGACCGCGTGTACGTCAACTACAGCGTTACCGCGCAGGACAGTGAGACGCCAGCCCAGCAGGATTTTGTCAACGCCACTGGAGCCGTGCTTTTCATGCCCGGACAGCGCTCTGAGGTGTGTTCACACATCAACACACGACTTTAAAATACACACTATGTGTCCGGTTTTGAGGGTAAGCGGCATGGATAATGGGTGGAGGTCCAGTTTTAACCCTCCTGTTACCTTCAAATCGTTTACCCTCGGGGTCAATTTGACCTCGGCAATTAAAACCTCCAGAAAATGATTAGAATTAATATTGTTTCCCAAGTTTAAGTGTCAGGTACTTTATGTTTGTTTGTTACCTAAACAGCCTTTTAAATAAATGAAAAAGTTGATATTTCTTACATGTTTTACACAGTGAAAAACAGCCTGGGGTCAAATTGATCCCAAAGAACACCGATGGGTACAAGTTGTGTTCAGGACAGTGAAAACAAATCATCATGGGAATTTCATGTTTTTCCAGTTGTCCTCAATAAATTAGGAAAAGTCATGAAATATGAAGCAAAAAAACATGATGTCAATCATTTTTTAGAGATGTTAAACATTGAATGGGTTCATATTAACCCCAAAGGTAACAGGAGGGTTAACAATCTCCTAAATGCAAATGTTTTTGGACAACTAGCCCCACCTAGTGGTCAGTTTGTTTGTGTGTTAATTGAATAGTTTAACAGGTGCCAGTGGATAATTAAGCTTTTACGTTGGTGACTGACATTTTTTAAGGGGAAAGTCTGGACAAAAGTATGCATAATAATGTATGCACATTTGTTTTATCAGGTATTGAACCTGTTGGTGTTGGACGATAACCTCCCAGAGCTGGCAGAATCCTTCCAGATTACATTGGTGTCAGCAGAGTCCGGCGATGGGAAGCGTGGCTCCACCCCCACCAGCGGAGCGAGCGTCGACCCGAATACCGCCGTCAACACCGTCACGGTCACAGCGAGTGACCACCCCTATGGTATTCACGCACATGCCCAATGCACCACTGTTGTTGTTCCAGCTTTGCAAGTCGCAGGGTTCTTACGGTCATGGAAAACCTGTAAAAGTCATGGAATTTTAAAATGATCATTCCCAGGCCTGGAAAAGTCATGGAAAAAAACTTAAATCATAAAAGTTTGGGAAAAGTCATGGAAATGTGTTCATTTACGCCGAGTTTAAAATAATTAATATGTTTTATAAAGAAAGACGCTCGAAATGTAAGCCGGCACACGCTCTCAATACGCAGCATTTTCTAAAATGTTCATGTTTATACCGAGATTTCAGTTTGGTCATGGAAATTTGGTGAAAAGTCATGGAAAAGTCATGGAAATCCATCGGTCAAAATGTGTAAGAACCCTGAACCTTGAAGTTGAATCCGTACGATTACGTTGTGGCGTGACGGGTCAGCAAAATGAAATGTGAATGTTCTCTCTCTCTTTCACCCTCTCATGTGCATCGCTCCTACTTCCATTACACTTCCTCCCTGCTTCTCGTTATATATTCTCCCCGCTGTCCTCTCTTCTAAACGTAACTATAACACACAAACACACACCCTCCGCTAATCCAGGCCTGCTGCAGTTCCAGTCCAGCCCTCCAGGGGACGGATTGATCCCTCCAGCGTTAGAAGCTGCCCACACAACTGTTAACGAGGAAGATGGGCAAGTCCGGCTGATAGTGGACAGGGCCCAAGGCCTTCTGGGAAGGGTACTGGTCGGATACAGGACGACCCCATTCACAGCATCCAGCCCTGAAGACTACGAGGTTCGTTTCTCCGACGGTCTTTCGATTTACGGATCGATACACATCGATATTTTGCTGCCTGCTTCCCTGGTTACCTCTCGCTCTGCATGACTCTGGCAGGACTCGGAGGGCATGCTGGACTTTCTCCCCGGAGAGAGGTCCAAGTTCATCGCGGTGACCATTGTCGACAATCCTGTCCCTGAGCTGGAGAAGATCTTTAGAGTGGAGCTCTACAATGCTGACGGAGGAGGTGAGACACCTGAGCCCAAAGTCACAACGGAGCGGTTTTCATTAGTTACCAATCTTAGCCTTTATTCATTCCTTACCTATCGAACCAACCCTGTACTCTGTGCTTCTGTTTTGTGTGTTTTGTGTGCCGTGCTCCTGCGTGCTTCCCTATACCAACCTACCTGCCTACCTACCTACCTACCTGCCTTCCCATTTGCCCTTCGATCTCTACTCTTCCCGTGTGACACTTGCTCGATCCTCGTGTGTGATCAGTGGATGAGTTTCTGCGTAGTGAAGGAAGTGGTAGTGGGGAGAGTGACTTCCTATTTCCATCCCATCACCACCATGGTAAGTACACCCCTCCCTTTCTCCAGAAACTGCCTATTGTCCCCATTCCCCCCCCCCCCCCCCACACACACACACACACACTAAGTTGGATATCTCAAAATCAAGTTTTAAGCACATTTTTGATCTGATACCTATCTTAATTTTTGAATGTGACAATGTTCATATTTTCACACAGTACGTTCTTGCAGAATAATATTGTTGGCTGGTTGGAAAGAATTGTTAAAAAAGTTTTGGATTATCCTCTGGAAGCTCAGTCTTGAGCGATTATAAGTGTGTGTGCCTATGTGTGTGTGTGTGTGTGTGTAATTGTGTGCAGTGTTTACATTGTACTGTGACCCCTGTGGAAAGTACCCAAAGAGAGAAGATGTGGGAAAAACAAACAGCCATTCATGGGCAGCCAGCGCTCGCTGCTGACAGAGACCTCGATGTGTCACACAGGGTTCCTACGCTCATGGAAAACCTGGAAAAGTCATGGAATTTTAAAACGTTTATTTCCAGGCCCGAAAAAGTCATGGAAAAAAACGTAAATCATAAAAGTTTTGAAAAAGTCATGGAAATGTGTTATAATCACATGTTCATTAACATAGAGTTTGAAATAATTAACATGTGTTTTAAAGAGCTGCTGCCCCTATTCTGAAATAACCCCCACACACACTACCATTTCTGTCTCACATATCTCGCCCATAACATCTCTATATATGGTGGTAAAAAGGTGTGTATTATTATTATTATTATTGCGCTATTTTTATTTAAATCACTGGCTTCTTTGAATAAAAGACGATTGTCCCATTTACATTCCTTCCCATTGGGTTCTTTTTATACTGAAACTTAAAGATTCAACCAGAATGGATTACTAAAAAGCAAAACATGGTTATATCTGGTATTTTGTGTGCAGCCAGCTTGGGAGCTGCGTCCCGCATCACGGTGACCATCGCTGCGTCGGACGATGCCCACGGAGTATTCCAGCTGAGTCCTGAATCCCTGGCGGTTAATGGGACAGAGCCTGAGGATGGCCGTAGCTCTGTGGTCCTGCAGGTCAGTGAAATATGAGTGCACATTTCGGAAGTTCCCAGAAATGCGTGTTATATTTGTAATTATAAGTCACGTTTAAAAAAGAAAAAACACAATGTGGGATTACGTATAGTTTTTTTGTCACCATGTTATGTTTACTTGTAGTTGTCAGGGTTTGAAAACCTGGAAAAGTCATAGAATTTTAAAATGTCATTTCCAGGCCTGGAAAAGTCATGAAAAAAACTTAAATCATAGAACTTTTGGAAAAGCCTTGAACATTTGATATAATAATGTGTTCATTTAGGCCGAGTTTGAAATAATGAATGGGATTTTTAAAGAAAGGCGCTCAAATTAAAAGCCGGCGTACGCTCTCAGTACGCAGAATTCTTGTAATTTTTCATGTTTATACCGAGATTTTAAATTGGGCATGGAAATTTGGTGAAAAAGTCATGGAAAAGTCATGGAAAAGTCATGGAAATCCATCGGTCAACATGTGTAAGAACCCTGAGTATAGTTTTTTGTCACCATGCTATGTTTACTTGTTGTTCTCTCCCAGGTGGATCGGGCCTCCGGGGACCTCTCCACTGTAACTGTGTACTGGGAGGCTGATCCGAGCTCTGAGGGGGAGCTACTCAGCAGATTTGGGAACGTCACCTTCGGTGTAGGTCAGACGTCGAGGAACATCGTCATCGACGTGGCCCAGGACGACGTCCCTGAGCTGGACAAGAGTTTCAGCGTGTCCCTGGTTAACGTCACGGACGGCCGTCTGGGAGTCCGAACGTCCGCCACTCTGACTGTGCTCGCCAGCGACGATCCTTACGGCGTTTTCGTATTCGCGAATGTGACGAGGTCCGTCCGCCTGCCGGAAGCTGACGCGACCGTCTCTCTCACCATCCTGCGCCAGAGGGGCCTGATGGGGCAGGTGTGTCCATCTGCAGAAGCTTTAGAGACTTAATTGGAAGCCAAGAGATGTTTATATTAAAACACTTGTGGTTATACAGAACCACATATTTTTTTATAAATATATACAGGGTTTGTACAGTCATGGAAAACCTGGAAAAGTCATGGAATTTCTAAATGGTCATTTTATGATTTAAAGTTTTTTATGATTTAAGTTTTTTCCATGACTTTTCCAGGCCTGGGAAAAAAAACTTAAATCATAAAAGTTTGGGAAAAGTCATGGAAATTGTTAAAATCACATGTTAATTTACGCTGAGTTTGAAATAATTATGTTTTTTAAAGAAAGACGATCAAAATATAAGCCAGCGTACGTATATACAGAGATATTCAGTATATTCAGTATATTCAGTTTGGTCATGGAAAGTTCGTTAAAAGTCATGGAAAAGTCATGGAAATCCATTGTTTAAAATGTGTAAGAACCTTGTATAAAGCAGAATCCAATCCATGTACCAAACAATATGCCATTTCCCATTTCCAATAGGTGCGAGTAACATTCGGGACTCTGAACGAGGACGATCCGGAACCTTACAGAACCCCCGGGGTGGGCCGGGCGACCGAGGGGCGGGACTTCGTTCCCCTCCTGGATTCTGTTGTGTTCTTGGCCAATCAGAGCGAAGCGAACATCACCCTCCGAGTTCTGGACGACGAGGATCCGGAACGAGACGAGTCCGTGTTTGTGAAGCTGATCGGCGTTCAACTCGTCAAAGGAGAGCAGGAGCGGCTCAGTAAGACACCGACACCCCCACGTATTCACGATAGAATCACACAGTGGAATATTTTAACTGATGACATCAAGGAAAGTAAAAATCTGTTGATATTTAAAGACAAGACTCTGGAGAAGTACAAACGTATCATCAATTAATGAAGCGTCATAAGTAACGGTTAATGGGGACACGTTTTGTTGTTGATGTTGTTGTTTTGTTTATTGTTTGATGTAAATATGTGTGTGTGGATTTGTGTATGTGTGTGTAGATGTATATGGGTGTGTGAATGTGTATGTATGTGTGTATATATATATATAGGTATATATATACATATATATATATATGTGCATGTATACGTGTATATATGTTTGTGTGTATATATATGTATATATATATATATACTGTATATATGCATGTATATATGTTTGTGTGTATATATATGTATATACTGTATATATGTGCATGTATATGTGTATATGTTTGTGTGTATATATTTATATAGGTATATATATATATATATATATATATATATATATGTGCATGTATATGTGTATATGTTTGTGTGTATATATATGTATATATTTATATAGGTGTATATATATATATGTGCATGTATACGTGTATATATGTTTGTGTGTATATATATGTATATATTTATATAGGTATATATATGTGCATGTATATATGTTTGTGTGTATATATATATATATACTGTATATATGTATGTATATGTGTATATGTTTGTGTGTATATATATGTATATATTTATATAGGTATATATATATATATGTGCATGTATATATGTTTGTGTGTATATATATGTATATATTTATATAGGTATATATATATATGTGCATGTATATATGTTTGTGTGTATATATATGTATTTATTTATATAGGTATATGTATATGATTCTCTGAATTTAGTTTTCTGGTGACATCACAGGTTAGGGCTCTTATAAGCTCGATAGCTTCAGCCTCGACCTTTTCGGTTAGCCGCTTTCTTCTTTTGCTGTAAAAATCTTGATTTTTGTATATTACCAAAATGAACTAAACTAAATATTCTGAACTGATGAACTATCCTCTTCCTGTTTCTTCCAGTTTCCACGTCTCCGTCTCTGGGCCCCAGCACTGACGCCGTTGCCCAGGTGATCGTGGAGGCCAGCGACGGCGCTTTTGGGATCCTGCAGCTGTCGGCGTCGGCCGTCAGCGTGGCCGAGCACTACGTCGGGCCCATCATAAACGTCACGCGCGTCGGGGGGATTTTCGCCGATGTTTCCGTCAAGTTCCGAGCCGTGCCGTTGACCGCCAGAGTCAGTAAGTGTTGGGAATGGAGCGTGGATTTAAATCAGACTCTCTATGACGGGTCAAGAACCTTTTGGACTGGGAGAGCCATAAAAGCCAAATATTTCTAAATATATTGAATTGAGAGACATAGTATTTTTTAAGTACAATAAATAAAATATGTGTTGCTTTTAATGCGACTTCTGGTGCTGCATGATGCTAGTTGGGGGGGGGGGGGGTGGGGGGGGGTGCAGGTGACTTTTTCTTTGCGTAGATACGATTCAAAAACAGACATGGAAAATAGAATAGAATAGAAATATACTTTATTAATCCCCAAGGGGAAATTTGTTGACACAGTAGCACCAATAAACTCAAACACAACAAAATATAAATATAAGAAAGAAAGAAAGTGACTGTGCATAAAGTATAGTATACAAAGTGAAATATAAAATATAAAATAATATATATATATATATATATATATATATGTAAATACAGCAATGTAAAATAAAATAATATATATATATATAGACAGTTGTAAAATTAAATTAAAAAAAATATATATATATAGACAGTTGTAAAATTAAATTAAATATGTATATATATAGACATTTAGTTTGATAAAAGAACAAAGTTGTGCTCTTTAAGAAAAGGGGCCTTACATTACTTCTGCTGTAATCTGGCGCGATAAAGAAAATTACAGAGTCCACTCTAATTTTGTGGACTCTGTAAGATTTAAATTTTTTTCAACTCAAAATTGTCTGGGAGCCATATGCCGTCACCAGAAGAGCCATAGTAATTATTATTAGTATTTAGTAATTTAGTATTAGTATTTAGTATTAGTATTTTGTATTGTATTTAGTAACTTAGTATTAGTATTTTAGTAGTAGTATTTAGTATTTTGTGTTTTTTATTTTAATTTTATATTTTATTCTTATTAATGCTCAAATTCACGGCAGTACATTCACTGCTGTGATCCTGGAATTCCCCCACTGTGGGACTAATACATGAATATCTTATCTTATCTTATATATGACTCGCGAGCCACAGGTTCCCGACCCCTGCTCTATGATGTGTGTGTGAGCCGGCCTTCATGCATGCGTGTACTCCCACAGGTGAAGACTACAGCGTGGCCTCCACTGACGTGGTCCTCCTGGAGGGGGAGTCCAGTAAATCGGTGCCCGTCTACGTCATCAATGACGTGGTCCCGGAGATAGAGGAGACCTTTCTCATCGAGCTGATCAACCAGACCACCGGCGGCGCTCTCCTGGGGGAGCTCACGCGCGCCATCATCACCATCCTGCCCTCCGATGACCCCTTTGGTGCCTTTGGTGAGTCGACATCCTCCAGGATGTGTTCTCTTCATCTCATTTTGACCGTTTCTAAACGTTCTTCCTTTTATTTCTACGTAGTCTTCCAAGCTGTTCCGGTTACCATCGAGGAACCAGGGTCTAATTCCATGGAGGTCAAGTTGCCCATCGTCCGTAATGCCGGTACTATCGGCACGGTGGTAGTCCAATGGCAGGCCACCGTCAATGGGGAACTAGCCGTGGGGGACATCCTACCGACATCGGGAGAGGTTTCATTTGCTCCCGGAGAGACCATGAAGATGCTCTGGGTGGAGATTTTAGCCGACGATGTACCTGAAATCACTGAGGTAAGAACCTGACATGACACAGTGACTATCAGGGTTCGTACGTTCATGGAAAACCTGGAAAAGTCATGGAATTTTAAAATGGGCATTTCCAGGCCTGGAAAAGTCATGGAAAAAACTTAAATCATAAAAGTTTTGGAAAAGTCATGGAAATGTGTTATAATCACATGTTTATTTACACCGAGTTTAAAGTAATGGATATGTTTTAGAATAAGACTCAAAATATAAGCCGGCGTACTGGCGGCGCAATTTTTTAAGTGAACGCACCTTAACTGGAAAGTCCGTTGGCCGTAGCTCGGGAAGCAAGTGTTTATTCTTTTAATCAAAAATATTGTCTCTTATTCATTTGTTTTATTTAATGTATGCTGCATGCTTTGGAATTCACGTTGTTTAAATACTAAATGTTCTCACATTTACATGTATGAACCGAGATTTCAGTTTGATCATGGACATTTTGTTAAAAGTCCTGGAAAAGTCCTGGAAATCCACTGGTCAACGTGTAAGAACCCTGGACTATGTGACAGGACATGTCTTTTGAAGTATTGCACATCGTTTGAGTTGCGATGTTTACCAATCCCCTTCTGTCTTTTCTAGATAATAAAGTTGGAGCTTATTGGTGCCAGTAACGGAGGAAGCCTCGGAGCCGATGCGTCTGTTAATATCATAGTGCCTGACAACGACAATCCATACGGGACGGTGTACTTTGAACAGACCGTCTACCGCCTTCAGGAGCCGCTGGAGGGAGTGTATAGAGCCAACATTACCGTCCTCAGGAGGTACGCTAATAGCATCTTGACCTTCGCATTGGAAATGCAGAAGGTAATGTTTTGATCGCTGTGTTTGTATGCGTGTGTGCGTGTTATTCGCATAAGTGAATTGAATTGAGTAAGTCAAAAAATATTAAACCGAATAGGATGAAATTTAGTGGGATGATTGGTTGTTATCCGGGGAGCATTTGATTAGATTTTGGGATCGATCGGGTCAAAGGTCAAGGTCATGAAAAGGTCAAAATCTTCTTTGAATCGCATGAAATTTGGTGGGATGATTGGTTATTATCCGGGGAGCATTTGATTAGATTTTGGGATCGATCGGGTCAAAGGTCAAGGTCATGAAAAGGTCAAACTCTTCTTTTTACCATAGTCCGGTCAATTTATATCCAATTGGCAACTAATGTCAAAATGTTCATAATTCAATGCCAAATCTTGTGATATGTGAAGGTATGCGCTCTACCGAGTGCCCCTTCTAGTTTTCTAGTTTTATTTGAAGTTTTTACGTCCTCTTACAAACTCACCTCTTCCTGCCTGCTGTCTTTTCTTTATTCCAGAGGCGGTCAGTTTGGCCGCCTGGAGATCGTGTACAGCACCTCTGAGACGGACATCGTTGGCATGGCTCAAGCTGACGGACAGAATCTGCTGGCGTACTATAACCTCCCGAAACCCGGCGTTCCATCCACCGGCCCCCTGAGGACGGCGAACATCACCGGTCAGGGAGACCCCCCGGCTGCGTGCGCTGCCGCCTGCCTGAGAGAGCCTGCCTGCCGGGCCTTCTCGCTGTCGTCAGCGGTGACCTCGACGCCCTGCACTTGGGTGACTTCAGGGGCGGATCAGCTGATGTCTAAATCTCAGGTTCTGACGTACGTGAAGAACGTCACTGCAGCCGCGGTCCTGTTCAGTGCCCAGGCGGCGGCAGGGAGCGATTACACCCCGGTAACGGCTCAAAGGGCCGTCATGGAGGACGGGTCACGGGTTGCCAACCTCACGGTCCCAATCTTGACTGATACATTTCCAGAAATGGATGAGAGCTTCTCAATACAGATCTTAAAGGTAAAACCCCTGTCAGGGTTCGTACGGTCATGGAAAACCTGGAAAAGTCACGGAATTTTAAAATGGTCATTTCCAGGCCTGGAAAAGTCATGGAAAAAACTAAATCATAAACGTTTTGGAAAAGTCATGGAAATTTGTTATGATCACATGTTCATTTACGCCGAGTTTGACATAATTAATGTGTTTTTTAAACAGGGTTTGTACGGTCATGGAAAACCTGGAAAAGTCATGGAATTTTAAAATGGGTCATTCCCAGGCCTGGAAAAGTCATGGAAAAAACTTAAATCATAAAAGTTTGGGAAAAGTCATGGAAATGTGTTATAATCACATGTTTATTCACGCCGAGTTTAAAATAATTAATGTTTTTTAAAGAAAGACGCTCAAAATATAGCCGGCGTACGCTCTCAATACGCAACATGTTCTAAATTGTTCATGTTTATACCGAGATTTCAGTTTGGTCGTGGAAATTTGGTTTAAAGTCATGGAAAAGTCATGGAAAAGTCCTTGGAATCCATCGGTCCACATGTGTATGAACCCGGCCTGTGTTATCTATGGTTTATTTTGTATCTCACGCATTATGCTGGATCTGTATAACAAAAGCAATGCTTTACTTTGTTGTTTGAAGGTGGAGCTGATGAATCTGACGGTGGCGCAGAAGAACCTGCCCTCAGTCGGCCAGCCAGACAAAGCCGTGGCCACCATAGGGATGAACGGAGATGCGTTTGGCGTATTTCTGATCTACAGCCTCAGTCCCAACACCACTAATGAGGGGCTCTACCTCGAGGTTCGAGAAGAGCCGATGGTCGTGGTGCCCCTCGTTATCGAGAGGAGAGGAGGGAATCTGGGCACCGTCACCGTGGAGTGGAGGTTCGTTGGAGGAGAGGCAGAACCGGATGTTGACTTCACGGCTACTGGAGGGGTTCTGCTCTTTGATGGTATGTGGACCACGATTTAGATGAGATAAGATATTCATTTATTAGTCCCACAGGGGGGACATTTCAGGATCACAGCAGTGGATGTACATTCATTAATAAGAATAAAAGATAAAACACAAAACACAAAAACTAAATACTAAAATACAAAATACTAATACTATTACTAAAATACAAAATACTAATACTACTAGTTAAATATAAAATACTAATACTATTACTAAAATACAAAATACAAATACTACTACTAAAATACAAAATACTAATACTATTACTAAAATACGAAATTCAAATACTACTACTAAAATATAAAATACTAATACTATTACTAAAATACAAAATATTAATACTACTAGTAAAATATAAAATACTAATACTATTACTAAAATACAAAATACTATTACTAAAATACAAATACTACTACTAAAATACAAAATACTAATACTACTACTAAAATACTAATACTATTACTAAAATACAAAATTCAAATACTACTACTAAAATATAAAATACTAATACTATTACTAAAATACAAAATACTAATACTATTACTAAAATACAAAATATAAATAATACTACTAAAATACAAAATACTAAAACTAAGTTACTAAATACTAAAATACTAATACTAAAATACTAAATTACTAATTACTAAATACTAAAATACTAAATATTGGTATATTAATATAGATTACTAACAATATTTAGTTTAACTCCCTATTAAGAATGACTTCAAAACCAACATCTTCTCATGAGTGAATCAAATTGAACAGCGCGTCGTCTCTGCCGACAGGTGACCTGAAGAAGACGATCGAGGTTTCCATCAGAGACGACATCGAGCCCGAGGACAACGAGAGCCTCATGATTGGTCTCGTTAACACGGAGGGAGGAAGTCGGATCCTGCCCAACTCTGACACTGTAACCATAGTGATACTGGCCAACGATAACGTGGCCGGGATCGTAGGATTCCACCCCGACTCCCGTTCTGTCATCGCCAGAGAAGGTAGGTCGCTATTTCTTTATGATGTGCGAGGACTTTTGGATAGTCAGTCAGAAGTCCATAAATGTATCTTTTACATTACATGACATCACATGTCATTTAGCAGACGCTTTTATCCAAAGCGACTTACAATAAGTGCATTTCAACCTAGAGTACAAACTAAGAACAACAAGAATACAGAAAGTAACATTTCCTCAACATAGTCAAACTACAAAAGTACCACAATAAGAGATATTTAAGTGCTACTAAAGTGCAAATCTGTGTTTTAATCCAGATATAGTCGAAAAAGGTGCATTTTCAGTTTCCGGCGGAAGATGTAGAGACTTCCTGCTGTCCTGATCTATCTATCTATCTTTACAAATGTATATTTGAACTTATATTTCGTATTACAGGTGAAAGGCTGTCCCTATCGGTGTGGAGAACCGCTCCTGGTTTGGGTAATGTCACCGTCGACTGGAATGTACAGGGTCCCCTCGTCGACCGGACCTTCACCCGAAGCTCAGGGACACTGTTCTTTACCGAGGTAGAGACTAGACGGAGGTCATTGAAGGTCGTCTCACTTTAGCGATGCACACTTCTCCACGCATCAGAATATTGCGACTGAGCTTAATTTGTCCAGCCGTGATTTTGTGTGTCCAGCAGTAGTTCAGGGTTTTTACGGTCATGGAAAACCTGGAAAAGTCATGACATTTTTAAAAGGTCATTTCCAGGCCTGGAAAAGTAATGGGGAAAAAAAATTAAATCATAAAAGTTTGGGAAAAGTCATGGAAATTTGTCATGATCACACCGAGTTTGAAATAATTTATATGTTTTTTTAAAGAAAGATACTCAAAATATAAGCAGGCGTACGCTCTCAATACGCAACATGTTCTAAATTGTTCATGTTTATACCGAGATTTCAGTTTGGTCATTGACATTTGGTTTAAAGTCATGGAAAAGTCATGGAAAAGTCATGGAAATCCACTGGTCAAAATGTGTAAGAACCCTGGTAGTTATTTAATTGAGGTGTGTCTCCTACAGGGAGAACTGAATAACACCATCGTCCTGCAGCTTCTTGACGATGCCACACCAGAGAACAAAGACGAGTACAAAGTGTCCTTGTCCAACGCACAAACGTTTGGTAATGCATCTGCTCTTCGTTTCTCCGGTCGATATTCGTGCATGAAACCGCAAACTAACCCGAGTCGGTATTCATACCCAGATTGACGTTCCCCTGATTTCCCCCCAGGTGTTGTGGTGACGGGTCATGCTACCCTGGATGCTCAGGGCAGCGAGGCGGTGCTGACTGTGGACACCAGCGATGAGCCCTACGGGCTGCTGACCATCGCCCCGTCGTCCCTGAGGGTGACCACCGAGGAACGGGATCGCACTCTCAACATCTACGTCAACAGAGAGTTTGGAGCCTCAGGTTGGTGAACACCAACACTTTAAAGTAATTTATTACCAGGGTTCGTACGGTCATGGAAAACCTGGAAAAGTCATGGAATTTTTAAATGATAATTTCCAGGCCTGTAAAAGTCATGGAAAAAACTTAAATCACAAAAGTGTTGGAAAAGTCATGGAAATGTTGTTATATTCACATGTTCATTTACGTTGAGTTTAAAATAATTAATACGTTTTTGAAAGGAAGACTCAAATTATAAGCCGGCGTACGCCAAGTCCAAACAGATGGATTTGAACATAAAGGAAAATAGTTTGATTAAAAGAATAAACATTTATAGAAGAGTTTCTAAGAATAAACATGTATAGTAATGTTTATTCTTTTAATCAAACTATTGTCTCTCATGCATTTGTTTCATTTAAGGTGTATTGTATTCTTTGTAATTGTCATTGTTTGAATACTGGAATTTTAAAATGGTCATTTTCAGGTCTGGAAAAGTCATGGAAAAAACTTAAATCACAAAAGTTTTGGAAAAGTCATGGAAATGTGTTATAATCACATGTTCATTTACGCCGAGTTTGAAATAATGAATGTTTTAGAAAGAAAGACTCAAAATATAAGCCGGCGTACGCTCTCATACTGGCGACGCAATCTTCTTTTTTTCCCGCGTTGCAAGTGAACGCACCGTAACTGGAAAGTTGGATGGCCAAAGCTCGGGAAGCAAATGTTTATTCTTTAAATAAAATATTGTCTCTTATTCATTTGTTTCATTAAATGTATGCTGCATGCTTTGGTATTCACATTGTTTAAATACTAGATGTTCTCACTTTTTCATGTATAAACCGAGATTTCAGTTTGGTCATGGACATTTGGTTTAAAGTCATGGAAAAGTCACGGAAAAGTCATGAAAATCCACTGGTCAACATGTGTAAGAACCCTGTATTACGTTCTTGTGTTTGTGACTGATATCAAACCTCCATGTGTGTACAGGAGCAGTGAATATCACCTATGAGGTGATGAGAGGTTCTCTACAAGACGTCTCCCAGGTGGAGGGTTCTCTCGCTGACCCGGGACTCGACTTCCTCTCTGGTACTGGTTCTGTCATCCTTCAAGATGGACAGACTTCTGTCGCCATCTCCGTCACCATACTGGAGGTGAACATTGACTTTCTTCCTCTCTGTCATTTTATTTCTTCATTTGTTTGAATATGGAATTTAAAAGCTGTTCATTTGGACCTTTTTCTTTATTAGGACGACATCCCTGAGTTGCAGGAGTTCTTTCTGGTCAACATTACATCAGCAGTACTCATCACAACTCTGGCCACTGCTCCCAAACTAGGTACGGATACATGATGTGGCGTAGAGCTCTATTACCTTTGCTCATCCTAATTATTTTCAAATACAATGTGATATCATTTGTTTATTCCTTTCATTGTTTCTTTTTCTTTGTGTTCTGTTCTATTTCTTTATTTAATATTTGTTATAGGCTGTTCACATCTTTCCTCTTCTTTCCTCTTCACAATTTCTCACCGTTTTCTCTGTTTGATGAGTAGAAGTTGTGTATTGCACATTGCCAGGTAAAATATACATGCATATGTTCTCAAGCTTAACGTGTAGTTTAATGTACTATACTCCTGTATGGTGCATCATACTCCTGTGTGGTGCATCATACTCCCCTGTGGTGCATCATACTCCCCTGTGGTGCATCATACTCCTGTATGGTGCATCATACTCCTGTATGGTGCATCATACTCCTGTGTGGTGCATCATACTCCTGTGTGGTGCATCATACTCCTGTGTGGTGCATCATACTCCTGTGTGGTGCATCATACTCCTGTGTGGTGCATCATACTCCCCTGTGGTGCATCATACTCCCCTGTGGTGCATCATACTCCTGTATGGTGCATCATACTCCCCTGTGGTGCATCATACTCCTGTGTGGTGCATCATACTCCCCTGTGGTGCATCATACTCCTGTATGGTGCATCATACTCCTGTATGGTGCATCATACTCCCCTGTGGTGCATCATACTCCTGTGTGGTGCATCATACTCCCCTGTGGTGCATCATACTCCTGTATGGTGCATCATACTCCTGTGTGGTGCATCATACTCCTGTGTGGTGCATCATACTCCCCTGTGGTGCATCATACTCCTGTGGTGCATCATACTCCTGTGTGGTGCATCATACTCCCCTGTGGTGCATCATACTCCTGTGTGGTGCATCATACGACAACATTCTAGTTGACTATCAGGCTGCACCATGGCAAAGCGTGATAGCTAGTGCTCCTGCTTCTGCCTAATCCCAAACCCCAACATCTAATTTATGAATGAGTAACTTTAGAAAGTGCTGTGTAGATAGAATACTACAGACACACTAGCGGGCTCCCAGAATAATATCGTACTTCTGCGTGGAGACGCGCAGTCCACACACGGCCGCTCTTTTGGCAGCAGTCATAATGTGGCTTGGATGGGGTGATTAATGCTTTCCGTGATTGAAGACGCCTGGGGATTTGGTGGGAGGCGAGGAAAGAGAAAGCCAAACTAAACCCGCAGCTGGCCTCCTAGTGTCCTGGCCAGAGTGGCTGGGCGCCGACTATTCAGGGGGTCGTAAATCAGTCCACCCAAAAGACGCAAACCACTTACAGGAGACGCTTCTTCGCTGTAATCCTGACGCAAGTTAGATTCTCTGCAGTTTCCTGTTGCATTTCTGTCTGTTGGGGCTTGTGCTGCAGTTACAGCCCACACGTTGTTCTCTTACTGCATGATGTTATTTCCTCAGACACTCAAGGTTTGGTGGCAGAGGTTAGCATTGCTGCTAATGATGGAATACGAGGAGTCGTCGAATGGACCAACACGATGTAAGAAATGCATCCACCAATAGCACATTTATTATGTCCATTTGCTCTAATTGATTTTCTCTTTATGTTGTGGTTTCCAGGTTAGAAGTGAATGAAACGATAGGAGTACTGACTCTGGTGGCGTACAGGAACAAGGGGACGTACGGAAATGTCTCTCTCTTCTTCTATGCTCAGAACCTAGAAGCTCAACAGGGACTGGACTACAACACCAGTGAAACGGTCAGCAGTATTCAAACAGTACTCACTACACAGGGTTCGTACGGTCATGGAAAACCTGGAAAATTCATGGAATTTTAAAATGGTCCTTTCCAGGCCTGGAAAAGTCATGGAAAAAACGTAAATCATAAAGGTTTTGGAAAAGTCATGGAAATTTGTTAAAATGACATGTGTCACGAGTTTGAAATAATTATTATATTTTTTTAAAGAAAGACGCTCAAAATATAAGCGATAGCTCTCAATACGCAACATTTTCTACAGTTTTCATGTTTATACCGAGATTTCAGTTTGGTCATGGAAATTTGGTTTAAAGTCATGGAAAAGCCTGACTATATTACCCACATAGTTACACAGTACATCATATTATACGTGGCGTAGATTGAATATCCAAAGGGGCTTGGTTGGTTTTGCTTCTCATCCAAAATGACCCGTTGGATGAGAGCCAAAAGGTTTTCCTGACTTGGCCACTCCAGTGAATCGTATGTACGTATCAGCGTGAAGTTTCTAAACCAAGAAAACATCCATCTGTCCACACAGATGCTCCATTTCGTGGATGGCGAGAGGCATAAGTTTGTAGAGGTGCAGATCATCGACGACTCCGTTCCAGAGGGAGCCGAGAGGTTTCAGCTCATCCTGTCCCAGCCGTCCCCCGGGCTGCAGCTGGGAACCAACACCTCAGGTAGATGTGAGGGCAGGAAAGAAAACAACAGCATGAGACAGTAAACGTTCACTTCTAGAACATATTCATGGTCAAAATAGAGTAACATGGAAGGTCAAAGAGGTTTTGTGTATTGTAGCTAATCCTGTGATTTAAGTGTTTTTCTTGCATACATATCTTTTGTTTTCGTTTTTATCTATTAAAGAGAAGTTTTTATCTCGACCTCTAGAAGATCACGCAACCAATTTTTTTAAATCAATAAACGTATCAGTAAAGTACAAAGTGACCTGCTTTAAGAAAACAATAGACTGAGTGATCGACTCCATCTCTTATTTACATCCCTTCAGGTACATTGCAATACCTTGTGGTGTAATATCGCTTCTTTGACTGCATTCTTTAAAATGGAACAAAAGATCAAACACGAGGGAACAAGCTTGTCGACTCCCCGTTTACTTCGGCTCCCGTCCGTCAAAGAAACTAAAAACGCTGCATCTCAAAAAGGGAAAACCGCGTGATATGACGACTGTGGGTCAGGGGGTTGGAGGTTCAATCCCCGCCCTAGTCGATGTGTCCTTGAGCAAGACACTCAACTGTTTACGGTGTATGATTGTAACAGGATTGTAAATTGCTTTGCCTAAAAGCGTGTGATGTAATCTAATATGGTGTTAGAGATTATAATCTTGAGTTAACAATGATATTATCTTCCTTTACAATGTTGATCTGCACTGCACACATTTCATTTACACTACACACAGACACACACTTTGCATTTTGCACACTATCTAGATATATATATATATATATATATATATATATATATATATATATATATATATATACATATATTTAATTTTACAGTGCTTTATTTACATGTACATATATGTTGTGTATATGCTGTGTATATATACATATATATTTTATTTTATGTTATTTTGTATTTTATATTTCACTTTGCACACTTTACTTTATGCACTGTCACTTTCTTTCTTTCTTATACTTATATTTTATTGTGTTTAGTTTTATCGGTGCTGCTTCTGTTGTCAACTAATTTCCCCTGGGGGATTAATAAAGTATATTTCTATTCTCTATTCTATTCTAAACTACGTGTTTCTTTGTCTTCTACAGCCACAGTGAATATCCTGGCCAGTGACGATGGGCACGGCGTCATTTCCTTCAACGCCAGCGATCATTTCTTCCTGAGGGAGCCCACGTCCGTGTCGGGGCTGAGCGAAAGCGTGGCCACGCTGTACGTGGTCAGGAACCCCGAGAAAGGCACGTTTGGTACCGTGACGGTTCAGTTCACCATCACTGACGCCAACGGCAGTCTGGCGGAGGGCGACGTGAGGCCAGCGCAGGGGTTTGTGGTGCTGGAGGATGGAGCCAGATTTAAGGTGAGGGAGAGTACACTTGGTTTAGTTTACTTTATTTCGGTAATATACAAAAAGCAAGATTTTTTTTTTACAACAAAAGAAGAAAGCGGCTAACCGAAAGGGTCGAGGCTGAAGCTATCGAGCTTATAAGAGCCCTAACCTGTGATGTCACCAGAAAACTTAATTCAGAGCATCATATACTGTACATATACCCATATAAATATATACATATATATATATACACACAAACATATATACATATGAACATATATATATATATATATATATATATATACACATATACATACACATTCACAAACCCATATACATCTACACACACACAAATAAATCCACACATATACATATTTACATAAAACAATAATCAAAACAACAAAAAACTTGTCCCTATTAACCGTTACTTATGATGCTTCATTAATTAATGATACGTTTATACTTGTCTTTAAATTCTTTCTTAAATATCAACAGATTTTTACTTTCCTTGATGTCATCAGTTAAAACATTCCACTGTTTCCCCCCACAGACAGAGATGCACATGCTTTTTTGAGTTGTATGAACAATTGGCTGTTTGTAATTCCATCTCCCTCTTAGTTCAAACTCTCCTTCTCTATCTCTAAAAATCTTTTGAATAGTGCCAGGAAGTTAATTATGTTTAGCTTCGTACAGAGTGTGTGCTGTTTTAAACTCTACTATATCTCTAAGTTCCAGTGTACGTGATTTAAAAAACTTAGTCACAGCCTTCACAGACGTGCATGAGATAACATGTGCGTTCCATTGTATTTCAGATGCTGGAGATATGGGCCGTACTCGATGCTGAGCCGGAGGGGAATGAAACCTTCACCGTGACCCTGTCCAGCCCAGCAGGAGGAGCACGGATGGGGGAACAACTCAAAACCCTCGTCACCGTCTTGGAGAACTTGGCTCCTTCTGGCTTGTTCCGCATTGGACCTACGATCAACAGGTACTCTTAAAGTGTAGTCAGACTGGAGGTCCCGCGCTCGATATAAAATGAGAATCTGAATCCGATAGGTTCGTTTAACAATATTTAATGGGAAGAAGTCTAAGCAGTAAATTGAAGCTACAATCGTAGGACCGACCGAAATGTTACGCCACAGACTAACAGCAACGTAGCTGATGGGGAACTGTCTTGTAACCTTCCGAGCGTCTAGAGAAAGATCTCACCCTTTCCACCCGTATTTATTAGTAACGGCATTCGCACTTTTTAATCCTAAACGTTAGTTCCATTGGTCAGTTCAGCATGCTGCACTCCCGTTGGCTTACGGCCAGGTCATAAACAGGTAATAACACGTGTCATAAACAGGTAATGAGCCGGGTCGAACGTCATGATCCCGCGACCAATACTACTTCCGGTCAGCTGTGTGACGGAAGTTCCCTTTCACAATAAAAGTCCCACATTTTACTCTCCTGCTTCAATTAACGTCACGCACTTCAACCGGCTTCCAACTCACGTGTCAATATTGAAACAATAAACTAACTTTCATTCTCATGCGGCATACATATAATCATAATCATAAACATACATATAATTATAAACATTACTTCTGCCATTGACATAAACATAGAGTCGACATTAGCCCCATGCTTCATAACACATCAACAACAATATCAATCTTCTCCCTAATATTTCCTATGATCATATCTTGCTACATGTATTAATTTAACGCACAAACGTTCTATGTACATGTGCAAAGTCAAAATGACCTATTACAACTCAACAGTACCAATGCAGACCATGAAAGATCATGAAACTTGGAATATCAAAAACATCTGTGAAATGTGTACAAATCAAAAGGACAAACGTACAAAGCCTCTTGTAAATCAGTGTCTGTAGTCTCATTCTGTGTGTTCTCTGTACAGAACTCACACCGAAGTGGTCGCTGATGAAGGTGGCACGGCGGTCTTCCTCACCGTGTCTCGCAGTAATGGCCTGGAGTCGTCCGTCAGTGTGGAATGGGAGACGCGATCGGACACAGCTACTGCCTCTCGTGAGCCCCGTAGATGTCTTAGTCCAAAGACAAGCGCCCCTCTTTTCGCCTGCTGCTCGTTAGATCCTCGTTTCCTTTCAGTAACAATGCAAATTCTTTTTAAAATACCTGTTTTCTTCTAGAGGGTCATGTCCCAGTGATGGGTGTGTACCAGAGCTTTGAGGACACCCCCACCTCATCGTGGTGCTCCCTTCCTCACGGGCCTTCCTTCCTGGCTGTGAGGCTGGATAGGAGGCCCGTTGTCGGATCCTCCCGCACCTCGGCCACTCTTTATCGGTGGCAAGGCGTCTTTGTGCCGGTCGAGGTAGGCGCTCAATACTATCGTCTCTCCAAAAGCACATGAAGTACCGATGGTGAACACATGTATTCCAGAGTGAAATCCAGTATGAGCTTTATTAGCTGTGGGACTCAAGCTCACCTGTTAACATTAACACCTCTCTCCCTCTCTGTGTCATTAAAGTCCGTCAGGGTTCAGGACCCACGCTCTTGTGTGGGGTTCGCAGTGAACGGCTCCACCTACGTCGGGATTACACATCGTGGTTCTCCTTCTCACCCTGCGGCCAACCTCAGCATCTTCAAACTGCAGATGGACCTCAATCTCACAATGGTACGTACGAACCCAGTGATTAAGACATCAGCAATCCTTTTTTTTGGATATTACTTTCGTGGTATTGTATTGTATCATTTTCAAATGATCTGAGGCAATCATATTCAGGGTTCCTACGGTCATGGAAAACCTGGAGAAGTCATGGAATTTTAAAATGGTCATTTCCAGGCCTGGAAAAGTCATGGAAAAAACTTAAATCACAAAAGTTTTGGAAAAGTCATGGAAATGTGTTATAATCAAATGTTCATTTACACCGAGTTTGATGAAATAATGAAAATGTTTTAGAAAGAAAGACTCAAAATATAAGCCAGCGTACGCTCTCATACTGGCGGCGCAATTTTCTTTTTTTTCCGCGTTGCAAGTGAACGCACCGTAACTGGAAAGTTCGATGGCCATAGCTCGGGAAGCAAATGTTTATTCTTTAAATAAAATATTTTAAGTTTCTTATTCATTTGTTTCATTAAATGTATACTGTATACTTTGTTTAAATACTCAATATTCTCACTTTTTCATGTATAAACCGAGATTTCAGTTTGGTCATGGACATTTGGTTTAAAGTCCTGGAAAAGTCACGGAAATCCACTGGTCAACATGTGTAAGAACCCTGCATATTGTTTTAGGAACAAACCCTGGCGGTCGAAGCTCTGGATGTGAAACACTTCTCCACGGAAGGCAGAGATTATCTAATAGCATCAAGCCAGGTGAGGCTGATTGTGCAGCTGTTTGGACACATCTGTAATAATTACCATTAAAAACAGGCAAAAACGTCTCATTGGATGAATGTCAATGTCGTTTTTTTTGTTTATTTCCCTCCACAGATCTTCGTCTGGGCGGGCGGCTCCTTCACCCTCCTCCAGACGCTCGACTTCCCAGAGAGCGTCCTCAGTGTCGCTGCGTTCACTCGCGCCGCTGCTCCCCACCTGCTGGTGTGCGTGGACAGACGGACCGCCGGCTGCCTCCTGCTGCAGTGGAGCGGCGGGAGATTTGCGGATCCAGCGCCTCTCCTCCTCGCTGGCCGGGCGCTTCACGTGGAGACGATCGGCACCGAGGCGGAGGACACGCTGCTGCTGGTCGCTACCGAAGGTGACCCGCGCGGACTACTCATGAATGCTGTGGTGGTTATCTTGCACATTCGAATAACTTCTGTCAGTAGTTAATTTGTTGAAGTTAGTAAATAGAATTCGATGAGTTGTTTGTTTGTTTATTACCTTTTGATCGCCGTGCATTTGTATGTGTGTGTGCGTGTTATTCGCATACCTCAAAAAGTATTAAACCGAATCGCATGACATTTGGTGGGATGATTGGTTATTATCCGGGGACCATTTGATTAGATTTTGGGATCGATCGGGTCAAAGGTCAAGGTCATGCAAAGGTAAAAATCTTTTTTTTACCATAGTGCGATCAATTTCTATCCAATTGACAACTAATGCCAAAATGTTCATAATTCAATGCTCAATCTTGTGATATGAAGGTATGCGCTCTACCGAGTGACCCTTCTAGTTATTGTATGTTTTTTTTAAAGGCTACGGTGCCGAGATTACATATCGAAAAGTGGCCTACAATTGGAGAGAGGTGCACTTAGTCTACTGTATTTTTAGAAGACAGTTTTGTTTTTGCAATAATGAGATACTGTTTCCTGTGGTTGTACTCTAAGTGTACTGTCTAGTGGATGGTGCAGCGGTTAGATGCTGGTTAGGATACTACCAACAAATCAGCGATACTTTATAAGACTCACAGAAACCGTTTCAGACAAAACGGCCTGGTCCTCTTGCCTGTTTGATGACACAATTTGCAATGTCGGTCACATCGTATATTTATCCCACGCTCTGTATATTTTGATGAGACGTAATCTCTCTGAGTCTGCACAAGTGGTGGGATTTCTTGGTTTGGACCTGTTGTGGGTTTCTTGGAGAGGCCTTAGTGCGGCGCAAAGTCGAGCCACAGAGGGACTGGGAGGTTGTAATTTGTCCGTCTTGGGTGTGTCAGTCAAACCAGCCCTTACTTTACATAAACATGCTATTCCAGCCTGAAAGAACATAAATCAACGTGTTTTTCAGTGCATTCCTGTATCTTTTCTCCAGGTCCTCCAATATCCTGTGTGGTATTACGGTGGAGCTCAGGGCAGCCTTCACCACAGCTGCATCAGTCCATTCCTCATCCAGGCCTCACCTCTATTCACCCCTTCACCGTATCTTCTGGCATCAGTAAGCATCCACGTCGTAAACTGCTTTGTTTGTTGTAAAGGCAGCTTTTATTTTTGTTTCTTTTTTTCAACCGGCCAGACTTAATTAAATGTTTCTCTTCCTCACAGCTTATGTCTTGCTAGCTGGGAGAAACGGCTCGTCACTCTACTCCTGGAGATCGGATGTCGACCTGCTGGCCGTGACCCTGAGGGCCCCTCCGGCCCTGAGCTTCTCCTCTCTCGTGGTCGCGTCCCTCAACACCAACAAGACCCTCTTGGCTTCTGCTGAGGAGAACCGCTCCACGGTCTATGAATTCACTTCTGTCTCCAATCAGTCCGATTTCATACCCAGGTACCCACAAAGACAAGCCGGTTCTTACGCAGAAAAGCAAATCCTGAAAGTGAAATCAATGATCAGGGTTCGTACGCTCATGAAAAACCTGGAAAAGTCATGGATTTTAAAATGGTCGTTTCCAGGCCTGGAAAAGTCATGGGAAAAACTTAAATCATTAAAGTTTTGGAAAAGTCATGGAAATGTGTTATAATCACTTGTTCATTCAGGCCGAGTTTGAAATAATGAATATGTTTTAGAAAGAAAAACTCAAAATATAATCTGGCGTACGCTCTCATACTGGCGGCGAAATTTTCTTTTTTTTCCGCGTTGCAAGTGAACGCACCGTAACTGGAAAGTTCGATGGCCGTAGCTCGGGAAGCAAATGTTTATTCTTTAAATAAAATAGTGTCTCTTATTCATTTGTTTCATTAAATGTATACTGTATGCTTTGGAATTCACATTGTTTAAATACTAAATGTTCTCACTTTTCATGTATAAACCGAGATTTCAGTTTGGTCATGGACATTTGGTTTAAAGTCATGGAAAAGTCTTGGAAAAGTCATGGAAATCCATCGGCCAACATGTGTAAGAACCCTGTTGATGCTTTCTCTTTAATTTCTCCCGTTCAGTTTCGGGGAGTTGCTCTTTGCACCAGGGGACAGCGAGCTGGAGATAGCCGTGAACATCGTAGACGATGACATCCCCGAGGAGCAGGAGCACTTCCAAGTCAGTCTGAAGAATCCAAAGGGCGGGGCTGAGATTGGATTTGGTGGTCAGGTGACTGTCATTGTCCCAACCAACGACGATGCCCACGGAGTCATCGGTTTCGCTCAGGTAAACGGATAAAGAATAGACTTTACACTGCCTGTGCATTGGTCAATCGTGTTAAGTAGTTTAATTATAGCCATTTTGTTAAACATCAATGTACATACACCGTATCAGAATAATTTAAATGGCATATTACAGGGTTCTTACGGTCATGGAAAACCTGGAAAAGTCATAGAATTTCAAAATGGTCATTTCCAGGCCTGGAAAAGTCATGGAAAAAAACTTAAATCCTAAAAGTTTTGGAAAAGTCATGGAAATTAGTTATTTACGCCGAGTTTGAAATAATTAATATATTTTTTAAAGAAAGACGCTCGAAATATAAGCCGGCACACGCTCTCAATACGCAGCATTTTCTAAAATGTTTATACTGAGATTTTCAGTTTAGTCATGGACATTTGGTGAAAAGTCATGGAAAAGTCATGGAAATCCATTGGTCAAAATGTGTAAGAACCCTGATATTAAGGCATTACCACAAGCGTTTGAAATATGGAAATTCCCTTTTATTACCTCTGCAGAATTCTCTAAGTGTGGAGGTGGAGGAGTTGGAGCAAAGTAATCAGATTTCTCTCAGTATGGAGAGGAAAAGAGGGACTTTTGGCAGACTGACGGTTCACTGGGCGGCCGATGGCAGCCTGGCGGACATCTACCCCACTTCAGGAGTGGTGAGCAAAACCTGCCCTGCTGTCATAATAAAGACATTACTGGATGACTTGACAACATATAATAAAAAAGACAAGAAAGACAAAAAAGGGCAAGATTATAGTGTAACATGTCGAATTTCTGCAATCAAGTTAACATGCGTATTCATATCCGTAGGTAACATTTTCTGAGGGGCAGTCGGCGGCCATCATCGCGCTGACTGTGATAGCAGATGGCGTCCCAGAGCTGAGAGAGCGCGTCACCATCACCCTGGTGGACGTGACCACGGTGGGGCTGCAGGACCTTCGACAGGCTGCAGTCATCGACACGCAGCGGGCCGTCGCTCTGCTCACCATTCTACCCAATGGTTCTCCCTACGGGGTGATCGGATGGCATCTGGACTCCCAATTCACAGTCACGCAAGAACCACAGAGTAAGAGTAGGATTCATATTGCAAGAAATTCTTAAATGAGTGATTTGTCTGGATCACAGTGCAGAGGACACTTTATTCCTGTAATATTTTATATTTTACAAATGAACTTTTTCTAAGCTATTTAAAGATATCCCGAAATGTACCTAAAAAATGGTTCTCATACCAATTGTTGTTTTTTAGGTAAGTAGGGTTTGCAGTAAGCACACGCGATCTGCAAAGTAACGAGGATTTGACTTAATTGTCGTGTTGTAGGCCATCCTTAAACGTCAGAAAAGTCCAAGTAGTCGAGAAGCATTTATATTGCCCTTCATGTATTATTCAACTTAACTTATTGGGATTTTTATTTTTATAAATTTTTTTACACACAGAATTTTCTGAACTTGATAACATTTATTTAAGTCTTCATGTTAAGTGATGTGAAGTTCTGTTAATCCTGTATATTTATTCCTACATGTATTCAAGCATTTATTTATTCCTGTATTTATGTATTTATACATTTATTTAAGAATTTATTTATTTATTCCTATATTCTTTATTTTTTATAATTTGTATTTTATTAGTGTTCAAAATCTCACATACAAATATTTCAATTTTTCAGATTATCTATAAATAAACACATATGCAAATAAAGAAACAAATACAATACTTATTGGGATTTTTAAAGGTTGTTATTTCCATCTTCCACGACATGACAGGCGTTAGGAATATAATCGTAGTGCTTTGTTTAATATTGTCTTTTCTCCCGACTCACAGGGTTTCCAGTCAACGTGACTCTCTCTATCGTGAGGGAGCAGGGCTCTTCAGGTGAGGTGGAGATCCATTATCAGACCAGGCCGGCCCTGCACCAGCCCCCATCCAATCAGGCCGCTGCAGGACAGGACTACACTTCCAAAGACAACAGCATCATCATGATAGATGGTGCTACCGTGGTCCTTGCCACTGTCACCATCCTACCGGTGAGAAGACGGTGCTGAGTAATAGAGAAGTTTATAAATGTGCTTTGAGTGAAGAAGAATGTGCAAAGAATAGGACGAATGTTTTGCTTCCACCAACATAAGAATTAATTTGTCTACGAAACATATAAAATCAACTATAAAACAAACGCAAAATGCAATCGATATATTAGATGTTCTTTCAGCCAGACGGTTATGCAGATGCACTCCTGTTTCTTTCCTTCGGGATGATCATCCCTTTGAAAGCTCAAACACTCGTCTACACACACCTGGCACATACAGGCTTGTCCTGGGACTCAGTCTGGTTACATGGTGCATGCTTCATCCTGAAGTCAAGGAACAGGATCTGATAACCTCTGGAAGGGCGTGTGTGGGGACCTTTTAAAATTACTTTAAATCTCAGGAGAATAACTGCATTTATGTCTGTCAGTTTGACTTCTTTATACCTGCTTTCATGGATAAAAGCCTCCGGTAGCAAAGCATATTTCCATTGCGTGGAGTTAAACTTTGATGGATTTGACCGTAGAATTCATCGCAAAGATGTGCGTGTGGTTGACCCCACTTGGCACTGCCCTCATTCAGCATGAATATGTCCATACCAGCTTACCATACATTCTAAATGTGTTTCTACGATAGAAAGAGAGCATATTTTTGTGTCTGTGTTTTTCTAAGGATGACGTTCCAGAGCTGGCAGAGAGTTTCCTGGTGAATATCACCGGTGTGGAGCTGGTTGGAGGGTCATTGGGAGCGGGGCAGCCCACTGTGAAGAGGCCTGGCATGGAAGTAGCGGAGGTCACGATCCAGGAGAACGACGACCCTCGGGGGATTCTGCAGTTCGACGTCTCGGAGGTGAGCGCGGGGTCATCTCCGTGAATCACATGCATTCTTAATCATGATGAAATAATCTGGAGAGTCTCATCAGGAACTACACATATTCCTCATAATGTTCAGTCCAAATTAAACATTATTCCCTAACATCTTGTCCAGGATGTCCCTGGAGGCGTGCTGGCGTACGAGATTCCACCACCAGACAACGTCCTCCATCTGTCGGTGGTGAGACTCGCCGGTACAACTGGTAGACTGGTCATGTACTGGGAGGCTCAGCCAGTCACTGCCGATCTTAGCGACTTCAGCCCCTCATTTGGGAACGTCACCTTTCAAGATGGGCAGGTAAATGGATGAACTGTCCTTTGATACCACATCAAGCTCATGATGTGAAGCTGTCCACAAGTCGTTGCAGACGGAGCTTCCACGTTGTTAGCTTGTGCTTCACTGTCCTCATTTCTAGAGTAATGCCACGATCGACATCACCATCTGGGATGACGACCGGGTGGAGACTTTGGAGACCTTCAGAGTGACTTTACTGCGTGTGATTGGCGGCGCTCAACTGGGCGAAGCTACTTCTGTCACCGTCAGCATTCCGCCCAACGACTCGCCGCTCGGGCGATTTGGATTTCAGGAACTGGAGGTGATTTTTATACTTACTGTAAATACTTTGGGACACTTTCTCCAGTAACAGATTTGTGGTTAACAAACTTAACAAACTTACCTCACTTAGAGTACAGACTAAACATCATCTTAAATCCCTCTAATAATATCACAATGATTCTCAACTTATCTCAATCATTGTTTATTTACCAAGTATGTTGCACATAACCCGGTGAAAGGTGTGTAACATAAATAGATATAGAATAAAACAATATTAAAAACAATAAACGTGCAATAATAAATACAGAATTTAAAGATAAATATTGTAAACAATAAACAGTACTTTAAAACAAGTATATATTATAATATAAAAGTGGCATATGTATTTTAATAAAGAAAAAAAAGATGTGTAAGGGAGTTTAAGGAAATTTTACATTATATTACATTACATTATATTACATTACTTTATATTACATTATATTACAATACATGGCATCACATGTCATTTAGCAGACTCTTTTATCCAAAGCGACTTACAATAAGTGCATCAACCAAGAGAACAAACTAAGAACAACAAGAATACAGAAAGTAACATTTCTTCAACGTAGTCGAACTACAAAAGTACCAGAAGTAATACTATAAGTAATAACATGAGTAATACCAGAAGTAATACTGACGTGGATGCTGCTCCACCGGGGGCCATGAAGACAGCGGAGCAGCGGAGCGGTGTGGGTGAATATCGTTGTACTTTTTTAGTTTCAGAAATAATGATCCTACTCCATCCGCTCTTAGTTTACGGTCAGCGAGCCGGAGTCTGTGGGCGATCCGGCTGCCGTAGCGACGCTCTCAGTGCTGCGCAGCCCGGGGGGCGAAGGGGCGGTGACTTTAGGGTGGCAGCTGGAAGGCCAGGCTTCAGATGACCTCTCACCTGTCAACGGAACTCTTGTCTTCACTAAGGTAAAGTTTAAAAAGAGTCTCAAATCCATATTGGGCAGTTCTCCATCTTTTAGAAAAATAATTTAATGCTGTTTAATACATTGCTTCTGCTTCATTTTCATACCTCCCAGGCTGAATCTGTAAAGTCGTTCATGATCAGCGCCCTCGCCGATGCAGCACTGGAAGGAGACGAGCATTTCACCATCATGCTGTTTCCTGCTGGGAGTGGAGCTGTCATTGACCCTTTAAAAGGTCAGTATTCTTTATAAAACCTCACCCTGACACTGCATCAAATTACTGACAAAATGTGAAGTTTTGTCTTGCATTGATGCAATAATCATATCCATCTTCTTCATCCTCATCCTTCTTCTGCTCCAGGCACGGCCACCATAACTATCAGGGCAGACAAAGCTGCCCTGGGGATTATTGGGATAGAAGAGTCCTCCTGGAGCGTTCTCATGGGAGAGCCCGGCGGAGATTACAATGGCAGTGCTGTGGTTAGGTGAGATAGACGTCAATCTGTCTCACTAACCTGGGAAGACAAGCAAGATAGCTCTTTAAATTCCACCGCCTCTGTTCATTCATCAAGGATGTAAAGTGAAAGTCCTTCTGTGTGTGTGTGTGTGTGTTTCCCCCAGCCTAGTGCGAGGGCCCGGTGTGTTCGGAGAGGTCCAGGTGTTCTGGAATATCACTCCAGCTGTGCTCTCTGAGTTTGAAGCGATCTCCGGCACTGTGACGATGAAAGACGGACAGTCTTCTGCCAACATTGTTCTGACGGTACTGAATAATGAGAAATGGTAGACAGACGTTTTCTGCATCTGCAAACCAACATAATTCATAAACATAAAGATGGATGTTTGTGTTTTCCATTAAAATGTCCCTGTCATGTCCGTCATACTGGCAGGCCCTGGATGATGATCTCCCTGAAGAGCGTCGGGAGTACCAGCTGACTCTGAGCTCCGCCACCGCTGGGATGGAAATCAGTTCCATAGCCAAGCATGCAACGATTATCATGGCAGCCAGCGACAACCCCTATGGGCTGTTCTCCTTCAGCCAACACCGGATCACGGCCTCCGAGGAAGGGGGAACGGTGAGGTTGATAACACAAGGATGATACATATATATATATATATATATATATATATATATATATATATATATATATATATATATATATATATAGCAGGGTTCGTTCAGTCATGGAAAACACGGAAAAGTCATGGAATTCTAATTCATTTCCAGGCCTGCAAAAGTCATGGAAAAAACTTAAATCATAAAAGTTTGGGAAAAGTCATGAAAATGTTGTTGTATTCACATGTTCATTTACCCCGAGTTTAAAATAATGAATTTGTTTTTTAAAGAAAAAACACATTCATTTTTAAATTGTTCATGTTTATATTGAGATCTCAGTTTGGTCGTGGAAATTTGGTTTAAAGTCATGAAAAAGTCACGGAAATCATAAGAACTCTGACATATACACTACTGTTCAAAGGTTTGGGGTCACTTAGAAATGTCCATATTTTTCTAAGAAAAGCTCTTTTTTTTAATGAAGATAACATTCAATTAATGAGAAATACTCTCTATACATAGTTAGTGTGGTAGATGACTATTCTCTGTTTTTAATGAAGTCTCTACAGAGGTGTGTAGCGGCCCATCTCCATGTTCTAGTGGTACATTGTGTTATTGCCTTAGAAGACGAGCAGAGGGGTAGAAAACCCTTGAAAACCATTTTTATGTTAGCGCAGCTGAAAACAGTTATGCTGGTGAGAGAAGATATAAAACTGGTCTTCCTTTGAGCCACAAGTTTGAAGAACAAAATTAATACTTAAAATTAAAATGATTATGTCTAACCTCATCAATGTCTTGAATATATTTTATATTAATTTTGCATTTCATTTGATAAATAAATGTGAGTTTTCATGGAAAACACCACATTGTCTGGGTGGGTGACCCCAAACTTTTGAACGGTAGTGTGTATATAGATATGGTGGAATAAGCTCATTCACAATTTAGGGTGTGTAAACAAACCGAACGCAAAGCTGATTTTCTCTCGTTCCCCGCAGGTGAATGTGACAGTTCACCGCTCCCTCGGCAGTCTGGGCAGTGTGTGGGTGACCTACCAGACCTCCGGCCACACGGCGCTCAGTGGAGTGGACTTCGCTCCGGCTTCGGGACGGCTACTCTTCACTCCGGGCCGGACCTCGCACCGAGTCACACTGCACATCCGGGATGACGCTCTTGCGGAGGATACTGAGGTGTTCTTCCTCAACATCACGGAGGTGGAGCTCGTCAATGTCAGGTACTTGATGCATTGGAGTGGATCAGCAGCCGCGTTGGTTGATACGGTTATAGTAGCTGCAACAGCTCATTCATAAAATAAGCATTGCAAAAGCCTTGTGGGTGACTCTTGATTCTGTGTCTCCCTCTGGTGGTCAGTGCTGT
Source organism: Liparis tanakae (assembly GCA_036178185.1). Classification (NCBI taxonomy): domain Eukaryota; kingdom Metazoa; phylum Chordata; class Actinopteri; order Perciformes; family Liparidae; genus Liparis; species Liparis tanakae. Next base: position 25,315,004 of record CM070094.1, on the reverse strand, counting down.
TGGGTCGGGTGTCCAGCTGGACCAGCTTCCAGCCATAGGCAACATCTCCTCTGTTGCTGTGGTCATATTAAAGAACGACAACGCTGAGGGTATCCTGGAGTTCAGCCAGGATTATGTCAACATTACAGGTGAGACACGAAGAGATCATTTGAAATCTATCTGGTGAAATGTTCAGGCCAGGACTCTCATACATAGATAGATGGATAGATAGATAGTTACTTACTTTATTAATCCCCGAAGGGAAATTTTTCATCACAGTAGCAGCAATAAATAATTAAACTAAACGCATGAGAATAAAATATAAAATATAAAAAACAGGGATGAAAGATATAGATGTATAACAAGATATAGATGTATAAAGTAAAATATAAAATACAAAATTAAATTAAATAGACAGAGTGTGCAAAATGCAAAGTGTGTGTATGGGTTAAGATAAGATAAGATATTCATTTATTAGTCCCACAGTGGGGACATTCCAGGATCACAGCAGTGGATGTACATTAGAGCCTTAATAAGAATAAAATATAAAATTTAAATAAAAACACAAAAACTAAATACTAAAATACAAAATACTAATACTACTACTAAAATACAAAATACTAAGTTACTAAATACTAAAATACAATACTAAATTACTAAATACTAAAAATACTAAAAATACTAAATACGGTTAGTTAGGGTTAGGGTCACTACGATCTGGCAAGAGGAGATCAGTTGTAGAGCCTAAAAGCCGTCGTGAAATGTGCTATGACACCATTCGATACAGAGAAGATTTTAATAGATGTTTCACTCATGTAAAATATATTTTCTTCTCTCTCTCTCTTCGTACAGTTGAGGAGGATGTGGGCGTCGTGTTGATCCCGGTGGTGAGGAGCGTGGGCTCGTTCGGGTTGGTCTCGGCTCAGTTCACCTCTCGAGGCCTGAGTGCAACGCCCGACCTCGACTACATCCTGAACAATGGCTCAGCGACGTTCGTCAATGGCCAGAATACCAGCTACATCAATGTGACTATTATAGATGACCTGGACAGGTGAGGGAAGAAATAAGGACATTATATCAGGGTTCGTACAGTCATGGAAAACCTGGAAAAGTCATGGAATTTCAAAATGGTCGTTTCCAGGCCTGGAAAAGTCATGGACAAAAACTTAAATCATAAAAGTTTTGGAAAAGTCATGGAAATGTGTTATTTACGCCGAGTTTGAAATAATGTATATGTTTTTTAAAGAAAGACGCTCGAAATATAAGCCGGCACACGCTCTCAATACACAACATTTTCTAAAATGTTCATGTTTATACCGAGATTTTCAGTTTGTTGATGGACATTTGGTGAAAACTCGTGAAATAGTCATGGAAAAGTCATGGAAAAGTCATGGAAATCCATTGGTCAAAATGTGTAAGAACCCTGTTATATGTCTAGCTCAATCCTAAAATGTTTTTATTTATATAGGGGTGATACAAAAATAGCAGATAAATCATCAGGAACTTAATAGGTCAAACATTTCAATAGCGTAGACTTTAAAAAACATGAAATCCTAACGATGATGAGTGAAGACGTTATTAAATTCAAATTTAACTCTGAAATTGTCTCCCGCAGTGAGTTTGCAGAGGTATTTGAGGTCCTGCTGGTTGGAGCTACAGATGGAGCCGTGTTGGGCGCTCAACAAGTTGCCAGGGTAACCATCGCCAAGAGTGACTCTCTAAGCGGGGTGGTCCGCTTCCTGAACCAGAGCCTCGTCACCCTGGTCAACCCCAACTCCACCCTCAAACTGAGTCTGGTTCTGGAGCGCGCGGGAGGCCTCGTGGGCGACGCCACGGTACGAGGAGCAGCGGTTAACTTTCAAAAGTCGTTCCTCCGTGGACATCGACTAATTCAAACTGGTTTCACCCTTCGACAGGTCGCTTGGATCCTTCTCGGACCAAATAGCAAAGAGGTCCTTCCCCCGTTGAATAAAGACATCCGAGAGCCTGTGAACGGGTCCTTCTTCTTCAGCGATGGAGAAGAAGGCACCCGGGTCATCGAGCTGCAGATCCTCCCCCACGGCGAGGTGGAGGTGGAGGAGGCGTTCGTGGTGGAGCTCAGCATTCTGTCTGGAGCGTTGGACGTCGACCCTCGGGCTGGCTCCGTAACGCTGAAGGTGCTTCGTTGTATTTTGTCCATCGCAAATCAGTTAAGATGGTTGAAAAGTTCTTATCCGAAAGGGTTCGTACGGTCATGGAAAACCTGGAGAAGTCATGGAATTTTAAAATGGTCATTTCCAGGCCTGGAAAAGTCATGGAAAAAAATTAAATCACAAAAGTTTTGGAAAAGTCATAGAAATTTGTTATATTCATTTGTTCATTTACCCCGAGTTTGAAATAATTAATATGTTTTAGAAAGAAAGACTTAAAATATAAGCCGGTGTACGCTCTCATACTGGCGGCAAAATCGTCTTTTTTTTTTCCGCGTTGCAAGTGAACGCACCGTAACTGGAAAGTTGGATGGCCATAGCTCGGGAAGCAAATGTTTATTCTTTAAATAAAATACTGTCTCTTATTCACTTGTTTCATTAAAGGTATACTGTATGCTTTGGAATTCACAGTTTAAATACTAAATGTTCTCACTTTTTCATGTATAAACCGATATTTCAGTTTGGTCATGGAAATGTGGTTTAAAGTCATGGAAAAGTCCTGGAAAAGTCCTGGAAATCCACTGGTCAACATGTGTAAGAACCCTGTTTAAGGCATGTATTGGTGTTGGTCCTCCACTCCGTCCTCACCCTGTCCTCATGTCTTCGTCTCTCCAGATTGAGAAGTTTGGTGACCCAAACGGCATCGTCCAGTTTACGGAGGACGCTCTTCGAGAGCGTGTCTATACTGAAGGCACAGACGGGCCCGTCAACATCTCCTTGTCTGTTACACGCAGAGAGGGCGTCGTGGGTAACATCACGGTGAGAGTTCATTCAGATGCATTTTATTCACTCGTCGAGTTGATCCCTCTCAGGATTCGTACGGTCATGGAAAACCTGGAAACGTCATGGAATTTTGAAACTGTAATTTCTTAAATCATCAAAGTTTGTGAAATGTCATGGAAATGTGATATAATCACGTGTTCATTTACGCTGAATTTGAAATAATTCATATGTTTTTTAAAGAAAAGCGCTCAAGAATATAAGCCGGTATACGCTCTTAATACGCTACATTTTCTCAATTGTTCATGTTTATACAGAGATTTCAGTTTGGTCATGGAAATTTGGTTTAAAGTCCTGGAAAAGTCCTGGAAATCCACTGGTCAAAATGTGTAAGAAACCTGCCTCTAGATCATCAGGCGTGACCCACTAGCAATGTGTGGTGACGTCTGTATCAGCGACAACATTTATTTTCGCATTTTGGAGAATAATAACAACTGGGGGTTCAGTGCCTTGCTCAAGGACACTTTGACTTGCAACTAATGGGGAGAGCGGGGATCGAACCGATGACCTCGGGGTTGCAGGACGACCTCCTTCCTCTGACCCCCAGGGTTCTTACGGTCATGGAAAACCTGGAAAAGTCATGGAATTTTGAAATGGTCATTTCCAGGCCTGGAAAAGTCATGGAAAAAACTTAAATCCTAAAAGTTTTGAAAAAGTCATGGACATTTGTTAAACAAAACCCTACTTGTTCTCACACCCCAGGTGCGTTGGCAGATCCAGAGCGACTCGGATATAGAAGGCGACTTCCTCGCCTTAGCTGGCTCAGTGTTGATCCTGGAAGGCCAACGGGATGCAGAAATATTCCTCCGCCTGATGCCTGATACGGTGCCGGAGCTAGAGGAGCTCTACACTGTGCAGCTCACGGCCGTGGAGGGCGGCGCCACTCTGGATGCCAACCAGCACCGGCTCAGGGCGCCTATCAGGTTCGTCTCCTCTCCGCTTCTCAGCTATTTTCATTTCATTTTTATTTCTATTTTTCCATCCCACTGTCCATTTTTTTACTCTTTTTTTACTCTTTTACTGTTTGTTTTTTTACTTTTTTTGGCTATACAAGCCCATTGCACATACTGGTTTATTTATAGCATTTATTCATAGCTTTTTGCACTATCCTCGTGGATATCAACCCTCAATCAATGCACACTTTATCTGTAAATCCTGTATACACCATACTCCCTGTGTGTATTGTTGTTTGTGAGTTAAGTTAAATGTTAAATGTATAAGCTACCGGTTGACCTAAATTTCCCTCGGGATTAATAAAGTATCCATCTATCCGTCTATCTATCTATCTGTCATATCGATTCCCAGGTAAAAAGTCTAGAATGGGAATAACTTGAAATGCATCTTTCTCTCTCCCCCTCAGGGTACCTGCTAACGACGAGCCCCACGGCGTCTTCACCCTGAACCCTGGCCAACAGTCCATTGTGATAGCGAAGTCGGGCTCTGAGGTGGCCAGAGCTCTGGTTTTGAATGTGACGCGGCTGGCCGGGCTGTTCGGCAACAGTAGTGTGGGCTATAGGATCAGAGGAGGGATGGACGAGGTGATGGACATCAAGGAAATACTGGGAGGACACGCTGATGGAAGACTGTTCTTGAGAGAGGGACACAGCTTCAGTTCTATCACGGTGCCCATCAGCAGTCAGGTAATAATGAAGAGACATAAACAGGGTTTATGACATAAACAGGGTTCGTACGGTCATGGAAAACCTGGAAAAGTCATGAAAAAAACTCAAATCATAAAAGTTTTGGAAAAGTCATGGAAATGTTGTTATATTCACATGTTCATTTACTCCAGTTTGAAATAATTGATATGCAGGGTTCGTACGGTCATGGAAAACCTGGAAAAGTCATGGAATTTTAAAATGGTAATTTCCAGGCTTGGAAAAGTCATGGAAAAAACTTGAATCATAAAAGTTTTGAAAAAGTCATGGAAATTTTATATAATCACGTGTTCATTCACACCGAGTTTGAAATAATTAATATGTTTTTTAAAGAAAGACGCTCAAAATTTAAACCGGCGTACGCTCTCGATACGCCACATTTTCTAAATTGTTCATGTTTATACCGAGATTTCAGTTTCGTCATGGAAATTTGGTTTAAAGTCATGGAAAAGTCCTGGAAAAGTCCTGGAAATCCATTGGTCAACATGTGTAAGAACCCTGGATATGTTTTTTTAAAGAAAGACGCTCAAAAACGCACAACATTTTCTAAATTGTTCATGTTTATACAGAGATTTCAGTTTGGTCGTGGAAATTTGTTTTAAAGTCCTGGAAAAGTTATGGAAAAGTCATGGAAATCCATTGGTCAAAATGTGTAAGAACCCTGGATAAAACGGTATGTAATGCCGTAGTGTAGGTTTTTCTTTAACGCCTGTTCTCCTGCAGGTGTTTTTGTCGGTGGGGGACAGCTTCACAGCAGAGCTGACAGACGTCAGACTCGACGGTCCCGTCCTCGGCTCCCCGCCGCGCCTCCTTCCTGAGGCCAGCGTCGCTACGGTGACCGTGTCTGAAGACGCTGCCAGCTCAGAGGTGACTTGTGGTTGTGTTTTTGTTGTTGTTGTTGTTGTTGTCAATATAAGATTTATCTCCGAAGTAAACACTATTTTCTTGAATTGCTGCTGGAGATCTCTATTAGTGAATGTAGGAAGCATTAAACACTTTTTTCAGAAACAGTGACAATAAAAATATTATACCATGTTTATGCCAAAAAAGTAGCCGGAGAATGCAGGGAATCGAACCCCATCCCAGTAAACCAGGAGTACCATCACCAGTGCCTTGGTTCTTTTGGAGGCTTGTGGGTTAAAATAATTTCTAGATAACTAGGATGAATAAAATAAGTAAGATTAATTAATTAATATAATAAATAAAATAAATAATCTTATGATCAATAATCATCCGGTTATTAATGTATTTCTCTGCCACCAGGCGACGGATTGGGACCTATTGCACCGTTATACTCTCACGTTTCATTGTCATTTAATATAAAAGATAAACTGAACAAATGTGGTTCCTCTGCCTCCTTTCCGTGCTTCAAATGGCATTTTGCAACACACACTGAAGTGCCTAGTGTTGACAGTTAAAAATGCCTCATCACAGAGTTTCTGCCTCGTGTACTCGTTTAGGATATGCTGTTTGAAAAATATGACACGTTATTTTCGTAAAGAGACCGACTGGAGCGTTAATGGTAAAGGAGGCAACAAGATCCTGGCAAACTCAGCACTTTACTTTATTTTCCCCCTGTGTATTTAGTATTTAGCTTTTTAGCATCGTGTTTCATATTTATTTTCATTGATGCTCTGATGTGCACCGCTGCTGTGATTTTTGAAATGTCCCCACTGTGTGTCAAATAAAGGAACATCATATCATATCATAAGATAACAGCGTAATTAACATCTCCTCTCACATATGTTGTGTGCAGGTTGGCTTTGCTTCGCTGGCCCTGCATGTTTCAAGTGTTGAAACGGGGGCGTGTGAAGCAACGGTGACTCGCAGAGGGTTGTTTGGGGACGTCCGGGTCCAGTGGAAAGCCGGCTACCCTTCAGGTCAGGCTCCGCCGGGCCTCCGCCTGGGAGCCATCGCCCCCAATGCAGGTAAAACACCCAGAGAGGCCATGATAGAGCAATAGCAGTGGAGACTCATTATATCACACCAGCTGCATTATTTATTTAAGATGATTCTAACAGGGTTCGTACGCTCATGGAAAACATGGAAAAGTCATGGAATTTTAAAATGGTAATTTCCAGGCCTGGAAAAGTCATGGAAAAAACTGAAATCACAAAAGTTTTGTAAAAGTCATGGAAATTTGTTATGTTCACTTACGTTGAGTTTAAAATAATTCACATGTTTTTGAAAGGAAGACTCAAATTATAAGCCGGCGTACGCCAAGTCCAAACAGGTGGATTTGCACATAAAGGAAAATAGTTTGATTAAAAGAATAAACATTTATATAAGTGTTTCTAAGAATAAACATGCATAATAATGTTTATTCCTTTAATCAAACTATTGTCTCTCATTTGTTTCATTTACGGTATATTGTATGCTTTGTTATTCTCATTGTTTGAATAATACATTTTCAAAAGGTTTTAATGTACACACCGAGATTTCATTTGGTCATGGAAATCTGGTTTAAAGTCATTGAAAAGTCACGGAAAAGTCCTGGAATTCCACTGGTCAACATGTGTACAAACCCTGTTCTAAATAATATCAAACATACATAATTTGTAGCTGTTTTAAATGTGTGCCTTTCCTTTTAATAATCATGCGTACCCTTTAGTTGTATCTGGACGGCAGTTAACCGATCAAAGCTTTCATCACTGATAGGATGAACTTTCTTAAAAGTAAACCCGTATATTGTCCTGCAGTAAAAACACTTGCAATTTGGTATTCAGGCTGATAACAACAGCTTGTATTCTTAATGTTGGTAACGTCTTCTTTCCTCCTCACTAGGCTCTCTCACCCTGGTCCACGGGGAGAAGACCGGAGCCATATCTCTGACGGCTGTTGCTGATGCATCTGAGCCGGCTTCCTACGCGCTACACCTCACTGCTGCTGCCTCCACGACCTCCGTGAAGCTCAGGTAATGGCCTCTGAGGCTCTGGTAGAGTAAACGCACGTTAACTTTTAAACCTGTAGTAGGAGTATAGTATTTATCAGGGTTCGTACGCTCATGGAAAACCTGGAAAAGTCATGGAATTTTAAAATGGTCATTTCCAGGCCTTGAAAAGTCATGGGAAAAAAAAAATCATAAAAGGTTTGGAAAAGTCACGGAAATGTGTCATAATCACATGTTCATTTACGTTGAATTTAAAATAAATCGTATGTTTTTGAAAGACGCTCAAAAAATAAGCCGGCGTACGCCAAGTCCAAACAGATGGATTTGCACATGAAGAATAATAGTTTGATTAAAAGAATAAACATTTATATAAGTGATTCTAAGAATAAATGTGTATAAAAATGTTTATTCTTTTAATCAAACTATTGTCTCTCATGCATTTGTTTCATTTAAGGCATATTGTATGCTTTGTAATTCTCCTTGTTTGAATACTTGAAAATGTTCATGTATAAATCGAGATTTCAGTTTGGCCATGGAAATTTGGTTTAAAGTCCTGGAAAAGTCCTGGAAATCCATTAATCAAAATGTGTAAGAACCCTGATTTATGTGCATATTATCTTTTCTTCTAAAGATTATCTGTTAAATAACCATGTTTTATGTATGTACTGCTCCTTCAATTTCCTTTGCTTCCAACACCCAATCAGTCCAATGTCCTAATGGTGTCATCTAAACCAAGAGTACACTTCATAGACGTGTCCCTGTCCGATGAAGACTCCCTGTGACGCCTGTCTCCCTACAGGTCGGGATTCACTGTGACAGAAGTGGAGCCACTGGGAATCTACCAGTTTGCCCCCGACTCCCGCCAGCTGGTCATTGCCGAGGACATCCAGACCATCACCCTCTACGTGCAGAGACTCTACGGCTCCCGCACCAACAGCACCCGCCTGTCCTACGCAACCGTGGCGGGCAGCGCGGCGCCGGGAGAGGACTTTGTCGCCGTGCCGGACGGCCGCTTGCTCTTCGCCTCGCCGCTCCAAACCAACGCCTCTTTCCGCCTCTCGATACTCGACGACTCGCTTTCGGAGGCCGATGAGAACTTTCACGTCAACCTGACAGATGTTCGAGCCCTTGCTCCAGACTCGGCTCGGCCAGGTACGTCTCCTCGCCTCGGCCTGCAGCACAGGCTGTCCACTGTGACCATCCGAGCCAGTGATCTGACCGGAGGGGTGCTGAGTATCGGACCTGGACTGGTGCAGATACCTGAAGACAAGGATGAGGGCACGCAGCAAGAGCAACGCGTCGTTCTGAGGGTGCGCAGGTCGGACAGTGTGGCCGCGGCCGTGAGCGTTCGAGTTCAGGCATATGGAGGTGTGTGTTCTTTCTTTTTTACTCTGTCTTAAAGCGACACTATGTAACAATTCCTACCTTAAAATAATAGCTTCAAAGACTTTTAATATGTGGATGTCTCCTCCTCCATCGGGGTCTGGGGGCTAAAGACCGACTCTGTCACATGTTGTAGCGCCCGGTCCTTGGACCTGCTTTCTGTCATGATGACCAGCGTCACATAGTCCAGTCCACCTCACAGGGGACTTTTTATTGTCTCCTTCTGCGACGTAGAGACAGAGAGACATGCTGCTGTGGAGACCACCAATAACAGACCTTTAGTTTAAAGAACAAAGACGTCTTTAAGAAAGGGACCTGACATTACTGCTGCTGTCATCTGGAGGAGAGAGAAAGTTACAGGGGGCGGAGGAGATTATTAGTTAACTCAAACTCAAAAGAGCCATATGCGTCACCTGAAGAGCCACATATGGCTCAGAGCCAGAGGTTCAGACACCTGATCTATGTAACTGGGTATTTACCACACTGAAGTACACGTTAAATACCTGAAGGGGGCGCTACAAGGGAAACACTACATAGTGGGGCTTTAATGTAATTTACTGTGATATTAAGGGTGTTGCTTTAAGCCGTGTTGCTGTGCGCCGTCATCTAGATGGAAGTACAACACCTCTCCCCTTCACTCTGGACCCCGTCGGCACTCTCGCAAAGGAGGAGCAGGACTTCCGCCTGGAGTCCACCATCTTGTCCCTTCAGGCGGGTCAGAATGAGACGGAGGTCATCCTCTTCATCCTGGATGACGCCGAACCAGAGGGGCAGGAGGTGTTCTTCGTCTACCTCAGCGATCCAGAGGGAGGAGCGCAGATCACAGACGGTCCAAACCAGGGCTTTGGAGCTTTTGCCAAGATCACTATCCTTGGTAAACATATTTTTTTTAAAGATCTATGCCGTAATTTAAGATAAATATTGTATTCTAGACTAACTTATTCTGTTCATAGCTCTAAATAAATCAAATGTAGTGATTAAATGCATTAGCTCGCTACTAAATTAGTTTCCACAAGGTTCTTACGGTCATGGAAAACCTGGAAAAGTCATGGAATTTTAAAATGGTCATTTCCAGGCCTGGAGAAATCATGGAAAAAAAACTTCAATCATAAAAGTTTTGGAAAAGTCATGGAAATTTGTTATTTACGCCGAGTTTGAAATAATAATTTTTTTTTTTAAAGAAAGACGCTCGAAATATAAGCCGGAACACGCTCTCAATATGCAACATTTTCTAAAATGTTCATGTTTATGCCGCGATTTTCAGTTTGCTCATGGAAATTTGGTGAAAAGTCATGGAAAAGTCATGGAAATCCATCGGTCAAAATGTGTAAGAACCCTGTCTCCAGCTTCTATTTAGGTCCTCACTCTTCACATATTCACAGCAGTGGGCAGATCATCTGTTTTAGCATGTATGAATGATTTAAATATAGATGAGATTACTATGTAATATGGAGAAATTACATTGTCCTGTTTCTCTTCCTTTCTGTTTTGTTCTCTTCACCCTTCCATAACAGGGAGTGACTTCCACAACGGCATTGTCGGCTTTAGTATTAATTCTCTGTTTGGCCAAGTTCTGGATGAAGATTCGGTGAACAGAACTGCCCTCCTCTTCCTCCAGAGGCAGGAGAACAGGTGAGAAAACAACTCACTTCTTTAATCCTCTTTCAGCCAGTTGAGATCTGGTTGTGCTCGGTTAGTGATCTCTTTGTCCCGCTGTTCAGAGCCTTTGAGGATGTGCAGGTCTTCTGGAGAGTTACCTTGAGCGAGGCCGCCCCGACTCTCGTCAACCATGGAGTCAACCTCACCGGGCAGCTTCTGCACACCTCAGGAACGGCCCTGTGCCGGAGAGGAGAGACGCTCTGCGCCCTCGCTGTGGAGCTCCAGGACGATGAGGTGGGGAGATGTCACGTTGCAGATTTTAAAAATCCTCGATCCATCACTATAAGGATAGATTAAACAGGGTTCGTACGGTCATGGAAAACCTGGAAAAGTCATGAAATTTTCAAAATGGTCATTTCCAGGCCTGGAAAAGTCATGGAAAAAACTGAAATCACAAAAGTTTTGGAAAAGTCATGGAAATTTGTTATATTCACTTGTTCATTTACGCCGAGTTTGAAATAATGAATGTTTTAGAAAGAGACTCAAAATATAATCTGGCGTACGCTCTCATACTGGCGCCGCAATTTTCTTTTTTTCCCGCGTTGCAAGTGAACGCACCGTAACTGGAAAGTTGGATGGCCAAAGCTCGGGAAGCAAATGTTTATTCTTTAAATAAAATACTGTCTCTTATTCATTTGTTTCATTAAATCTATTCTGCATACTTTGGAATTCACATTGTTTGAATACCTGATTAAACATTTGCAACATTTGTTGCCTGTAGGAACCAGAGCAGCAGGCGTGGGTCTTGGTAGAGATCTACCAGGTGGGCGCCGGAGCTTCCATCAACGAGACAAGCCGCTTCGCCAACGTCACGTTGGCAGAGAGCGACGATCCTCGAGGCGTCGCGTACTTCGCCGCTGGCCACAGACTGCCCGTCGCCACCCTGACGACCATGAGGCTGACCCTCCGAGTCCACAGGCGAGCGAGCACAGCTTCGGTCGTATCGGTACAATATCGCACTCTGGTAAGTGGCCAACGTGGGTTTGTAGAGCTCCACCTCTACAAACAATAATGACTCCTTCTGGGGAGAATAACTTCTCATTTTCAATCTAAGTCCTTGTGATTCCAACCAATTCCTAGTAAAAAATAAGATTATTTTCCCTCAATCATTGCGACATCTGAATGATGTTTATTTGTCTAGCGAGGAAAACATGTGATAGTTTATTTACCTAGAGTGTCACATTCACACATTCATCAGGGTCCGTACGGTCATGGAAAACCTGGAAAAGTCATGGAAAAAACTTAAATCATCGAAGTTTTGGAAAAGTCATGGAAATGTGTGATAATCACATGTTCATCCACGCCGAGTTTGAAATAATTAATATGAATTTTAATATATATGAATATAATTCATAATTTGAATATGAATATGTAAATAATATCCATGTTTGGGGGGGAAAGTATTCCGTGCTTTTCATGTTGGAGATCAAAGTGTCTAGTGCACTCAACAAAAACCCACTGAGACACATGGCCACGCCGTCGGCTTTCATCTCTCAGAAACACGGCCTCCTGGCAGACAAAGGATTGATGCATCGTGAAAAGCCCATTTGGTGGCTATTGTGCTCTCACAGCATCTTCACTCTTCTACCTGTGCTGTTGCAGGTGCAGAATTATGCCTTTAATCATCCAGAGTCGTCTGACATACAGTTGCAGGGTTGAAAACCTGGAAAAGTCATGGAATTTTAAAATGGTCATTTCCAGGCCTGGAAAAGTCATGGAAAAAACTAAAATCTATAAATGTGTTATAATCACGTGTTCATTTACGTTAAAATAATTCACATGTTTTTGAAAGGAAGACACTCAAAATCTAAGCCGCTTATACTCTCTCATACTATCGGCAATTATTATTTTTTCCCGTTGCAAGTGAACGCACCTTAACTGGAAAGTTCACTGGCCATAGCAACAGTAGCTCAGGAAGCAGTCGGGATGATGTCATTTGTTTCATTTAAGGTGTATTGTATGCTTTGTAATTCCCATTCTTTGAATACTACATGTTAAAAAAATGTCATGTATACACCCAGAATTCAGTTTGGTCATGGAAATGTGGTTTAAAGTCCTGGAAAAGTCCTGGAACTCCATCAGTCAACATGTAAGAACCCTGCAGTTGTTTCTTTTGACTTGATTGTTTTTACATTTTACGAGTACAGGTGTCAGGGTTCGTACAGTCATGGAAAACCTGGAAAAGTCATGGAAATTTAAAATGGTAATTTCCAGGCCTGGAAAAGTCATGGAAAAAACTTAAATCATAAGAGTTTTGAAAAAGTCATGGAAATGTGTTATAATCACATGTTCATTTACACCGAGTTTGAAATAATTAATATGTTTTTTAAAGAAAGACCCTCAAAATATAAGCCGGTTTACGCTCTCAAGACGCAACATTATCTACATTTTTCATGTTTATACCAAGATTTCAGTTTGGTCATGGAAATTTGCTTCAAAGTCATGGAAATCTCATGGAAAAGTCATGGAAATCCATCGGTCCACATGTGTAAGAACCCTGATTCCAACCATTTACTTGTAAAAAATAAGATTATTTTCCCTCAATCATTGCGACATCTGAATGATGTTTATTTGTCTAGCGAGGAAAACATGTAATAGTTTATTTACCTAGAGTGTCACATTCACACATTCATCAGGGTCCGTACGGTCATGGAAAACCTGGAAAAGTCATGGCATTGTAAAATGGTCATTACCAGGCCTGGAAAAGTTATGGAAATGTGTTATAATCACCTGTTAATTTACGCCGAGTTTGAAATAATTAATGTTTAAAAAAAAAAAAAATGCTCAAAATATTAGCCGGCGTACGCTCTCGATACGCAACATGTTCTACATTTTTCATGTTTATACCGAGATTTAATTTTGTTCATGGAAATTTGATTTAAAGTCTTGAAAAGTCATGGAAATCCATTTGTCAAAATGTGTAAGAACCCTGCTTCATAGACAACCTTGATGTTAGAAAGCTGCACACCGAGAGTCTTCCCTTTCACCTGCGGCCACAGGGATGTATGTAATACATTTCTAATAGTCATGGTTATTTAAATTCCACCTGACCGCTCTGATCTGACCAGCCTCCCGTTCCCTGAGGCATCATGATTAGAGATATCTTGATACATGCAGTTTGGGGGGGAAAGTATTCCGTGCTTTTCATGTTGGAGATCAAAGTGTCTAGTGCACTCAACAAAAACCCACTGAGACACATGGCCACGCCGTCGGCTTTCATCTCTCAGAAACACGGCCTCCTGGCAGACAAAGGATTGATGCATCGTGAAAAGCCCATTTGGTGGCTATTGTGCTCTCACAGCATCTTCACTCTTCTACCTGTGCTGTTGCAGGTGCAGAATTATGCCTTTAATCATCCAGAGTCGTCTGACATACAGTTGCAGGGTTCGTACGGAAAACCTGGAAAAGTCATGGAATTTTAAAATGGTCATTTCCAGGCCTGGAAAAGTCATGGAAAAAACTAAAATCTATAAATGTGTTATAATCACGTGTTCATTTACGCCGCGTTTAAAATAATTCACATGTTTTTGAAAGGAAGACACTCAAAATCTAAGCCGCTTATACTCTCTCATACTATCGGCGCAATTATTATTTTTTCCCGTTGCAAGTGAACGCACCTTAACTGGAAAGTTCACTGGCCATAGCAACAGTAGCTCAGGAAGCAGTCGGGATGATGTCATTTGTTTCATTTAAGGTGTATTGTATGCTTTGTAATTCCCATTCTTTGAATACTACATGTTAAAAAAATGTCATGTATACACCCAGAATTCAGTTTGGTCATGGAAATGTGGTTTAAAGTCCTGGAAAAGTCCTGGAACTCCATCAGTCAACATGTAAGAACCCTGCAGTTGTTTCTTTTGACTTGATTGTTTTTACATTTTACGAGTACAGGTGTCAGGGTTCGTACAGTCATGGAAAACCTGGAAAAGTCATGGAAATTTAAAATGGTAATTTCCAGGCCTGGAAAAGTCATGGAAAAAACTTAAATCATAAGAGTTTTGAAAAAGTCATGGAAATGTGTTATAATCACATGTTCATTTACACCGAGTTTGAAATAATTAATATGTTTTTGAAAGAAAGACGCTCAAAAGGTAAGCCGGCGTACGCTCTCAATACGCACAATTTTCTAAATTGTTCATGTTTATACCGAGATTTCAGTTTTGTCATGGAAATTTGGTTTAAATTCATGGAAAAGTCATGGATAAGTCATGGAAATCCACTGGTCAACATGTGTAAGAACCCTTTGGTGTTGATCACGTGTGTTTATTTTGCTAATCAATGCTGCTTAACACAACTCCATCCACCACATGTCTGTGTCTCCTAGGAGCTCCCCAGAGAGGAGCTAGTGGGTCCCTCTACAATATGGCCCGCCAAAGCAGGGATGGATTTCCCCAAACAGGAGGGTAGGATAACCTTCAATGTGGGCCAGCGTAACACGTCACTGGACATTTACCTCACGCCCGAACTCGCCTCCACACGACCCACGCCGAAGCGCTTCCAGGTGGAGCTCTACAACGCGACAGGGGGGACCAGGGTGCACCCTCTGTTTGGGGTGGCGAATGTGACACTGGTGTCAAATGCAGCCAGCGAAGCCGTTTGGCTCATACTGGAGCAGCTGCATCAGCCGCTCGACTCAACGATATTGAACCAGGTGCTGCAGAGACTGATCAATAAGGTCTCCGCACATCTGTCGCGGGAGCAGATGGCCGCCGTGCTGGAAGCTCTGGGGAAGGTAGGAAGAAGAAAGCATTTCCTGAACCTTCTTGTCAGGCAATTTCAGTTCTTGTCATTTAAAGGTGGAGCAGCAGGTAAAAGAGTTTCATGCAGGGTTCGTACGGTCATGGAAAACCTGGAAAGGTCATGGAATTTTAAAATGGTCATTTCCAGGCCTGGAAAAGTCATGGAAAAAACTTAAATCATGAAAGTTTTGGAAAAATCATGGAAATGTGTTAAAATCACATGTTCATTTATGCCAAGTTTGAAATAATTAATGTTTTTTAAAGAAAGACGCTCAAAATATAAGCCGGCGTACGCTCTAAATACATCAAATTTTCTAAAATGTTCATGTTTATACCGAGATTTTAGTTTGGTCATGGAAATTTGGTTTAAAGTCATGGAAAAGTCCTGGAAATCCATCGGTCAACATGTGTAAGAACCCTGCAATTAAAGTGACAGTGACAGCTGTCAGGGGGGCTGGAAAAGATAAATACAGCGCGTTAGGATCACACATATGATATATATGATATATTTGCAAACAAGAGCAGAGCAAACGTACATCAATACAATGCTGCTAACTTTCTCTCTCTCTCTCTCTCGCTCTCTCTGCTTCCCCTGAGCCAGGTGCTAGCAGAGGCAGAGAGGGCTCCTTTACAGGAAAGTAGCCGCAACCTGACTTACAATCTCCTGTGCGCCTTGGCCAATCCCAGCAGAGTCGACACGCGAGGCCTCAGCCACCTCGCCGAGGTGGCGGAGCGGTTTGCGTTCTCCCTGCTCACGCAACGTCAGTGTGAGATGTGAGTGCCAAGTCACACGATGAGACTATAAGGGCAATATTCAGGGTTCGTACGGTCGTGGAAAACCTGGAAAAGTCATGGAATTTTAAAATGGTCATTACCAGACCTGGAAAAGTCATGGAAAAAACTTAAATCATAAAAGTTTTGGAAAAGTCATGGAAATGTTGTTATGATCACATGTTCATTTACCCCGAGTTTAAAATAATTAATATGTTTTTTAAAGAAAGACGCTCAAAATATAAGCCGGCGTACGCTCTCGATACGCAACATTTTCTACATGTTTCATGTTTATACCGAGATTTCAGTTTGTTCATGGAAATTTGGTTCAAACAGGGTTCGTACGGTCATGGAAAACCTGGAAAAGTCATGGAATTTTAAAACGGTAATTTCCAGGCCTAGAAAAAAAAGTTTTGGAAAGGTCATGGAAAATTGTTATAATCACATTTTCATTTACGCAGAGTTTGAAATAATTAATATGTTTTTTAAAGAAAGACGCTCAAAATATAAGCCGGCGTACGCTCTCAATACACAACATCTTTTAAATTGTTCATATGTATACCGAGATTTCAGTTTGGTTATGGATATTTGGTTTAAAGTCATGGAAAAGTCATGAAAAAGTCCTGGAAATCCATTGGTCAACATGTGTAAGAACCCTGAATATTGCTATTTTAAGATGTTGAACACGTGTTGGTACTACCATGCCGTGCACATCAAAATACCAAGATGTTTCCTTTTCATTAACTGTTGCACGGTTTGCATGCTTGGTAATATGAATGTTTTTCTTTGTGTGATTTCTCTAGAAGGGGTACCGTCCTGGAATCCTGCCCCTACATGTCCATCTCTGCCTTCCAGTGGTATCCCACACAGATCAATGGACACAAATTCAGGGGCCGCAACGCCGACTTCTTCCAGCTGCCAGAGACTCTGCTGCCGGTGCCGCCGGCCTCCACCGCTGACTGTGGTAACCTCAGCCAGATCCAGCTGACCGAGTTCAGAACCGAACACTGGTTTCTCACCAATGATACAAACACTGCTCTCAATGGGAAGGTAAGCGGAGCGCACAGATATCAGGGTTCGTACGGTCATGGAAAACCTGGAAAAGTCATGGAATTTCAAAATGGTTATTTCCAGTCCTGGAAAAGTCATGGAAAAAACTTAAATTATAAAAGTTTTGGAAAAGTCATGGAAATGTGTTATAATCACATGTTTATTTACACCGAGTTTGAAATAATTAATATGTTTTTTAAAGAAAGACGCTCAAAATATAAGCCGGCATACGCTCTCAATACGCAACATTTTCTAAAATGTTATAGTATATACCGAGATTTCAGTTTGGTCATGGAAATTTGGTTAAAAGTCATGAAAAAGTCATGGAAATCCATCGGGCAAAATGTGTAAGAACCCTGAGATATGTCAATGTCCCTTTCTCCCCAGCAGGTGGCAGTATTACTCCAGTGTAAACGAGCCGTGTTTGTTTTGTTCGTGGCCGAGCCTCTTCTCTTCTTCTGTTCATACCTAGGTATTCTCCGCCAGCCTCCAAGACAGAAGGTCACGACCCCTGGAAGATGGCACGGAGGTGGTGTATCGTATCCACTCTCCTGGCCAGCAAGTCAAACCAGGCCGATCGCTGTGCCTTCTGTGGAACCAGACCACCGCGAGGTAATCCACTGCGGACCACCAGTGGAGATACAGAAAGGCTCAGCCGTTCTAAAACAGCAAGCTGACGATCATTACATGACATCACATGTCATTTAGCAGACGCTTTTATCTAAAGCGACTTACAATAAGTGCATTTCAACCTAGAGTACAAACTAAGAACAACAAGAATACAGAAAGTAACATTTCCTCAACGTAGTTGAACTACAAAAGTACCACAATAAGATATTTAAGAGCCACTGAAGTGATAATCTGTGTTTTAATCCAGATGTAGTCGGAAAAGGTGCGTTTTCAGTTTCCGGTGGAAGCTGTAGAGACACGATCACGATGCTTCTTCTCTTGAAGACGCCGCCACTTTTTTTGTTATGTTAGCTTCTGAGGTTGTTTATTCTTTGTAGGCGCACTGACACTTTTAATTTGTTTGCTAATAGTTATTGATTAATCTCAACTATGTTGTTGTCTCTGACACTTGCACACACATTGCTAACCATCTAAAGCTCTAAACCTGGGCTTACCCCTCTTTGTCTCCTCAAGCTTATTGGGCGAGTGCCACCGGCTCGCTAAGTGAAGGGCAAAAGTCCAAATACAGTACAGCCTCTGGGTACGGCCTATCAGTGGCCACGGGGGAAGTCACATGACTAATATCTGCACATTCAGCCCGCTGCACGCTGAGTCCTCCCACTCAGTCTTCCCTTTCTTGAGGACATTCCTGGGGTGTGCGATGGGACTTGGCAGGAACACTCTGATCCGAGTTATGAATTGGCATGTTCGCTTGGGCAGGAACAGCGACTTGGACGATGCATTCTGCAAGAACAGATGAGAGAACCGATAAAGAGGCAAACGGCGGAGACAGAAGCGACGTGTGCGGCGTGACATTCTTGCTGCGAACGAAAGGTCAAATTAAAAAGCGTTAGAGCGAAGACTTCCTGTGCAATCGAATCCAGCATCAATTTGATTATCATGTTGTAGTTTGTGCCCCAGCATCTTTATTAAAGGGTAAGGGATTCGCCCAAACAACAAAGAGCAAATCAGGGTTCTTACGGTCGTGGAAAACCTGGAAAAGTCATGACATTTTAAAAAGGTCATTTCCAGGCCTGGAAAAGTCATGGAAAAAAACGTATATCATAAAAGTTTTGGAAAGGTCATAGAAATTTGTCATGATCACACCGAGTTTAAAATAATTAATGTTTTTTAAAGAAAGATGCTCAAAATATAAGCCGGCGTACGCTCTCAATACGCAACATGTTCTAAATTGTTCATGTTTTTACCGAGATTTCAGTTTGGTCATGGACATTTGGTTTAAAGTCATGGAAAAGTCATGGAAATCCATTGGTCAAAATGTGTAAATATACATCGATAAACACGATGATACTTCAGCCTCATCGCCGTGGTTGTTTCCCTCGCGTTAGTCCGGTTACTCGTCTAACAGCAGCGTCTCTACTTTCTTTCTTCTTCTGCATCCTCTGCTCTCTCCTCTAGCTGGTCATCAGATGGCCAATACTGCAGGGTTGTGAAAGAGAGTGGGAACTATGTGGAATGTGCCTGCTCCCACCTGTCTGTCTACATGGCCTACGCAGAGTTTGCTGCTCTCGCATCCTACAACGACGCCTTCTACGCCTCGGGATTCATCTGCATCTCGGGTACAAACACACACTTTTCCTTTCTTCATATAGTTTTCCTGTGTTTTTTTTCTGTGTGGCTGCAGCCGATTCGCTTCTCTTCAGCTTGTCGCTGATGCATTTGGTCCATATTCCTCCCACAGTGTTATAAATAGCCCCTGTGGATTAGCATGACTCATTTGTCGATGTAACATTCATGTCGCTTCCATGTCTTCCGCTTCTACCTCCTCAGGTTTTGCACTGGCCATCATTTCCCACGTGCTGTGCTCCCGGTTCCCTATGTTTGCTGCAAAGCTGCTCACTCACATGATGGTGAGCTGCCTTGGAACACAGGTAATACACTTCCTACACTTTCCTAGAAAGGCTCATGAAAGCTGAGACACCCATCCTCCCACAGCGTCTGCATTCATTGTCATCTCATCCAATCTGCAGTTTCTCTATTGGGCCCTAAATGTAGATTGATCGGGGAACCTTTAGAAATTGTGATAGAGGCATTCATCTCTCTACAATACATGGATCAGTAGCTTAGGCTGTAATGTGAGCAGCGCAACACACACCTTCAGTTTCACACGGTCAGAAACATAAAAACATGTACATGTAGTGCTTTATGTTGGAAGATGTTGAACCTTTACTGAGTGTGTGCACACACATGCCCACACACACACACACACACACACACACACACACACACACACACACACACACACACACTGCTTGCTGCAAACCCTTTTTGCCGGCCACTAGACATGTCTCAGGTATTTTCTTGGAAATGTGCAGAGACGTGAACACGACACACATCGTCGAATGTCGCCGGTTGCGTCGTTTGCGGGCCGGCGCGTCCTGACAACACAACCATGCCCCCCCGCACCCTCGCCCATTAAAAACGCAAGCTGTCACATAAGCAATGAGCGAGATAGATATGCGGCTGCAGGTTAGTCTCACGGCTGGTCCCCGCCATGTATGTGTGTGTACGTATGTGTGTGTGTGCATGTGTGTGTGCGCGAGCGAATGCGGGACTGGTAATTTTCCACTGGTCCCCCTCTCCTTGGTTGACAAACACGAGCCCCTACTAAAGCAGACTGTCGTTGGGGGCTAACCACCTCGGGCTCAACCTGTTTATGGCCCCGGCAGAGCCCCTGAACCTAAAAGGGTTTCGCATGGAAAATTCCGTCCTGTTCTGTTTCCCCGTCGGTTCCGTTCTGCGCGTTACGGCCTTCTCCCTGGGACGCGCACGTGTCTGACATTGTGCAATAGTTTATCAAAGACATCGCTGCCCTTCCGTGGCCTCCTGGTCAAGGCCAGGCGGCGAGGGCCTGGTTGACTTGCAGAGAGTCAAACTAAAGGCCCGACTCCGGTCCCCTCGGAGGGGCCGGCTGCTACCGCTGGGAATATTTTGGAGATAATGATGGGCTCACGGTGCAGGATGTTCTGGATTAAAATAGGCCGATGGACGTCATTCTCCTCACTTAAGTACTTCTTCCTTGATCTGAGACGGCTGGCTCGAAGTAGACGGGAAAAACATCCTTTTTATATATAAATGCACGGGAGCTGTTTGTCAGTTTTCTGTTTGGCAAACGAAGAAGTCGCTCAGTGGAGAAGGCTGACTGGGCCGCACCGACCGGTTCCCTCGGCACAAAAATATAAACGCGGAAGCACAAAGTGCGCCGCTGACATACTTCTGAACCGTGTGATCATAAGTTGTCCTCATGATTTAATGTTGTGTTTTCTGCAAATCACCTGCTGCACCATGAACACGTTGTCCCTCGCCCATCGTTTGAATAGGAAGTATCTGTGTTTGAGATACTACAATAATATTTAAGAAACCGTGTTGCTAACAAAATGAATACTGCACTTGGGATAAAGAATATATTGTAAAAAGCATCACTGAAGAGATGCATTTTTATTTTTGAGCGTGTTGTTGATGCATTTGGAGTTTGATATCTCTATTTTAGGTAAAATAATAATTATAAGCGTGTATTTGCCTCAGATGATTATTCCATTTCACCACAGAATGAAATTATTATTATTGTCTACATTCAAATATCTATAAGTATTGATGTAGGAAGTAGCTGTGTTTGAGATACTACAATAATATTTAAGAAACCGTGGTGCGAACACAATGAATGCTGCACTTAGGTAAAGAATGAGAGATGCATTTTTATTTTTTAACGTGTTGTTGATGCATTTGGAGTTTGATATCTCCATTTTAGGTAAAGTCTTATAGCAGATGATTACTCTATTCCACCACAGAATCAAATTATTATTATTATTATTATTATTGTCTACATTCAAATATCTATCAGTATTGATGTGTAATCTCTGTAAAACAGAGTATCTGACTGTTGTACAGCAGTCAGTCCAGTGATGAGCAGTTTAAAGATAAGTCCTCTGTCGGAGTTGAACGTACGCATATTTTCTCATTTTGAATTTGGGACGCCTCCCAGCTTCATAATTACAGTTGACTGTAAGTATTGGGAAATGATTAGTGATGCCTTTGTGTATTCAGAAGGCCAAAGAGCTCGCATATCTGAGAGAAGAGATATCATTAGTGGCAGACGTGGCTCTCGAACTCGTGCCTCGCCATCGATTCGACCGTCGGCTCCAGCCACCTCCGACGGAGACGGCGCTCCCTCCGGCACTGAGGCGGCCGCCGGTTTGATTCATTTTCTCTGCAACAGAGAAAGAGTTATGGTAATATCCCACCCATCTGAGAGAGTCTGAGGATTCGGATCAGGTGGATGACATTACGGTTACATTCATGCCAATTCATTTCATTAGTTTCTAGTTGGTATTAGATTAGATTAGATTCAACTTTATTGTCATTACACATGTACAAGTACAGAGCAACGAAATGCAGTTTGACTTCTAACCAGAAGTGCAACAGAAGTATCCTAATAAATACATGATACACAGGTTATATTTGTTTTAAATGCAGATGAAAATATATTCTGACAAGTGCAAATATTAAGTGCATTAACTTGATAGTGCAACAATGGTTTAAAGTGTCTGCAGTGCAGATAGAGTGGAGTAAGACGATCAGAGGGGGTTAGAGTTTAAAAGAGTAAGGTACGGTAGTGTGTTCGGCTGTCAGACCACAAGCGGGAGGAAGGACGTTACCGGCAATATTTAGATTGTCGAAGACTCAAACTCGTCTGGTTGTAGCATCAAGACACACACAGAGAGACGGAGAGCGGCCCACTGACGGACAGTAATGATCTGTCCACTCCACCAACTCAAAGGAGAGTCCTCTCACTGGAAACGGTCGTGGATGTGTGTATCTGCTGCTGTGTGTGTGTGTGTGTGTGTGTGTGTGTGTGTGTGCGTGCATGTGTGTGTGTGTGTGTGTGTCATTGTCACAGTCTGTGGCTCTGACCAGCAGTTTGTCCGCCCCTCAGCAAGACAACTGAAAATTGTCTGTCTAGAGTGGAAATTTACCCGGTGCATATGTACTATGTAAGTGAGCCTCACTGGGCTCCATGTGTGCATGTTTGGTAATGTGCATGGGATTTATTTATACGCAAGTAAAGTCTATATATGTGCAAATGTACCTGCAAGTTTCCCTATTATTCTTACAAATACATTTAAAATGTTCATTCTAAGGATGTGACAAAAAATAATCCTGTTTCTAGAACATTGTGAATCCATCAAAATAAATCTCATCGCACAACTCTTTATTTTAGAATAATAAACCATGCTTTTCGCCACAAACTTTTTCTGTTATTTTGCCGTCATCATGGTAAAAAAATTCAAAACTGAATTTAATTTGTGAACAGAGCAAAAACACAACATCAGATGTTTTAATGTGGACTATAGTTGTAGTCCGAAATGCAATACAACCCCATTGTCCACTCATAAATCAGTATTCATGCAGTTCTGCAGATCACTGCCGTGATAAGTCTGCATTAATTTGACCAAAACATAATCAATGACAATAGAGACGGGGAGGTCACAAATGTGATGGATTAGAGACCTTCAAGACACAGAAGATGATTTCATTTCTCTCTCCTCTTCCTCTTGTGCTCATCTTTCAGCTCTAAGGGCACTTCATCATCTTATTTCAGACATAGTTGTCCTAAAAGTTAAGGAAGATAACAACTGAATTGAATTGGATTAACTTAATCGCTTTGAGCCGTACTTAATAAAAGATCCCTGAAAAGTATTTCATCTGCCAGGAAATATCACAACCCCACTAATCTTTATTTACGTAATACAGGTGGGGAATAATACAAGGTCATAATTCTAGAAAATGCCTCAAACCATGAACTTCAACCAGGTTAAGAATGTCTTCAAAACTTTAAACAACAACAGAAAACATTTGGAAACATTTGGCAACACAAGGACACAGAATTCGGAGAGCTTGACTTCAGCATCAACACACTTGAGTGAAATCTCTTTTTCAACACGAGAATGCACTGCAGCCCGTTCCAGACCCTTCAGCCTGGACTCACCTGGTTTCACTAGGATTCAACACTCTGGACTTCACATAGTCGCTTTCTGCTATTTTAAAGATATTTAATTCAGTTTATTCGTATAGCCCATTTTCACAAATTACAAGGATTACAATTCCCCTCAGTGCTTTACAATCTGTACATATAGACATCCCTGACCTTTGACCTTTGACCTCACACCGGATCAGGAACAACTCTCAAATAACCTTCAGGAAAAAGAAGGAAAAAAAGGAGCTACACCTCCCTCTTGTTTTGTTTTTCAAAGAATTCATCAGGGTTCGTACGGTCATGGAAAACCTGGACAAGTCATTTAAAATGGTAATTTCCAGGCCTGGAAAAGTCTTGGAAAAAAATAAAATCATAAAAGTTTTGCAAAAGTAATAGAAATGTCGTTATATTCACACGTTCATTTACGCCGAGTTTGAAATAATGAATATCTTTTTTAAAGAAAGACGCTCAAAAACGTTTTCTAAATTGTTCATGTTTATACCGAGATTTTGGTTTAAAGCCCCATTATGTAGTGTTTCCCTTGTAGCGCCCCCTTCAGGTATGTAACGTGTACTTCAGTGTGGTAAATACCCAGTTACATAGATCAGGTGTCTGAACCTCTGGCTCTGAGCCATATGTGGCTCTTCTGGTGACGCATATGGCTCTTTTGAGTTTGAGTTAAATAATAATCTCCTCCGCCCCCTGTAACTTTCTCTCTCCTCCAGATGACAGCAGCAGTAATGTCAGGTCCCTTTCTTAAAGACGTCTTTGTTCTTTAAACTAAAGGTCTGTTATTGGTCGTCTCCACAGCAGCATGTCTCTCTGTCTCTACGTCGCGTAGCGGAGACAATAAAAAGTCCCCTGTGAGGTGGACTGGACTATGTGACGCTGGTCATCATGACAGAAAGCAGGTCCAAGGACCGGGCGCTACAACATGTGACAGAGTCGGTCTTTAGCCCACAGACCCCGATGGAGGAGGAGACATCAACATAGTAAAAGTCTTTGTAGCGGCACCATTTTGTTCAAGCTGTTATTTTAAGGTAGGAATTGTTACATAGTGTCGCTTTAAAGTCATTGAAAAGTCCTGGAAATCCACTGGTCAAAATGTGTAAGAACCCTCCTCATATGAAATACTCCAGCCTGGTCAACATCAGTCCCTGAACACACACTAAGGGGAAGGAAAACGTAATCTCTATCTGCGTTGCAGATAAAACACTATTTCACTCCTCATCCGCCGTAATGAACCAGCTCTCCGCCTCCCATCCTTTCCCACACTCTGAGTGAAGTGCTCGCCCCCCGTGGGCCCGGAGCGGTGCTCCAGAGTCTGGGAGGTGTTTAGGTTACTCTTTGCTCTAGTTGTAAAGGATTTCCTGTTCGCTCTGGGCCTCAATCCAGCCTCCAGAAACCCGCGCCTCAATCCCCAAATTCACACGCATGTATAAACACCAGATTCTATTCCTGTTTATCCACCACCCACCAGCGTCACTTCCGGTCTCCGGGTAGAATAAAGAAGCTGTCCTATTGTAATCCAAGACCTCACAATGGCCTTGGCTGTGGCACGTCTTTGTAAATTAAGTGAAGGACTTCTTTTCCTGAGGAAATGTCGCTTTTTCCATCACAACCGATCGCTTGTTATATCAATAAACAGACGTGTGTTGTGTGTCTGTTTGTGTCTACTGACTCCTCTGGTTAACATCAGAGAATATATCTTATTCTATTCTCTTTAAACACAAGTGTTTGAAGAGATAACGTACACAGCGCGTCCTTGATACAAATTTAATGCAATTTGAAGGTCTCTGCTGTGTGTGTGTGTGTGTGTGTGTGTGAGGGGGGGGGGGTGCAGACTGCCTCTTGGGAGACTCACATTACACCCGACTGGCCGGACCAACACTTCGTGCAACTCTTTTTTTCCCGACGTCGCCCAGCGTGACCTTGTCTCTCTGATTCAGGCTGAAACGCACACACAGCACTATTATGCAAATGATCTTTCACGTTGTGTTTTTCCTGTTTTTCTTCCATCTGTCTCTTCTCTGCGTCTCTCTGCGTCTCACTCGGCTCTTCCTGCGTGACTCACCAGTCGGCCGACGACACAGCAAACAGGTTACAGACACTTGACTCCAAGCCTTCTTTACGAGACTCGCCAAACAGCTGGATGTCTATCAGGACCAAAGCTAATAGCAGGGTTCGTACGGTCATGGAAAACCTGGAAAAGTCATGGAATTTTAAAATGGTCATTTCCAGACCTGGAAAAGTCATGGAGATTTGCTATAATCACATGTTCATTTGAGTTTGTTCATGGAGTTTTAAATAATTTATATGTTTTTTAAAGAAAGACGCTCAAAATATAAGCCGGCACACGGCTCAATACGCTAAATGTTCTAAATTGTTCATATTTATACCGAGATTTCATGGAAATTTGGTTTAAAGTCATGGAAAATCAGGGGGAAATCATTGGAAAGTCATGGAAAAGTCATGGAAATCCATTGGTCAAAATGTGTAAGAACCCTGTAATAACAACGGAGTGACGGCTAGTCCCCAAAAGGACCAGTGGAATTTTCTTGTAAACACTAGGGATGCAAAGCCGAGTTGTAAATATCTACTGGAGTGTTCAAACGTTAGTCCTACCTGTCCTTACTACTCATTAAGTTGCCTTCAGGATGAAACAAATGTTCTCATATATAATATTGTGCTAATGTAGGCTATATTTTTCAGTCTCGTGCAGATTTTCTCGGTAAGCTAACTGACCTTTCGCTAAGCCCCGCCCCAGATTCTACTCCACCTAGCTTTCAGAGCTCCATGCAGCTTGTGACACTGTCCCTAACTACACTTTTTGATTTTTGGGAGGATTAAAAAGCCATTTCAGAGAGAAGCTGACAGAACGATCTACATCAGGGGGTGTCAAACTCATGTTCACCGTGGGCCACATCAGCATCACGGCTAAAAAGTCACTGCAACATATAAACGTCTAAACTACACATTGTTAAATAACTCTATATTTGTTTATTTGAGTGTAGAAATATTGCACGTAAGAAATGTTCTCTAATATTATAACATAAATCCATTTAATTTTAAACCTTCAAAATAAAAGCACAGGCTATTCTAAATTTGGTTATTTGAGTGTAGAAATATTGTACATAAGAAATGTTCCCTAATATTATAACATAAATCCATTTTATTTTAAACCTTCAAAATAAAAGCACAGGATATTCCAAATGTATTTATTTGAGTGTAGAAATATTGTACATAAGAAATGTTCCCTAATATTATAACATAAAACCATTTAATTTGAAACCTTCAAAATAAAAGCACAGGATATTTTTCCTACATTTCTTGATGAAAAGGTGATTATAAGTCTTTCAAGTTGTCAGGGGCCACATGACATGACGTGGCGGGCCTTGTGTTTGACACCTGCGATCTACTTTATGAAACATTGCATGAGATTCTACGAAGGACGCCCTCATAACGCCACGATTACCCCGCCAGCATTCGAGGAGAAGGGCCAATTGATTTGCTCAAATCTGCAATGTTAGACTTATGCATGTATTCCTTTCTTCTGGATACCAACGTGCGGCGGCAGACTCCGCCCCCTCTGGACTCTGGAAGTTACACTCTCACTTGTTTCCACATGTGTGTTGACCTAACAGCTGGAGACCCTTGTAACACTTCCATGAACTTTCCTCTATTTCCAGAAAAAGCACAGCAATCAGCAGCGGGGGGGCGCCGCGGTAGCCGCTCCGCTTCTGAAAGCCGTCGATAGGGACGTATGTTTGAGGGGATATTCTGATAAAACACACCGTGAGACAGAATAGGAAGTCACGGTGTTGAATCTATAAATACAAACTCACATAGACACGGACGTCCAGCTGCAGTGTGAATGAAGTTACTTTCATTTTACAGAATCTCTGAATTAACTACATCTATATCCAAATGGATACGACTTACTGCTTCCCCTGAGCTGCCACACATCGCCCCTTCATTACCGGCTCATGGAGATCATGATAACACAATCAGCAGATGCATATCTGGGTGTAAAATCATTGTGTCAAGTCAAGGGCTTTTGTGTCATCTCTCACTTGCTGACGTCCCTATAATCTGATTCTATCACGATTATTAATTATGAAATACAGGGTTCGTACGGTCATGGAAAACCTGGAAAAGTCATGGAATTTGAAAATGGTCATTTCCAGGCCTGGAAAAGTCATGGAAAAAACTAAATCATAAAAGTTTTGGAAAAGTCATAGAAATGTTGTTATGATCACATGTTCATTTACACAGAGTTTGAAATAATGAATACGTTTTTAAAAGAAAGACGCTCAAAATAAAAGCCGGCGTACGCTCTCGATACGCACAATTTTCTAAATGTTTCATGTTTATACCGAGATTTTAGTTTGTTTATGAAAAATGTGTTAAAAGTCATGGAAATCCACTGGTCAAAATGTGTAAGAACCCTGGAAATAAAAAAATGAAAGACCACAGTGTCGTGCATGCACAGGCATACAGATATATATCTGTTTACAATGCAACTCGTCATTCACCTGATTCAGTGGGTTGATACAGTTTGACATCAACAGGCTGTTTCCACGGTGAATGATAAACATCGTGCGAGGCGGCGACTCTTCTGAATCCGCAGTATCCCCCTCTCTATTTTTGGAGTTTCAACAATGTGTTTTGCAAGAGCTGCATGTCGAGCGGACTGGACTTTGGCTGTTTACAGAAGTAAAAATATGGTTTACCCTGAAACTGTCGAGGTCAGCGGCGCTGCCATTCTCCATTGATATTTACACTCGTGTTCGAGGTTAGGTTAAGTTGACCAGGTTGTTCCCCCAGTTGTAATATATAACGCCGCTTATTTACATGAATACTGTCTCTTGTTTCCCATCGTGTCCAGTTAGTATTTATAATGACATGAAGTCGTTATTCGTGAGGATGTTTGCCTCTAAACCGCGGGATGTTTTCTGCAACAGAGAGCGAGTTGGGCGAGCTCCGTGACGTCGGCTCGGTGGCCCGGAATAGAAAAGGCAATTCGCCGAACTTCCTCACAGAATGTTGAGCGGAGGAAGGAAACGGCCGACGGTAATCAAGTGTAACTGCGTCCATCGTACGGTTTGTTGTTGTTTGCGTGTCAGCAGATGGTAATCGGCTCCGTCGGTTTGTTTTCAGCCTCGTCTGAATCTGGAATCTCATTTACCTCCAGGACGAGTTGATAATCGGTGGCTGATTGCGAGTGCATTAACCCTCAAACGAAGCAGCTTCGCAACAACACACATTACACACGAGGCAAACACACAGTAGAACACACGCATACACATATTACACCAGCGCACACACACATTTTGTTTGCAGAAATTGTCACAACGTCTTAGTTGTGAAACACATGCAAATGCATTGATAAAGGCACAGATATAAATAAGCATGCACAGATGGTATATGTGCACATGCATGCCCACTCATTGAACCCACTCTACGCTATGCACACACACACACACACAGACACACTCTGCATCACAAACGCAGCCTTCAGCCCTCCGTCTCTGCGACCTGTAGGGGTCCCTGTGGCTCCACAGCCAAAACCAAGTTCAACAACAGATGTGGACCAAGTGAGTGTCGAGGACTCCCCTGAGCTCGTCTCCGTTTTATGACTCGTCCTCTTTGAGGAAGACATTACTGTGTTGATATCCAGGAGGAAACGCTTTGAGTCAAATCCGCCGGCTATTCTCCTTTGAACAAGTTCACGCCGTAAACACCGTTCAGTCGATAAGTTCTCGAGTGCAGATTATTCCAAGTAGTCCGATGCACATTTTAAAACAGTTTGCCGTTAAATTACAACTTGTAGGATTGAGCTGCTAATTCATTCTGGGCTGGGCGTGGCGGCCGCTACACAGTGCATGATTGCATGATCGTCCAGCCGTGGCCCCGGATTAAGTCTGAATCCCACGGTGAGGAACACAAGCTCAGTGTGCAGTGGGTCTGTGAGCAGGAGCAGCATGAAGTGAGCATGTGCTATTTAACTTGATTAACTTTGAAGCCACCAATTGAGAGACACAGAGCTGCTCCAGATCAGCCATGTGCACACGAGGACCCCCCCTGATGAGCGGCCTGTTGCACAACAGTGGCTGAGGCTGCTGTATTGGGTCTGCGTTAGCATTAGCTTCTGTAGGCGCTCAGATCAATATGAATCGATGAGCTGGAAGTGGTGCAACAGGTCACCATAGAGCCAAAATCATGTCAATATACATATATTAGAAATAGTTTGACACATCTAGACCACCAGTTTCGTGCCATGAAGTCGTGTGCATCCTATTGACATTAAACGGCCTTGAAAGTATTTCACTTTTGTGAAAATAGCTGAACATTTGCAGTCTATTTTTAGGGTGGCGTGCACACCCGCATCATGCCTGCACTGACGCACAAACGCACACACAGGTTCCCGATAGAGCAAAGTGGACCCATGGAGTGTGTGTGTGTCGAGGGAGATGACTTGAGCGGCCGGCGGCAGTGTTTTTATAGCTGCAGCTCGCCTCGCGGCCCAAAGACTTTCTGTCTGGTCCCCAAACTTGTTCTCGCCAGATGTTGAGGAAGGAAATTGAAGTCGCTCCTTGAAAGGAGCCCTGTTGTGACGGAAAGCAGCTGCAGCTTTCCAGGAGGAAAGAGGGAGCAAAGAGAGAAGGTTCTGCTGCAGTGAAGCTAACTTGAGACCCAGAAAATATCACATTAAATGTCGTATCATTAATGTTCTGCAGACTTTTGATCATCGCTCCTCCCTGCGTAGACGTCACTGCATTATAACCGTCTGCCAGTGCGTGCTCACGTACGTTGATGCAGATGCAGTGTTGTGGTTGTTTGAAGGGGAAACAGACTGAAGGGGAGTGGTTGTTTATATACCAACAGCTGGCTCAGCAGGTAAGCCTCAGCCTGAGGTTCAACCCAAAACACCTGTGAACTTTACTTCTCCACTCCGACCTCAAGCAACAGTGCACGGGGTTAAGACACTTGAGGTAGCTGCTCTGTGCTGCATGCACAGTATGTTGATTTGTAGAGATTTGCACTTCAGTGGCTCCTAAATGTCTCTTATTATGGTACTTTTGTAGTTTGACTACACTAACGTTCAAAAGTGTGGGGTCACCCACCCAGACAATGTGGTGTTTTCCATGAAAACTCACACATTTATTCATCAAATGAAATGCAAAATGAATATAAAATATATTCAAGACATTGGCAAGGTTAGACATAATCATTTTAATTTGAAATATATATTTTTTTCTTCAGACTTGTGGCTCAAAGGAAGGCCAGTTTTATATCTTCTCTCACCAGCATAACTGTTTTCAGCTGCGCTCACATAAAAAGAGTTTCAATGTCAAGGAATAATCTGTTTGTAGAAAATGCAAAATAAAAAGTTAGAACAAAATAAAAAAAGGGTTTCAAGGGGGTTCTACCCCTCTGCTCGTCTTCTAAGGCAATAATACAATGTACCACTAGAACATGGAGATGGGCCTCTACACACCTCTGTAGAGACTTCATTAAAAAACAGAGAATAGTCATTTACCACAATAATTATGTAGAGAGAGTATTTCTGATTAATTTAATGTTATTTTCATTGGAAAAAACAGTGCTTTTCTTTCTATTTTCCAAGTGACCCCAAACTTTTGAACGGTAGTGTATGTTGAGGAAATGTTACTTTCTGTATTCTTGTTGTTCTTAGTTTGTACTCTCGGTTGATTCATTAATTGTAAGTCTCTTTGGATAAAAGCGTCTGCTAAATGACATGATGTCATGACATGTAATGTACATTGAAGCGGAAAATGTTGAAAATATAGCAAAAGTGTTTCTGCGAAACACGTCATCAGAGACGATGCAGCGGCTTGTTTTTAATTTGAACAGCGTAACACCTCCTCTTAGCAAATGTGTCATCTCTCCTCCTCCTCCTCCACTCACGATGCTCCGCTCACCGACCTATCAGCCTTCCCCGTGTGACCGTCTTGCCACTAGCCGTGTGCCTCGGGCCTCAGCGCATCAATAACACACACGCTTCAGCTGAGAAGAAGGGGAACATGAGGAGACTGATGGGGCTGGCACACACTTGGTAGTGGAAGGCAAGAAAGAAATGCAACGAATGCCGCCAGTAGCATAATTGTACTTTACTCGTAAATATGTAACTTTACGTATTTACGAATTGGTCAGATTTGAAAGAGGGGATATGGTGTGATTGTGAAAAGGACAGAAGTTGCTTTCTCTAATGGGAAGAAATGTGAGAAAATAAAAGAGGGGGTGAGAGTTGAAACAATATCATATTTCTCTTTCTGCCTTTCTTTTACTTTATCTCCGTCTGAACAAAGGCATACGAGGAAACACCCAGAGTGCAGGCTGAGGCTGGAACCAGCTAGATCAGACCGGTAGCTGTTAGAGAGAAGGGGGAGGAGAGGAGAGGGGAGAGGGAGGAGGAGGAGGAGGAGGAGGGGAGAGGAAGAGTGGAGCAGAGAAAGGAGAGTTGGGGGTAGAGGCAAAGGCTGGGATAAGGGAGGCTGGAGGAGGGGAAAGTTGGAGGTTAAGTGTTTTGGACACAAGTCTCGATGGATAGTCAGGCAGGCAGACAGCTCAGGCCCCATTCCCTCAGTGATGTAATGCATCAGGCAGAGGCTATTTTTAGCCCCACTGATACACTTAGCTACCTCAGCATCAGCACACAGAGCCATCGATCAGCAGAGCTGCAGCAGCGCAGAGTAAAAGCTGTGTCCCGTGTTCAGTTGGTTTGTGGAGCAGTCCTCTGGACGCTCAGGTTTGGCCTCGTAGCTTTTTAACATCATTTTATTTGTGACTTTCTTATTTGAGTCTCTTTTGTTTTCTTAGGCCATTCTATGGAGGACTCAAAATTACTTAAGTATAAATAAATAAATGCATGAATAAATATAGGAATAAATAAATAAATGCTTAAATAAATGTATAAATAAATGCTTAAATAAATGTATACATAAATAAATAAATACAGGAATGAATAAATATAAGTTATAGATCAACAGAACGTCATTCAATAAATATATTTCTACATTTCTGTAATTATTCATTTATTTATTTCTCTATTTATGTGTCCACATGTATTTCTTCATTTATTTATGTGTGACATTTATGTGTCTGTATATTCAAATGAGCTGGGGTGGTTCGAACTTATATTTTTTAATTTCTGTATTTATTTATTTATTTATTTAAGCATTTATTTATTTATTCATGCATTTATATATTTATACTTAAGTCATTTTGAGTCCTCCATAATTCAGCATCATGCAAGACAGCTTCTCTATCATTTCCACCTGCTGAGCTGAGGTTGGGAAACACGCCTTTTCAGAGCTGCATATCATATCAAATTGAGGTTAAACCGTGTTTAGAGATAAGTAGAACCATTCCTGAGGCGGCAGCAGCAGGAGCCAAAACAACAACAACGGCAGACTCCGACTCCTCTGGGTGCTTCAGCGGCGCAAAACAAAGGGGAGGAGGGGATCTCTCTGATTGGATGTTAAGCTTAGGAGACGCACCAATAGTTCAGGCTTACGGCCTTGGGCCTAATGACAAGGCCACAGAAACAACAGAGACGCTGCTTTGTTTTCTGCTTTGTTTCCGTGTTCTCAGCACCGGCTCCTGCAGGAACGCTCGCCCTCGGATTTGCTCGTTGGCGGTTTCCTGGACAGACAGATTCAGATAGCAACGCGCTATATCAACTTTGTAAAATGGGGTTATAAATGAATTGCCTCGGAGCAGAAGATAAGGCTCTGACCACTCACCTATCCCATCAACCTGTATTATCTTTTACTATAGACTGACACATGACCACATGTGTGACTCATCATTTTATTTAAAACTCGCCTCAAAACTCACCTTTTCAGGCAGGCCTATGCCTGACGTGTTCCCCTCTTGGTTGCTCTGCTTTTAACTGTTCTGCTTTCAATTGTTCTGCTTTTTAATTGTGTCCATTTTTAAATATGTTGTACGGCAACCTTGAGTGCCTTATAAAATGAATGTATTATTATTATTATGTGTAACTGGGACTCCATATCTACTGAGCTAATCAGCCAATGGGCCTCCACAAAGGCCATCTCCATATCCACATCCAGCCCTGGTAAATAGTTTACTGCTGACTTTAGATTCCTTTCAAAAACCACAGAGCTTGACCGTGACTCTGATTTGTGTCTTTCTCGTCTCTTTGTGTGTGTTTAGTGTTGCGTAGTGACGTGCAGTTTGTTAGTGTATAATTGGTATAATTAGCTGGAGGGAGGGAGGTCCCCTCCTCCATTTCACACCGTTTCATAAATGCTCTTCCCTTCACGAACAGGTTCAGATCAGAGGAAGTTCAGGATGAAATCTTCCTTCAAAATGTGGTCGAGGGCCTGATTTGGTTTAGAAGTTCATTCCTCCTGAGCAACCGCCCGTGCTGACACGACTGCAGCGGAGAAATCCGTTCTTCGAGAGCGTCTTCTATCCCTAAACTCACGTCCCTTCATAAAAGGAATCTGTTCGCCTCATAGCGTAGTAAAGTTAGATTAACATGCCTTGATACACACCATGTAGAATTATAAACAAGCCTCTCCTCATGTTAAAGAAAAGCCCTATAGAAGTTTAAATAACTTTGTGATGTTAACAGTTGGATGCACCGCCGGTTATTCAAAGGGGACATATTATGAAAATGTGACTTTTTTAGTGCTTCTATACGTTAATGTGGGTATCTGCATGTCTCCCAATACAAAAACCCCGGCGGCTTGTTGTGGTTCCTCTACGTCAGAAACGAGATGCTGAGTGGTCGATTGGGATCACCACCAACGTCTACATGGATGTTGGCATTGGTATCTCCCGAGCTCCGGCGCGAGCTCTGATGGTATAGAGGACAGTCATTGGTCAACCCATCTCAGGGTTGCCAGATGCACGATAATTACCCTCCAAATAATACAACATGTTGAGGTCAGTCTGTGGGGAGGTGTTCCTGACAGGTACAAAGGCTGTTTGAAATGATTCTTGTGGTATTTTGACCAAAATATGTTACAAACATTACATTAAGACCCCAAGGGACCAGATCAACTTGTGGAAAAAGGGGCGTAATATGTCCCTTTAAGCAATATGACGGGGAGCGTGATAAACTAGCCTATTGTTATAGCAGCGACAATAAAGCGTTATGTAATAGGCACAACAAGATGTATCACATTCCTGTAAGAGTGTGTGAGTGTACCTGCGGGGGTGGATACTTATTTCGGCCTTATGGAAAGGACGATAACAATCAGCTTTATTCTAATAAAACTTGATGAAACCTGCCATAAAACCCGTTGACTGATTCACCGTACCTGTGTCTGTCTCTGGCTGAGCCAGGTGCTTCGTATCCTCCACCGGGGGCACGATGTGCACACGCACAACGTGTGGGCCGCAGCCACTTGCCAGAGAGTCCGTCCACGCCACTGAACACGAGCGCTCCTTTAAAACCATTTGTTCTCCTTTCCATACAAGGTCATTCCTCTCTACCTGTTATGTCATCTCCTCACCGCAGGTCAGCAGGTTCATCAGGTTCATTAGGTCATTAGGTCAGCAGGTTCATTAGGTTCATTAGGTCATTAGGTCAGCAGGTTCATCAGGTTCATTAGGTTCATTAGGTCAGCAGGTTTATTAGGTCAGCAGGTCCATTAGGTTCATTAGGTTCATCAGGTTCATTAGGTCATTAGGTCAGCAGGTTCATCAGGTTCATTAGGTCATTAGGTCAGCAGGTCCATTAGGTTCATTAGGTCATTAGGTTCATTAGGTCATCAGGTTCATCAGGTTCATTAGGTTCATTAGGTCATCAGGTTCATTAGGTTCATTAGGTCATTAGGTCAGCAGGTTCATTAGGTCATCAGGTTCATCAGGTTCATTAGGTCATTAGGTTCATTAGGTCATTAGGTTCATTAGGTCAGCAGGTTCATTAGGTTCATTAGGTCATTAGGTTCATTAGGTCATTAGGTTCATTAGGTCAGCAGGTCCATTAGGTTCATTAGGTCATTAGGTTCATTAGGTCATTAGGTTCATTAGGTCATTAGGTTCATTAGGTCAGCAGGTCCATTAGGTTCATTAGGTCATTAGGTTCATTAGGTCATTAGGTTCATTAGGTCATTAGGTTCATTAGGTCATTAGGTTCATTAGGTCACAGGTTCATTAGGTATCTGTCACGACTCAAATGTTTTTAGTGCAAAAGGATTTTATCGAGAAAACAGAAAATCACAGCTATGCTGGCAAAAACGTGAACAAAGTATAAAGACAAAATCTCAACTGCGTTGGATCAAACCAACCAGGGACGAAAAACCAGTCAAAAGCACGGTGGAGACCAGACAGGAGACAAGACGATCTGACAGAGACAGGTAGACAGGCCTAAACACACGAGGAGAGGGGAGCAGGTGGACACCATCAGGTGGAGCAGACAATCACACTAACGAGGAAACACCGGGGCAGGAAATAAAGTCTCTGAAACAAAAGAGGACAGTTACTACAAAATAAAAGCGGACATAGAAAACAGGACTAAACTTAAACTTAACATAAACGACGAGATATGACAGCATCCCTGTTCTGGGGGGTTGGCACAGACGGCTGCGGTACATTCGGGTGGGTTCGTTGCTCAAAGAATCAGAATCGGAAACCGTTCATTGCCAGGAATGTTTACACAAACAAGGAATTTCTTTTGGCGGAAGGTGCAACATTTGACATGCCAAACAACAATCAACATAAACTTAAGTATAAGAGAAGATAAAGATAAAGTGCTTGAACAACAAATAACGTTAAAAGTGTCTAAGTGTATGTTTCTAGTGACATGTGTGTTTAAGTTAAAGTGCATGTTAAAGTGTGTGTGAAGGAGGAGGAGAGATGAATGAGGAGGAGGAGCCTGAAGAAGTTAGTCAGTCATCGGGGGACCCGGGCTCCATTGATGAGCCCGACTGACGACGGGAAAACACATTTTTGTGGCGGGAGGTCTTGGTCAAAGCTGAGCCAGACTCGTGCTTCAGTATTTATAATGCCGTTGCACGTGTTGGACGTCCAGCCGAAACTGGTTGACATCTTTGAACTCAATCATGAATCATTTAAAAGTGTTGAGCGGAGACAAAGGGAGTGTAAGTTCCCCCTTCTTGGTGCCACACAGGCGCGGTGTGTGTCCCCCCCCCCCCACACACATACACACGTACACACACACACACACACACCCTTGACTGAGCCATTCTGCATGTTTGCTTATGATCATGTGTCTAGCGTCCTGCAGTTTATTGAGCGTTTCTCGCTCGGTTTCCCCATTGTTTTGCTTCTGGGAAGTTAAGTAAGATATGGTGTGTCATACTTTGCTTTTGGCCATGTGAGACTTAACTTGCTGCCATGAATACACAACCCACTGCACAATCTTCATTCCCATAAGCTTCCTCACAGCTTCCCCACTCAGGTGCGGTTCCAGGCAGCTCAGGCATGAGTTTTCCTCCCACTCGCAACCTGCAGGCCGGGAAAACTGACTCATGGTTATTTTATTTATTTATTTTGTCCTTTTATGCAACAGGGGGGCGGAGACGGGGTGAGTAAGAGCTGGAAAATCCAGGAATGGTTCTTTAGGGGCTTTCCAATGGGGTTTCAGAAAATGGGAGCGAGGAAAAAGAGGAAGAGAAAAAACAAGACAGGGTTCGTACGGTCATGGAAAACCTGGAAAAGTCATGGAATTTTAAAATGATCATTTCCAGACCTGGAAAAGTCATGGAAAAAACTTAAATCATAAAAGTTTTGGAAAAGTCATGGAAATTTGTTATAATCACATGTTCATTAACACAGAGTTTGAAATAATTAATATGTTTTTCAAAGAAAGACTCAAAATATAAGCCGGCGTACGCTCTCCATACACAACATGTTCTACATTTTTCATGTTTTACTGAGATTTCAATTTGGTCATGGAAATTTGATTTAAAGTCATGGAAAAGTTATGGAAATCCATCGGTCCACATGTGTAAGAACCCTGCAAGAGAATACAACCCCACGACGGCTCTACGCTCCTACATAATATTATTCTTTATTTAATAAAATACACTTTTATTGATCCCACGGTGGGGGAATATTTCTCTGTATTTGACCCGTCATTAGTGATTAAGGGAGCAACTGAGGAGGGTTCAGTGCCTTGCTCAAGGACACTTCGACATGCCACTATGGGGAGAGCGGGGGTCGGACCGGGTACGGGACGACCCCCTCTCCCCCATGACCTGCAGCCGACCTCGTTCTGGAGTAACCGCAACACAAAACAGGTCAAACAGACGTAGACAGAGTATATATGAGTGACTTTAAAACACGCCCAACATCAACCAAACCTCCACGGGCCCTCGTGAAAAAAACAGTGAAGGGTTCATTGTTGTCTGCTATTTGTTGTATTAGTTATTACACAGTTATTACGTGCTACTTTGGCAATATGGTCCTCATTACATTTGTGTCAATAAAGCGTTTTATTTCATTGAAATCGTGTGGAAAACAGGTTGTCCCACCTCACATCTATTTACCTGGTTACTGTAATGACTGTGTAACTAAGCAAATTAGCCAACACCAGCGGTGCCAACAGAATACACCAGCTTGTTCTGGATGTATAAAGAGCGCACCGCGGCTGTCCTCAGAAACATTCGCTTGGCTTTGTTGAGTCAAACGAAATGACAGTTGATGTGGCAGAGATAATTACTGTACGCGGCGCGTGGTTATAAGAGTCTGTTAACGTGCTGCTCCAGAACCCTCACCTGGTGTCAACCTGAAGCGTTGTTGCAGAACGTTGCTGTGTGGCGCGTGTAATTAACCCTCCTGTGACCTTTGGGGTCAATTTGACCCCATTCAATGTTTAACGTCTCTAACAAAAATATTTACGTCATGTTTTTTGCTTCATATTTCATGACTTTTACTAATTTATTGGGGACAACTGGGAAAACATAAAATTCACATGATGATTTATTTATTTATTTATTTATTCGCACAAAATAAAGTAACAAATGTAACATTATTAAAAGACACAGAAATGAGTGCAGGTGAGAAAAGAAACCCAAAGGGCTTGTGCAAGGTTCTCACCTAAAGTAATGAATAATAAACAAGAATAACATTTAATGTGCTAAAACAAACAACAATACACATCAAGGAATACAAAACACTATGTAGATGATGAAGAGGCTTGATGTTTTCAATGTCGTAAACACAACTTGTAGGCATTGGTGTTCTTTGGGGTCAATTTGACTGTGTAAAACA
Source organism: Liparis tanakae (assembly GCA_036178185.1). Lineage (NCBI taxonomy): Eukaryota > Metazoa > Chordata > Actinopteri > Perciformes > Liparidae > Liparis > Liparis tanakae. The sequence continues at coordinate 25,276,005 of CM070094.1, read as the reverse complement.
TATAAGAAATATCAACCTTTTTATTTATTTAAAAGGCTGTTTAGGTAGTCAACAAACACACATAAAGTACCTGACACTTAAACTTGGGAAACAATATTAATTCTAATCATTTTCTGGAGGTTTTAATCACTGGGGTCAAATTGACCCCGAGGGTAAAAGATCTTTTTACATTTGAAGGTGACAGGAGGGTTAAATGAATCTAAAGAACACGTTACACCACATTTCTCCCCACATCCTTCAGCTCCACCTCTCGTCCGCTCACCTTTCTTTTCCTGCTTTCTCTCTCTCTCTCACACACACACACACACACACACTCTGTCCACACGCTGTTTTTTCCCCTGCAATGCCCTTTATTTAGTTATTCGGAGAGGAGTCACCCCCACAGATTTGCATACATCTTTGTGCGTGTGGGACGTTAGGAGAGAAGCATATTCATCGGCGTTGTTTATGTTGTTTTGCCTCCGCCTGCATCGCTTGCTGCATGGTGATGTAACAGGTCTGCAGGATCGGATGTCTCTCTTTGGGAGGAGGGCGATCTGAATTCTGCTGTCTCCTCTGCAAACCTATAGCAAAACAAGCAGCACATTGTGTGTCTGCAGTCTGACCTGCTGGCACTACAAGCAGCGCTGCACCTGTGTTTGCCAGTGCGCCGGCTCCTCATACAAAACGTCACTATGTTCCCTAAACTGAGCGAATGTGGTGCGTTCAGTCATTTCCATTAAAAGTTGCTGGTTCAAAGGCTCCTTCACACACAATGTTGTCTTTCTCTCCCTCCCTGCAGATCTGTTTCCTGGTGTCAGCTTTCCGTGGCAGAATGTTTTCAGAGGACAGCTGTGCCGCTCTGGCGCTCTTCTCCCACTATTTCCACCTCAGCCAGTTCTTCTGGATGCTCATACAGGTAACGGCAGGTTAACAACAACTACACCTGCATAGAAGAGTCGCACTTACAGGCTCTTTTGCTCCGCTTCATTGCCATGTAAAACTGTTTCGGTCTGAAAGGCAAACCTCAGCCACAGGCCCGTGCACAGGTAGACCCGTAGTGGTGCTTAAGCTCCTCCCCTTTTGCCCTGGATGAGAAAAGTGCCACTTTATCTGGAGACACATTTTCTCCTCATTCGTCGGTATTTAATAAAAATCACTTTCAATGTCATCAATTCCCTGCAAATGTTTTTTTATATCTTTTTTTTTAAACGAGTACCTGTTAGCCAATCCGAACTCTCGTACTGTCAGAGGAGACGCCGGTCGAGGACCGCGCAATGAGGGTCACGCTGCCCCCCAAATGTCTGCGCCCGTGCCTGCATAGCAATCTTTCTAACTAGTCAATGTTGGGCTGTAACTCAAGAAAGTCAATAAGGTCAGTCTGTTCGTTCAAATGTCTAATTTCTAATTGAGAAACCTGTAGGTCAAATTTCCTCCAGGCTTAAAGATAAAAAGTGTTTCTATTCTTTCATGTGTTCCTCTGTAAAGCATTGTTCTCTTTACATAACAGTGACACGGCATTCCTCCACCACAAAGGCTGAGGCAGGTTTTGATCAGGGCTTTAGGCCGAGGTACCGGACACTGCTGACTCAGCCCCTCACCCCCCTCAGCCCCTCACCCCCTCACTACCTCAGCCCCTCACCCCCACACCCCCTAACACCCTCACCCCCCTCAGCCCCTCACTCCCTAACACCCTCACCCCCTCACCCCTCAGCCCCTCACCTCAGCCTCACCCCCTCAGCCCCTCACCCCTCAGCCCCTCACCCCCACCCCTCACCCCCACCCCCTCACCCCACCCCCCCACCCACCCTCCCCACCCCCTCACCCCACCCCCTCACCCTCACCCCTCACCCTCACCCACCCCCCTCACCCCCACCCCACCCACCACCCCTCACCCCCCTCAGCCCCTCACCCCCCTCACCCCTCACCCCTCACCTCTCACCCCTCACCCCTCACCCCCCACCCCTCACCCCTCACCCCTCACCCTCCCCTCACCCCTCACCCTCACCCCACACCCCTCACCCCCTCACTCCCTCACCCCTCACCCCTCACCCCCTCACCCCTCACCCTCACCCTCACCCTCCCCCCTCCCCCCTCACCCTCACCTCTCACCCCTCACCCTCACCCTCACCCCCTTCTTTATGACCATCTGCTTTTTATTCTTTGTGACATAACTGCTGAGAATAAAGCCTGGTAGGCAATGTCCCAATCTTCAGTTTAATATGCACACATGGATTATATATGAGGACTTGATTTACAGTCAGAGCGTTAATGACATAAAGAATGTGAACAATTGTTTTAATCACCGCTCAAACAAATAAATAGCATTTGATTGATTAATTATTCTACTCTTCTTTTTTTTTTTAATCACCCAGAAAAAAACAATATGATTTTTAGCTGTCAATACACTGTACACCTAGTCTGAGACAATCTGAATCCTTCAGAGATAACTTTTGACCTCCTGATAGGAGTACTTCACTTTCCCCTACAGAGAGAAACACGGACCCAGACCAGCATAGATCTGTCTCCAAACACAATCATTGACTCTTTTGATTTGTTTAGGCTTTAACACGTAAACATGCTTGTTAAACCGATTGGATAAATGTTCCATAAACCATAAGGAATCTTCTTGATGGTTTATGGAGCTTCTCTCGCTCTCCTCCCTCTGCTTCTCGATGTCTGAGAACAAGTGACATTTGGACTGTAGGGGAACACGATTGGATTGGATTGGATTGGATTGGATTGGATTGGATTGGATTGGATGATCATTGTTTATAGTCGATATAATCTCTCGTGGCACATATGTTATTATCGGTGAAGTATGATGAGATTAGTCCTCGTTGACCTCAGAATGTTCACCAGATGACCCTAGAGGTAGAATGTGGACGAGGAGAATTGGCAGGAAGACAAAATTCATTTCAATTCAGTTTATTTGTGTTGCCCATTTTCACAAATTACAAATCCCCCTCAGAGTGCTTTACAATCTGTACACATAGACATCCCTGACCTTTGACCTTTGACCTCACATGGGATCAGGAACAACTCCCAAACAACCCTTCAGGGTAAAAGGTGAGAACCCTTGAGGAGAGAACAGAGGAGGATCCTCTCCAGGTGGACAGGTGTCATAGAGGTCATGTGACCAGAAGGACAGATTTAGAGTTAAAACACATTCAATGAAGATGACAGAGTGGATGAATAGTTCATAGTCGGCATATTCCACGATGGAGACCTCCACGAAATGGGTTTTGATGTTAAGAACAACAAGTTTGGCCCCACATGGTCGTGGTTAGTACGGTGATAGAGTTTATATTATATAACGGAGAAAACATAAACTATGATTCACCCCAAAAGGAGTTTAAAAATTCCATTTATATTTTTCTTTTTTCACTCACTCCCTCCTGCTTTTTCTTAAATGGCCCTTGTTCTTTAACACCGCGACCCAAAAACGACCCGGACGTTTCCTTGTTGTCAGCAGCTATAGCAGCTGACAACGAGAATACGACTGACGCTCTAATAGAAGCGTAACTTTAAAACCTTTCAGTCGTCACAACATCTCGGCGCTCATTCTCCCTCGATCAGGTAGACGCCTTCAGCTAAGTAGCTGATATTAACGGGCGCCATCAAGCCAGCTCAGACCATAGTGAAGACTCAAATCAATAACTGCAGTGTGTGTGTGTGTGTGTGTGTGTGTGTGTGTGTGTGTGTGTGTGTGTAAAAAGATAGCATGCCCAATAGTTGGTCGGAGGAATAAGCGTTGGCGTAGTGCCATAAAACAGCCAATAACTGAATAACTATTCAGACCCGCTTTTTCATGACTGCAGAGGCAACCTCAGCCTTCTGAGAAACAGGATCATATTACATAACAATACTTTACAGCCATCGCCCTTTACTCTACTGCGCCAATTGCCCTGATTCGTAGTCAAACGATACCTGCCAGTGTTCCTGGATAAGACACATATTTGATTGTGATAATGGTTGAATAAGTGGCCTCTAAAGTCCATCAGCCAGCCATGTGGTCAGAAACACAGGGGGGAGGGGGGGGGGGGGTTCCAACTGCGCTATTGCCTTAATCAAAGTCAAAGTCAAAGTCAGTTTTATTTGTCAATTTTCATATGTGCAAACATACAGAAGATTGAAATTGCGTTTCTCTTCTGTGCAACATAAAGTGATAAAGTGATTTGTGCAACATATAGACAACATAAAGGACCAGTAAACCCAAACATTACATAATAATCCCTTATCTCAGTGGTATCCAGCAATGCAGGTAGTTTCAGTTGTGTGTGTTAACCTTTTAAAGATGTGGTCAAATGCAAAGTCTGGATTATAATCTGACTAATGCACACTATTGACTGTGAGTATTTCTTCAAGAGGAGGTTAAAGTGAAAACTACTCGCTACCAATTCAGTGGCTTAATCTGACTCACCAGGACATCGCCTTTGAAAAAGGAAAATCAAAAGCAAATTTTCATGTCGAGGTACCGCTAAATAAAAGTACATGCAGTTCTCTAATCCGACTATTATCTTATTGCAAAGCTACGGGTGCGAATAAAGTGACCCGTGTGCTGCATGTGTGTGTGAGGGTGACCATTGCTGTGTTGTGTGTGTGTGCAGCGATGTTCGTCGTGTCAGTGGTGATAACACATGGTTGTGGTCACGGGGCAGCAGGAGGTTATCGGAGGGAGAGGTCAGTGTCGCTTAACCTCCTTTCATTAGTTGCACCACCGCGGTGACCGCCGGGCAAACGGCCTGCAGGGCTCACAGACCGACACCAACATCATCAGATGTTATTCAGGATAGCTGTTGTTTACATATGGAATTAAAGAAGGAATTGCATTCTTGACTATGCTTAGATTATGTCTAATTTAAGTAAAATCGTTAAAGGTTTGGTCCAAATAAAGCTAAATAGAGTAGATGTCATCCATGTCTAACCCCAGCCCACAAGAAAGAGCTACTTAGTTTTCCCCTTGAGCTTAATAATAATAATAAATAATAATACATATGATTTATATAGCGCTTTTCAAGGTACTCAAAGACGCTTGACAACACATAATTAAAAAAAGAACTAAAAGCAAGCATTCTAAATTACGATAAAACAAATGATAAAAGCAAATAAGAACATACAGAGCAAACAATCACACATTAAAAGCAGTTTTGATTTGTGATTTGAATGATGAAAGTTCGGTTCAGTCAGGATGATTGGTTATTATCCGGGGACCATTTGATTAGATGTTGGGATCGATCGGGTCAAAGGTCAAGGTCATGAAACGGTCAAAATCTTCTTTTTACCATAGTGTGGTCAATTCATATCCAATTGGCAACTAATGTCAAAATGTTCATAAGTAAATGCCCAATCTTGTGATATGTGAAGGTATGCGCTCTACCGAGTATAACTATGATTATTATTATCATAGTTTATGAAGGTGCTGCTTCTTTTGTTGTGTGTTTACAGTCCTGTGCACTACTTTATTTTTCTCAAACTCGTTCTCCAGGCGGTGAACTTCTGGCAGGTGCTGGTGATGAACGACGAGCACACGGAGCGCCGCTACCTGCTCTACTTCCTGTTGGGCTGGGGCCTCCCGGCTCTGGTCATCATCGTCCTGGTGGTCGTGCTGCTCGGCGGCTTCGGGTGGACGATACACGCCGTGTACGGGCTGGTCCACGGGGACGTGTGAGTGGACTTTACAAAACACAATCGCGAACAACAAACACACACACACACACACACACACACACGGTCTTTAGACCGATGACAGGGAGGCGGAGCTGACCCAACACGAACCTGATCCGTCCTCATGAGAGGACTCCTGAGTCAGCCGCAGTGACTTCACTTTCTGTTTTAGGCGTAGGTGAGTTCTACTTTGGGCTGGATCAGAACCAACAGAAAACACCTGAGCCCGTGACATCATGTGAGGAGGAGGCGGCTCGGCCAATCAGATGCATTCATAGAAACTTGAGTATGTAGCTTAGAGGTGGAGGCTTTCAAACTGCAGGGTTGAAAGGAGGAAGGAGGAAGGGAGGAACCTTGAATAACCCAGCTACTGTTTGGTTGTGTGTGTGTGTGTATGTCTGTGTGCTTTGGCTCAAAATAACTGATTGCCATCTATGTACAGAAAACCTAGAACACAACAGATGAGGTCACTGCACACCGGTTCCTAATCAGCTGGATCTGTGCATTACGTGTGTATGCGCGCATGTTTGCGTGCGTGCGTGCGTGTGTGTAGTAATCGCCAAAGTAAACCTTTTACACTGAGCATGTGTGATAAAATGTGCACGGCAGGCAAAGTCAAATACTGATGGAGCCTGAACCCTTAAATCACGGCTAAAGTTAGCCAGAGGTCTGAGGCGGGGCTGTTATCCTTGGGATGGAGTGTGTGCTCTGTGTGAGCGGGTGTGTGCGAGACAGGGAGCGTACACATGAGAGATTCAAGGATACAGAGGAGTATTCAGTTACCCTGGAAGCGTACCTTCCTCTTAGAGGGAATGAGGCAGCCTTTGAATCCCCTCCCTCCCTCCCTCCCTCCCTCCCCTCCCTCCCTCTCTTCTAGTCAACAGACAGCCGTCTTGTTTTCTCACCACTCCAGTTCCCTCAGCTTCAGCCTGCCTGCATGCAAACGGGTGTCAACCTCCAGCCTTGCGTCACTGAGCATTGTTGTGCCGTACATAGTGCATTGTGTGTGTATTTGTGTCAACAGAAACCTGTTTTTTGTGATGATTGCATGTTTGTGTCACCTCCTGTATGACAACTGCAGAGCTGCGACCGTGCCTTCTGTATGGTTCAGACTTACACGGGATACTTATTATGACGCAGCACTTCTTCTTCTCATGCCTTCAGCTTCGCTCATAGAACCCTCACAACAGATGCATCACCCGCTTGGCTTTTTGGTCTGCAGTTCATCTCATAATTATAGTTTGGAGTCCATACAGTTGTCTCTTACTAGTTATTATTTGAGTCTGAGGTGATGGACTAGGTTATCTCCTTCATGGTTGGTTTAAGTACTTTATAGCCAGGTTAGAAAGTTGCTCAAGTCATTTCCTATGTCGAACATTTATACATTTTTTTACCATATTTTTTTTACTCTTTTTTTACTCTTTTACCGTTTGTTTTTTTACTCTTTTTGGCTATAACAAGCCCATTGCACATACTGGTTTACTTATAGCGTTTATTTATAGCTTTTTGCACTATCCTCGTGGATATCAACACTCAATCAATGCACACTATATCTGTAAATTATGTATTCTCCCTACTCCCTGTGTACATGTTCCCCCCTATGTGTATTGTTGTTTGTGAGTTAAGTTAAATGTTAAATGTATAAGCTATTGGATGACATGAATTTCCCTCGGGATTAATAAAGTGTCCATCTATCTATCTATCTATCTATCTATCTATCTATCTATCTATCTATCCATCTATCTATCATGACGATAATCAATTTCATGCTTTTATAGTCCTGCCTTTGTAAATGTAAATATTCAACTTTAATGTCTTGCTCTCGTGTCATGTGAGTCGAGGTCACCATGGCAACATGCATGTTACATTACATTACATCACATGTCATTTAGCAGACGCTTTTATCCAAAGCGACTTACAATAAGTGAATCAACCTAGAGTACAAACTAAGAACAACAAGAATACAGAAAGTAACATTTCCTCAACATAGTCAAACTAGAAAAGTACCACAATAAGAGCCATTCAAGTACTACTAAAGTGCAAATCTGTGTTTAATCCAGATATAGTCGGAAAAGGTGCGTTTTCAGTTTTCGGCGTATGTCTCCTTAATGGGGAAGTGAGTCGTACTTTAACTTGATATTCGGCGTTCCTTAAACAAGATCCATTACACTCCACATGTATGTATAGAAGAGAAAACCCCTGCAGTATTTTTGTAAAAGCCCCCATAAAATTACTCATTTTATTTCTTCTATCCCAAACTCTTGATGAAGCGGCCCCCTGCCTGATGTTTTCTCTTTCTTGTGGGACTTTCCTCACAGGAGGATCTCATCCTCTCACAAGGCCACAGCCGTACGGATATACATATTCCAGCGTGTTTCATTTCTCATAGTCTGGCTGTCTTGCTGGTGGATGATGACACAATACTTTATTTGGCATACCTCATGTCATGTTGTGGCTAGCGTGGCTCCAAATATTTCTGTGCGATTACTCAGGCCTCCCGTGAGGTCCTATCTATATTTCACGCTCCCACCAAACCAGGGGCCGGACTTGTTTTGTGAAAAGGACGGAGTGGCGTCGGTGTTTTGATAGTTGTTTGGCAGTTAACAGTTTATATGAGGATGTTGATTTTCCCCAGAGAAAAATGTTCTGCTCTGGGGTTTTTTTAATAAAGAAGAAAAACATGTCTGATTGGATAGAAGCTGGGAAAGGAATTGAGATTTCCCAGGAAAGAAAATTAGGCTATCTTACTCTAATAGACAAATTGTAGAGATTCAGATAACTTGAAGAAGAGAAAGAGAAAAGGAAAAACAATAAGCATTCTTCATATGATCCTGCCTAACAGATGTTCAGTATATGAACTTGACCACTCCATTCTTCCTCCTAAGCAGGAGACACGCGTATCATGACGCATGTTTCTACTGTTCTCTCAGTCTCTAAATAGAAAAACACTTGCAGGAGTCTTTGACCCTTTGTAGCTGCAGATTGACCTGGTTGCTCGGAAGATTTAAGAACATGCGTGTTTTGCTTTTTAAAGCAAAAGCTGCTGTTGAGTGCTAAGTCTTAGGTCGGCTAGAACCGGCTAGAACCTGTTGGTGAAACTCAACCTGACTGAATATGGAGCAATAACAGCATTTTTCCATATTTTAGGGCGTACCTTTGGGTTGGATGCAGACTCTACTCATCACCTCTTTCTCTCTTTCAATTTCCTCTTTTATTCTCATACATTCTGCTTATTTCTACATGCACTATAAATTAACCGATCCCTTCTACTGTTGCCCTTCCCCTCTCCAGGTGCTTCATCCCAAACATCTACGCAGCTCTGTGCACGGCGGTGCTGGTGCCGCTCATCTGTCTGGTCGCGGTCATGGTGGTGTTCATCCACGTCTACCAGGTCACTCTGCAGTGGAAGGCGTACGACGACATCTTCAGAGGACGGACCAACAGCACAGGTACCGAATACAGCAAACATTCATCAACCCAGTTATGCATAAGGATAGAAATGAGTAAAACAATGTGTTAAGTTACACAATCTCTCAATCTGCCCCACAACAGACAGTAACCTGCATCCAGGGTGCCCTCAGGAACTAGATTGCATCCACCCTTATTTTGGGCAAAAACTTTCTGCCCCTATTTTGCTCAGATTCCAGCTTCTGTCTGTCTGCTGTGTGTGTACCCAAGAGATTAATGACACGGGAACAAAACAATACTCGCTTCCATGACTGAAAATAATGCTGACGGACACTCTTTCATTTCGCCATTGCACTTAAATTAAATATTCGAATGCACTCACAGTGACCGTGTTTACAGGCATTCCAATAACTGTCTTAGTCGGACTGAAATCGAATTATCCGTTTCATGTCAACTCCTTTGTTCGACGATGTGCGGCCCGACTACGATCCGATTAACTCCCCTGGATAACTCGATCCGATCCGGTTGATAATCCGACTATCGCGGCATGTAGCGGTGGATTGGATTAGGAACCGGACTTTGCGTCTTTGCCCAACGAGTATCGCCACGAGCATCAGCACAAGCTGCAGGGCTCTCAAGTGTCACGCATTTCGGTCTTAACTCCCGCCACACATCGTATTTCTCATGCTGAAAACAACTCTCGGCTATTTAATATTTTAATGTGCCGCAGCGCCAACATGAGCCGCGCCGCCCTCACCGTGGAGAAATCAAGCGCTCCCTGGAGTTCTGCTGTGAGGTGCCACTTATCAGCCAATCAGAAAGAAGAAATGGGCTACACAAGCCCATCAGAAAACAAACATATCTGTTGTATCCGGGTAACATTTAATCCAGCAACCAATGAACCAATGTCTTCAAAACTTGAGCCCTGGCGTTGTAGTGAAACAGCGCCCCCTGTGGTATCGGAGGTGACATGCTTTCGGCCAATGATTCGAATTACTCACTGCCATGTATATTGGGATAATAGAAGATCCCCCAAAAGATAGCATAGTCCGACTAAAGCAAGATTAGAACGATACCATCATGTAAACGCACTGAGTGCCGTGCTGAAGGATGTGTAGCTACAACCCCAAACTTGTACTTTATCTAAGATTATAGAGATACGGTCTGGATGAGGAGTATTGTTTTGGCGCAATCGGTCACGTTGCCCACACATATAGATCCTCACCAAACCTCCGGAACGCCTCCGTGTCCCGGCTGTAATCGGTGGCCATCGGTGGGCTTAAGCTTGTTTTGCCCAGTGGAGTTTCTCCGATGACAGAGCAAAGCCTGAATTAGTGCTGGTCCGTTGGCCGGCGAGCGGTCGGCCCGACTCGCTGTGTGTGGCCTCTGAAATAGTTTTGGCGAACCGAAAGCCGTGCCTCGCCGAGCTGCAGGTAGGTGCGCATGAGTAATGAGAGCAACACGCTCAAAAAACAGGCTGAGGCTAAAGGTCAGTCTGTAGAGAACAAAAGTAGACGGGATAGGTTTGGGCGAGTTGAAGAATAAGAGAGGAGGAATATGGTTCTGTTCTGTGTTAGAGGAGGAAAACAGGAAGTAGTCGACGTAGCAAACAAGGCAGCTTTTAAAACTCCTTATTTACATAGAGAGAGAAGCAGAGAGCGAATGACGGGAAACGCAGTCACAGCAAATTCTATTCAAAGCAGCACTCTAACGTGTGTGTGTGTGTGTGTGTGTGTGTGTGTGTGTGTGTGTGTGTGTGTGTGTGTGTGTGTGTGTGTGTGTGTGTGTGTGTGTGTGTGTGTGTGTGTGTGTGTGTGTGTGTGTGTGTGTGTGTGTGTGTGTGTGTGTGTGTGAAGCAGAATAAAACTAATCGCAGGTTTAAAAAGTCTCAGTTCCAACCGCCCTGATCATCTTCAGGCTGGCGATGTGGTCATTAGACAACCGACCAATCACAGAACATATCATGGTTCACCGGGATGTGCTTTCCATGTTTTGCTTCATCTTGACGTTCCCACCCAGCTGAGATTTCGTGCCAAACAGTGAATATTTATGTCAACAACATTTAAAAATGCCTAACTACATTAACTAAGGCTGAGAGCTTTGCTGTGTGTTTGTGTGTGTGTGTGTGTGTGTGTGTGTGTGTGTGTGTGTGTGTGTGTGTGTGTGTGTGTGTGTGTGTGTGTGTGTGCGTGGATTCCTCTAAGAAGCCTGAATGCCAAACTCAGCGGGCGAGACGTAGCAGGACTTCTGACGTCAGGGAGAAGGGAGTGTGCAGTTCCTGAAACTTCATTGTGTCCACTGTCTTACGAAAGTGGTATTCACTGAGCCCTTATTACAGGCCTCATTCAACCCGTAAGGTGTGTGTGCCAAACATGATGCTCTTTTGATCTGGAAGTGGGCAGACTTTCAATTTGCTCAACAGAGCATTCAATGAATAACTGTTGTTCTTCTCTTCTTAGCTGTAGTTGAAATCAGGGTTCGTACGGTCATGGAAAACCTGGAAAAGTCATGGAATTTTAAAATGGAAAAAACTAAAATCATAAAAGTTTTTGAAAAGTCATGGAAATGTGTTATAATCGGAATAGAATAGAATAGAATAGAAATATACTTTATTAATCCCCATGGGGAAATTTGTTGACACATTAGCACCAATAAACTAAACACAATAAAATATAAATATAAGAAAGAAAGTAAGTGACTGTGCATAAAGTACACAAAGTAAAATATAAAATAAAATAAAATATATATATGTACACAACATATATGTAAAATAAATATATATATATATATATATATATATATATATATATATATATATATATATATATATTAGACAGTGTCACATGTTCATTTAGGCCGAGTTTGAAATAATTAATATATTTTTTAAAGAAAGACGCTCAAAATATAAGCCGGCGTACGCTCTCAATACGCAACATGTTCTAAATTATTCATTTTTATACCGAGATTTCAGTTTGGTCATGGAAATTTGTATTAAAGTCATGGAAAAGTCATGGAAAAGTCCTGGAAATCCATCGGTCAAAATGTGTAAGAACCCTGTGAAATGCACCGCTGCATATCCATGCATGCATCAGCATTAAAAATCTATTAGTCTGAATATATAATGCTGCATAATTAGTTAAATACGTGTGATACTTGTTGCTAATACATTTATTACTTAAGTAGGATTTGGAATGCTTTTCTGTGTAATGGAGTATTCGTAATGAGTTGTATTGTTACTGAAGTAAAGGATCAGGACACTTCTTCCACTCCTGAAAACACATATCTCATATTGTCATCACTCTTACCAGAATATGCTCTGCCATGAAGCAACATAAAACCAAAGCTCTAACGGTGCCTCCATGTTCACACTCACTCACATATCTCCTGTGTGCGTGGTGTTTGTGCGTGCTCAACACACACTTATTACCGCTTGTTGTTATTACAGCTGCTGACCTCTCCGCGACAGTGATGTCAGCGCCGTATCGAGTTTCCACCCCGGCTGTTTTCTCCTCTCAGTTTGTCTTCTCGCAGCAGGAACTGGCGCTGGTCACGTGTGAACCGGGTTCTGTGTGGAGAACAGCAGCTCCTGCACGTACAGGGAAAGGACACATGGTTTTGAGCAGGACTCACACGATGGGAGGTTAAACTGTTTCAGAAAGCAGGGTTCTTACGGTCATGGAAAACCTGGAAAAGTCATGGAATTTTGAAATGGTCATTTCCAGGCCTGGAAAAGTCATGGAAAAAACTTAAATCCTAAAAGTTTTGGAAAAGTCATGGAAATTTGTTAAATCACATGTTCATTTACGCCGAGTTTGAAATAATTAACATGTTTTTTAAAGAAAGATGCTCAAAAAATAAGCCGGTGTACGCTCTCAATACACAAAATGTTCTAAATTGTTAATTTTTTTACCGAGATTTCAGTTTGGTCATGGAAATTTGGTTTCCATTGAAAAGTCATGGAAAAGTCATGGAAATCCATTGGTCAAAATGTGTAAGAACCCTGAGAAAGAGTCCCGTCACCCGACGTAGCATCCCCCTCCCAGAAAGCTGAGACCTTCTTATGTGCTCATGCAAATACTTACATCATGCATTCATGTTTGCTCACTCACATACAAGTACATGCACACGTGCATTGACGGATCATGCCGGCTGTGCTTCTCTCTGCCTCTTCTTTGTGGCGTGGAGACAAGCAGTCGGTGTTGGCCCTGGGAACCGGTTCCTACTGTGGGAGCTCTGCCCTGTGCAGCCACTGAAATGTGCTGACATGGTTGGAAAAACTCAAACCAAGGAGGGGGCAGATATACAGACGTGCTAAATAGAAGAAAGTGAAAGATGTATAGGAGAGCATCTGTTGCTCTGACTAAAAACACGAGAAAGTTTGAGAAGAAAGGGAAAAGACACAAAAAATAACCCTGAAAAGAAACATTAACACACTTAGAAGCAAACAGACACCAAATGAACACTGAATGTTCAGAGTGAGCCTGAAACACAACGAGACTTCAACATTATTACTGAAGCATCGGAGAACAACGACCAGAGTAAGAGCAGAATAAATAAAGACTCACAGGAAATAAGAAAATGAGAAGAAAGGAAAAATGGTCAAGAAAGTGGACGAGAGTTCAGGGTAAAGGGAAAGTTATATACTCTTCATTCTCTTTGACACAATGGGAAAGAATCACTTGGAGACTAATTCTCCCAGTGGAGGATGAAGCTGGTAGTTCTAATTCACAGGTTCTTTCCTCTGAGTCTCCTCATCAAGGACCTGATCACCTGATTGATCATCAGTGATCATCTGGTTACTCGTCACATGACCTGAAGACAGAAGTCTCCTTCTGGCTCCTCCTCCTCCTCGTTTCCTTACATCCATGAAGTCATTGACTCTTCACTTCACCCTCACAGACCCCTGAGGGACTCGCAAGAATACATGATTTCATATTCTGCTTCTTCCATATTCGGCATTTCGGTTTAAAAAGACTCCATCTTGGGCGGGGCCGGGATTTGCCGTGACATCGGCCAGAGGAAAGCTGCAGCGAGGTCAGGAGCAGAGCCCGGAGCGGCGGGGCGGTGGAAGTGGCACCTCGGCGAGAGCTCTCTGTGCTCTGTGTTTGGATCCTACTTGTGAGGTGAACCGTACGGCCCGTCCCACGCAACACGGGCCAGCAGACGGGAGGGACCCGGGGCGGCGCATTCTCCCTGTGCGTCTGGGGCGCAGGTCATTTAGAAGACGACCTTGACCTCGTTTCCAAGCCCTCTTCTTTCTTCGCTCTTCCGTGTGGTTCTATTATAGCAGCGCTATGCCGTTTAAGGCAGCCGAGTACGTATCAGAGCCACGTCGGCTGGTTTTTCTTCTTCTTTTCATCCCTCATTTGCAGCACACAGGGTCCGTACGGTCGTGGAAAACCTGGAAAAGTCATGGGATTTTAAAATGGTGATTTCCAGGCCTGGAAAAGTCATGGAAAAAACTTAAAACATAAAATTTTGGGGAAAGTCATGGAAATTTGTTGTAATTACATGTTCATTTACGCAGTTTGACATAATTAATATGTTTTTTAAAGAAAAGCGCTCAACATATAAGCCGGCGTACGCTCTCGATATGCATAATGTTCTACATTTTTCAGGTTTTTACAGAGATTTCAGTTTGGTTATGGACATTTGGTTTAAAGTCGTGGAAAAGTCATGGAAATCCATCGGTCAAAATGTGTAAGAACCCTGAGCACACACCCTATATCCATGCTGGCTGTGGAGTTCATGATGTAGATGTGTTGTGAATATTCAGTTGACTGTGTATAACTAGTGTATTACACCCAAGCGGCAACCTGCGTCTATGATAAATATCCCTACTTCTAATTTGATTAATTACTACCTTGGTGAACATTGTAAACCTGAGTTTCTCATTACAGCCTGATGACCATGCATGTAGTTAATTAAGGTCTCTTTTAGAGTAAAATACACAATGTTCTCTTCCCAGAATGTCTCTTCCACAAGCACATTTATAGCTATAAAGTGAATTCATCAAGTAGAGCCTCTTTTCTAATGGTATGTCAAATATTCCTCTTTATGAGGACCCTGATCATTGAAAAGATGCACAGTTTTTAGTCTTGCAGTCTGCTCCTGAAGGCAATGCTCATTTAGTTCTGACCTCCAATGAGCCGTTCCACTAATAGAGGGAATGATTGTTCAAGATGAGAGGTACACCACGTCCTGATATAGAGGAGGTGCAAGGATGCATACGAGGCCCGAGTTCAGTCTCCATTTCATTACGAGACTGAGGGTGTTGAACTCTCACACCATGAATCATGTAGTACAAAAGGCTTTAAAGGAATAGAAATGTACCTGTCCTCACTGTAAGGGTGACAGGTACTGGAACCCAAAAGCACGTGAACAGGGATGCAGGAGGAGGATCTTTGCTTGGTGATTCAGGCGGGTCAGAGGCGGGTCAACAGGCAAGCAGGGTCGTAACGGGCAGATCAGATTTAGTCATTAGGAATTCTCTGGAGAGTTTGGCGACGACACACAAGACAATCTGGCAGAGGACGAGTGGAAGTGAGGGAGCTGAAGAGGGAGGGGCTAACGGTGAGGAGGGCGTGAGGACCAGGTGAAGAGAAAGAGACAATCAGGTGAGGAGGACAGGCAACTAAAAGGATGCAAGCTGCCGTAAAACACAGAAGAAGAAGAAGAAGAAGAAGAAGAAGAAGAAGAAGAAGAAAGGTGGAGAAGTCGTGACACTTACCTCTTATAGATCAAACCTCAGTTTAGAGACACGTGCAGAGAGACCTCTCGCCTCCTCTTATCGGAGGAACACTCGACGCAGTCCAAATACAGCAAGCGTGATTTAGCGTTTCTCTGTGTGTGTGTGTGTGTGTGTGTGTGTGTGTGTGTGTGTGTGTGTGTGTGTGTGTGTGTGTGTGTGTGTGTGTGTGTGTGTGTGTGTGTGTGTGTGTGTGTGTGTGTGTGTGTGTGTGTGTGTGTGTGTGTGAGATGAAGATCTGGCACAAGGTTTGGGGCATTAATATTAGTAATTCTATCAATAATATTACAAGGCTACTAGTATTCATTTTAATGGGATTTTCAAAAAATGTTTAACAACAAGATGAATTCAATAAAATGTCTGAATGACTGAGTCACAGAGCAGCCATGGCGTTCCCCACTGGAGAACTTGTTCCACCTCAAGACGCTTAATATCAGACACAAAAACATGCCTTTAGTTCAGTGAATTGACGAGAGGGATTTCTATTATAAGTTGACCACGTCCGTGTATAAATATGGCATAACATGCTCCGTGTGCCAGGTGTCGGCCGTGCACACGTCGGGCTCTTAGAGCACGAACAGCTTCACTGGCAAATGCTCAGAAGCAGCAAGATGGGAGCGCTGAGCGATCGCTCGATGGCGAACATGAGCCCCGAGGGCTTCTCCAAAACTTTAGTTTCTGCTCTCCAGCAATGTGCGGCACGCATGAGTGTGGGCTGTAATCAGGACCCACATGGCGGTGCGTGTGCTCGTTAAGCCTGTTGGAGGCTGTGTGAGGCTGTGTGAGCCGTGAGGAGCGGCTCATTAAACAGAATTCCCATCTCGTTACCGCCCCGCTTCAGGAACATGCAACACATGAAGGATCACTTTGGACTTTACACCAGCCACAAAGCAGATTATGCACCAACATCTGGATTCAAACATGAAGTGTGAATCCTTTATATCGTGTTAACCTACAGGGTGTAAAGTAGTAATTGCATACTTGAGTGTATGTGTGTGTGTGTGTGTGTGTGTGTGTGTGTGTGTGTGTGTGTGTGTGTGTGTGCGTGTGTGTGTGTGCGCTCAATGATACAAAGAATACCGTAGCTGTAATTAGCTCATATTCATCAAAAGTACGATAAATAATATAAAGTTTGCATATATATATATAGACATATATATATTCTTTTTTTATTATCTATATATACATATATATAGATATTTATATATATATATATATTACATATGTAATATATATATGTAATATATGTATGTATCTTGTATATATTTATATATAAATATGCATATATATATATATATTTATATATATATTTATCTTTATATATAGATAGATATATTTATATATATATATATATATATTATTTATATATATATATATATATATATATATATATAAGATAGAGATGTACATCGATATTCCACTATTCATATAAATAAAGTATCCTGTCACAATCTTTTTATATTTATTCAAGCATTATTGCACTATTGTATCACGTTCATATAGTATGCATTTTTGTGTATACATTTATATTTATATGTTTACATAGTAGTTAAATATAAACTTTGTTGTACATTTTTGTATTGTCTATTCCTTTGAATATATATTGAGAGCAAAGCTGGAGTCCAATCCCTTTTATGCTTACGCACACACGGCCAATAAACCATGAATGTGGATTTGAGTCATAAAGTCGACGTCATCTCGTTGAACCTCCTGGTGGTTTTCTTGTTCTCCAGAGGTGCCGCTGGTCCTCTACCTGTTCCTGCTCGTCTCTCTGGTGTGGTTGTGGGCCGGCCTCCATGTTGGCTACAGGTCCCTGTGGATGCTCATCCTCTACGTCATCTTCAACTGCTTGCTGGTGAGCTTCTCTACCTGTGGATCTTGTTGTTTGTTGACGTGCCTCCCTACCTGTCTAACCTGTCCTTGTTTATTTCTTCACTGGTGCAGTTGTTTTACTCACACGCTCCAGCAGCATTTCCTTTCCTCTCGGTTATACGCCGTAAGCAACCGGATGAATGGAGTGATTTGCTCTTCCTCTTCTTCATCTCATCATTAGTGTTGTCATTAATTTCCCCATCAGCATACATTTAAGTTGTCGTCTCTGTTAATGTACACTGTGTGTGTGAAACCAATATAATTACATGTTTTGATATTCAATTCAATTCAATTTGATTCAGTTTATTTGAATATCCCAATTTCACAGACATGCATCCTCAAGCAGAGGCTTGGATTTTCAGTTACCATGTTTAGTATCTTTTAGTTCGCATTTTTCTCTTTTTCTATTTCGCCGTGACGCGAGGATCACACACATTAAATATTCATGATTTAGGCTGGTACGTGTGTGTGTGTCTGTGTAACTGTTTGTCTGTGTGTGTGTGTGTGTGTGTGTGTGTGTGTGTGTGTGTGTGTGTGTGTGTGTGTGTGTGTGTGTGTGTGTGTGTGTGTGTGGATGGATTGTTGACTTAGAGAGAGTGATGAAGGCTCCCTCTTCTTCACTTTGAAGCCCCTCTTTGATGTGTTGGCCGAGGCTAGAAAAGGCCTCAGGAGGGGAGAGGCGGGCGGGGCTCTCCCCCTGTCACGTCTCTCTCTCTCTCTCTCTCTCTCTCTCTCTCTCCACTTTCTTGAAAAGAAAAGAAATCCAGGGTGCTCCCCTTTCTTTGGTCAAATATGCTCTTTTATTTTATATCAAATGTATAAATGTTGAGTAAAAAAAACACTATACAAATACCTCCATTTGAATGCAAACTCCCAGACATTCATAAAATAGAAGTGCTGTTTATAAACTTTAAACAGTTATATAACAGACGGTCATCAATAAGTAAAGGTTGGACTCTAATACCTCTGGTTTTATTATTGTACAGCAATCTCCATTAGATAATAGATTCATCCATGGCCACGTCTGAAATGCAATTAATAGAAGACTCACTGCTCTGATCACAGTGCATTATAATGACTGTCAGGATTAAGTGTAGCTCATTAACATGTCGTGTTGCATCTTTAATAACTAATAATGATAATAATAATAATGATCTAATAATTTTATATCAAATGTATAAATGTTGAGTAAAAAAAATACAGGATACAAATCATTTGAATAATTACATTTTATAGATATTCAATAAAATAGAAGTGTTTGTTTATAAACAACATTTAATATGTTATATATTAAATCATAAAAAATATTATCTGGCATTGCGCTGTGTTTTTTGTGTTTTTCAACCAAAAGGGATTTTCGCTGTTTAGGGGCGGAAAAACTTTACAGAGAAAGAGTTAATAATAATAATAATAATAATAATGATACTAATAATAATAATAATAATGATAATAATAATGATAATAATAATAATGATAATAATACATTTTATAAGTCACCCAAGGTCACCTTACAGTAAAAAAAATACAGGATAAAAGCATGAAAAATAGAAACAAAATTAAAACAGAAAAGTCCAACATTCACACGAGACGATATCAATACGAAACTTAAAAAGAAAAAAGAAAAGCAGCGGAGGAGGCGCGGCAGCAACTCGCCAGCCGACCCGACCATCACTCAGATTAAGTGGCAGCATTTACTTTCATTTTTAATACATTTATAATACCGCGGTAAC
This sequence comes from Liparis tanakae, assembly GCA_036178185.1. Taxonomy (NCBI): domain Eukaryota; kingdom Metazoa; phylum Chordata; class Actinopteri; order Perciformes; family Liparidae; genus Liparis; species Liparis tanakae. The sequence goes on along the minus strand of CM070094.1, from coordinate 25,256,601 downwards.
ACCGGAATTATCCTGCCGGGGTACATTCTTCCGTCATCTTCTGAGAGACGCCATCTGCATGTGAAGTGTGCCATAGCAGGTCTGTGGTAACCGGGGGCGATATGTGGCATCCACATGCCAAAGACAACAGGGCTGCACCAAAGCAAACTCCTCCTGTCGGCAGAGCGACTAATGAAGAGAAGTGATGTCAGCGGTCGATGTGGCACTTAGCGCTCGCTGATGACCTCGAGAGAGCTGACCTCACTCTGTGACATCATGTGGTCAGATTCTCCCACTGACCCATAGTGGCGTGCTGCTCTTTGAAGCCAGTGGTCACTGGTTATATGACCAGGTCAGATTAGCACTTCAGTGGCTCTTAATTATAGTATTACTCATGTTCTTACTTATAGTATTACTTATGGTATTATTTATAGTATTACTCATGGTATTACTCATGTTATTACTTATAAGATAAGATATTCATTTATTAGTCCCACAGTGGGGAAATTCAAGGATCACAGCAGTGGGTGTATATAGAGCATTAATAAAAATAAAATAAAAGATACAAATCAAAACACAATACCAAATACTAAAATACTAAATAATAATACTACTAATAAAATACAAATACTAAAACTAAATTACTAATACTAAATAGTAATCCAAAATATATATATATATATATATAATATATATATATATATATAATATAGTATTATTATAGTATTACTTATGGTATTATTTATAGTATTACTCATGGTATTACTCATGTTATCACTTATAGTATTACTTATGGTATTATTTATAGTATTACTCATGGTATTACTCATGTTATTACTTATAAGATAAGATAAGATAATCATTTATTAGTCCCACAGTGGGGAAATTTAAGGATCACAGCAGTGGGTGTACATAGAGCATTAATAAAAATAAAAAATAAAATAAAAGATACAAATAAAAACACAATACTAAATACAAATAATAATAATAAAATATATAGTATTATTATAGTATTACATATGGTATTATTTATAGTATTACTCATGGTATTACTGGTAAGAGTGTGTGAGTTCTGTGACACGCTGAGGGATTCAGTGACCTTTCATCTCTTCCATTTCTAACATTTGATGAGATTTTTTTTTTATCGACACAATCTTCATTTGTCCTTCGACTGAGGTGAAGATCCCTCTTCCTCCTGTGGGAACACCTCGGATGAAAGTCCTTTGTTCCCATGGAGTGACTTTCATGTGTTGTGGCTTGGGGTGTTGGTCAGTCGTCTGCCTCCAATCCTTAGATATACGAGTTAATTAAAGGCAGATATGTACATGCATGTACTCACACCTGATCACATGTGAAACACCCTTCCCCTCATCCATCAGCTCCATTTCTACTGAGAGCAGAAACACAACATAAAGGTCTTCATGCATCCTATTACCCCCCCTTTCACCTTGGTTTCAGGTGTGATGAATTCTGGGTACAAGTTGGCCGTCGCAGCCCACTTTCAAACTCACGAGAAGAATAAAAAGCCTTTTTTTTTTTTTTTTTTTTTAAAGAACTAAGGCAATTGATTTCCCCTCCTAGCTCCGACATCACAAGCTTAGAGCTCAGAGTAAAGCGGGAGCCTCTGGGATTTGGTGAGGGCTGCTGGAGGGCTGAGGGACGACTCGTCAGAGTGGAACAGACAGGTGAAGAGCCCCGCAGCCACAGTGTGACCAAGGACATCGATTAGCAGCAAAACAACTCCTCTGACCCAGTTTCCACAAGGCACTGCTTAGCCACCATGCTACGTGTCGATAGAGATGCGGTTACCCTGAATTAAGCTTCGTCGAAAAACACATTTCAAGGAGCGAGCTTACTTTATTTTCCTTTGAGGTGGGAAAAAGTTTTGTTTCATAGCGGGGCTGCTCTTAGGAATGGATGAAAGTCTGATTAAAAAGCAAAAACAACAGTGAAAATGTGCTTCTCGTCAAGCGACTTAGAGTGGGAGATTAATAACAGATCAAATATATGACAGAAGTACATTTATACATTTTAAAAATGCTTAAAAACTCAATCTTGCACAATAAGATTATTAGCATACTTATTACCTTTACTAGAGCTCTTTAATTATTTATTTTTCAAAATGTGTTTATTTGATTTTTTTTTTTTTGTTCCTTCAAGGAAGAATAAGTTACAAATACAGTAAACATAAGAAACATGCTACCAGACAATAATAAAATACAAATAATGATAAAAAATAAATTAAATTATATATATTAATGACACTCAACACTGGATGGCTCACTCATTGGTACATTTGGGGTTTTTAGACAGGGGGTTGCTCAGAGATTGTACAGGTTTATGACTGTAAGGTCACTTTAGAGCCCTAAGACACTGAGGGCCCTTTACAAAGCCCAGGAAGGAAGTCCACCTCTAATTGCATATGTTACTTTCAGTGATTGTGTTATTTTTTCCATGACTTTAACTTGTACTAGAGCTCTTTAAATTAGATGTACAGGCCGATTCGGCATGACAACCTTTTTTTAATTTATTTTTTATTCCACTGGCTGCTTATTTTAACGTGCTACGTCATCCTTTATTCAGCTCCGTCCCCCTCTCCTTGTCTACCTCTCCTTGTCTACCTCTCCTTGTCTACCTCTCCTTGTCTACCTCTCCTTGTCTACCTCTCCTTGTCTACCTCTCCTTGTCTACCTCTCCTTGTCTACCTCTCCTTGTCTACCTCTCCTTGTCTACCTCTTGTTGTCTACCTCTCCTTGTCTACCTCTCCTTGTCTACCTCTTGTTGTCTACCTCTCCTTGTCTACCTCTCCTTGTCTACCTCTCCTTGTCTACCTCTTGTTGTCTACCTCTCCTTGTTTACCTCTCCTTGTCTACCTCTTGTTGTCTACCTCTCCTTGTCTACCTCTCCTTGTCTACCTCTCCTTGTCTACCTCTTGTTGTCTACCTCTCCTTGTCTACCTCTCCTTGTCTACCTCTCCTTGTCTACCTCTCCTTGTCTACCTCTCCTTGTCTACCTCTCCTTGTCTACCTCTCCTTGTCTACCTCTCCTTGTCTACCTCTCCTTGTCTACCTCTCCTTGTCTACCTCTCATTGGCCGCTGCGGTTTCTTTCATGTCGTGAATTTTCCATTCGGAGAGTTTTCCACGTTCGCCTTGTTGTTGTTATCGATGTGGCGCATTACCCACAGCTGATTGCTGTTAAACAGCTGCAGATGTAACAGCTGTGTTTGCGACGCGTTGCTTCTGGAGCACCGTGGTGGGAGACGCCGCGCTGAACCGTTCTGGGAGAACGAAGAACACGAGGAACACGAGAACGCTCAAAGCATCGCCCACCGTGTTGTTTTCTTCGACTTATTCCACCCATTCCTGGTTTTCCATGAATCCAGACTGTTGCTCTGGACCACATCTGGACCACATCCGGCTAAATTAGACAACGCTGATCTATTCACCCCCCCCTCTCTCTCTCCTCCCACGGCCGCCGCCCCGCTGGTTACCCGGAGCTCGTTGAGGGACAAGAGATTCAATCTCACCCACGCTTACTCATGCAACCTTAGTGATCACCTATAAATAGGACGCAGGATGTGTGTCATCGTGGAGAGGAAGACACGGACCCGTGCTCGACACACACACATGGAGCCTGCAGAGAATCAGTATGCAGGGGAAACAGACCTGCTGCTTCTATCCTGACGATTATTTCCACTTTAAGGGGATCTTGCATCACGTTTGCAGTTTGAAACAAGAAGGACACCGATTCCAACGCCAGTCAGGATCGTGTTGGTTTTTATTTCCCTTGGCTTTTATTATTTGTGTCACCTACCACAGACGACTCGCCTCTCTAGCATCGTTCCATGCTGCGTATACACACTTCATCCAACTTCTGTTCTCATTCTTGTCTCCGCTCATGCAGGGTTCGTTCATGGAAAACCTGGAAAAGTCATGGATTTTAAAATGGTCATTCCCAGGCCTGGAAAAGTCATGGACAAAACTTAAATCATAAAAGTTTTGGAAAAGTCATGGAAATGTGTTATATTCACATGTTTGAAATAATGAATATGATTTTTAAAGAAAAACACTCAAAATCTAAGCCGGCGTCGCTCTCAATGCGTAAAATGTTCTAAATTATTCATGTTTTTCAATTTGGTCATGGACATTTGGTTTAAAGTCATGGAAAAGTCATGGAAAAGTCATGGAAAAGTCATGGTCCCTCTTGGTTTCCTCTTGATCCACACTTCCCCCCCCCCCCCCCCCCCGCCCCCCCGCCCCCGCTGCCCTTCTCGTGTGCGTTCCATCTCTAAAGACCTGTGGCCTCTCTGGCGCCCAGAAAACACTTACATAACGGCCTGTGGCCGTAAAGCCCGTTCCTCACGCTGAACGACCTGCGCCGATCACAGGCCGTTAGCCGCCACACACACACACACACACACACACACACACACACACACGGACACACACGGAGACACACCTGGCTGCTTCTGCTCACTGTTGTACGGCGTCACACACGGGAGGTTCCTTTCTTTCTTTAACTCGACACACAGAACAAGACACTCGACCCAGCTCTTCACAGGGTTCGTACGCTCATGGAAAACCTGGAAAAGTCGTGGAGCTTTAAAATGGTCATTTCCAGGCCTGGAAAAGTCATGAAAAAAATGTAATCATAAAAGTTTGTGAAAAGTCATGGACATTTGTTATAATCACATGTTCATTTACGCCGAGTTTGAAATAATGAATGTGTTTTTTAAAGAAAGACGCTCAAAATATAAGCTGGCGTACGCAATCAATACACAAAATGTTCCAAAATGTTCATGTTTTTAACGAGATTTCAGTTTGGTCATGGAAAAGTCATGGAAATCCAAGCGGTTAAAATGTGTAAGAACCCTGTCTTCACATCTTGACAAACATACGTGTCTCACTTTGGATGTGTGATAATCACAGAGAGTTTATGACTAAAACAGTTTATGACTCGCTTAGAAACACAGATGCTCAGCTTAAGACTCTATGAGTTTCTACGTCTTATCTATATCAAGATATTATTTTTCCCGCCTTACAAGCTGGAGATTTCAATTTGACCCCAGAAATTAAAACCTTCAGAAAATTATTAGAATTAATATTGTTTCCCAAGTCTAAGTGTCAGTTACTTTATGTTTTTTTGTTGATACCTAAACAGCCTTTTAAATAAATAAACAAGTTGATATTCTTTATATGTTTTACAGTGAAAAACAGCCGGGGGTCAAATTGACCCCAAAGAACACCGATGAGTACAAGTTGTGTTCAGGACAGTGAAAACATTTCATCATGGGAATTTTATGTTTTTCCAGTTGTTCTCAATAAATTAGGAAAAGTCATGAAATATGAAGCAAAAAAAAATGATGTCAATCATTTTGTTAGAGACGTTAAACATGGAATGAGGTCAAATTGACCCCAGAGGTCACAATTCTGCTCCCTTTAAATCGACAGTATTTCCTCATGTGAGGGTTGTGTGTCTGAGGGTTGTGTGTCTGTGAGGGTTGTGTGTCTGTGAGAGTTGTGTGTCTGTGAGAGTTGTGTGTCTGTGAGGGTTGTGTGTCTGAGGGTTGTGTGTCTGTGAGGGTTGTGTGTCTGTGAGGGTTGTGTGTCTGTGAGGGTTGTGTGTCTGTGAGGGTTGTGTGTCTGTGAGGGTTGTGTGTCTGTGAGGGTTGTGTGTCTGTGAGGGTTGTGTGAGGGTTTGTGTGTCTGTGAGGGTTGTGTATCTGTGAGGGTTGTGTATCTGAGGGTTGTGTGTCTGTGAGGGTTGTGTGTCTGTGAGGGTTGTGTCTGTGAGGGTTGTGTATCTGTGAGGGTTGTGTATCTGTGAGGGTTGTGTGAGGGTTGTGTGTCTGTGAGGGTGGTTGTATCTGTGAGGGTTGTGTGTCTGAGGGTTGTGTGTCTGTGAGGGTTGTGTATCTGTGAGGGTTGTGTGAGGGTTGTGTGTCTGTGAGGGTTGTGTGTCTGTGAGGGTTGTGTGAGGGTTGTGTGTCTGTGAGGGTTGTGTGTCTGTGAGGGTTGTGTGAGGGTTGTGTGTCTGTGAGAGTTGTGTATCTGTGAGGGTTGTGTGAGGGTTGTGTGTCTGAGGGTTGTGTGTCTGTGAGGGTTGTGTGTCTGTGAGGGTTGTGTGTCTGTGAGGGTTGTGTCTGTGAGGGTTGTGTGTCTGTGAGGGTTGTGTATCTGTGAGGGTTGTGTGAGGGTTGTGTGTCTGTGAGGGTTGTGTATCTGTGAGGGTTGTGTGAGGGTTGTGTGAGAGTTGTGTGTCTGAGGGTTGTGTGTCTGAGGGTTGTGTGTCTGTGAGGGTTGTGTATCTGTGAGGGTTGTGTGTCTGAGGGTTGTGTGTCTGAGGGTTGTGTCTGTGAGGGTTGTGTGTCTGAGGGTTGTGTATCTGTGAGGGTTGTGTGAGGGTTGTGTGTCTGTGAGGGTTGTGTGTCTGACGGTTGTGTGTCTGTGAGGGTTGTGTGTCTGAGGGTTGTGTGTCTGTGAGGGTTGTGTGTCTGAGGGTTGTGTGTCTGTGAGGGTTGTGTGTCTGAGGGTTGTGTGTCTGAGGGTTGTGTATCTGTGAGGGTTGTGTGAGGGTTGTGTGTCTGTGAGGGTTGTGTGTCTGAGGGTTGTGTGTCTGTGAGGGTTGTGTGTCTGAGGGTTGTGTGTCTGAGGGTTGTGTATCTGTGAGGGTTGTGTGAGGGTTGTGTGTCTGTGAGGGTTGTGTGTCTGAGGGTTGTGTGTCTGCGTGGCGCTGTATGCTCTCGTCTGTCTGCCGTCAGCGTCCGGTGACGGCTGTCGTGAAATACGGGAGGAACTCGTGATATTCGCCACCCGGGTGTTTCGGGGTAATTCGCAGCCCGCCGGTGTTGACCAGCGGGGTTCGGTAATGAGGGGAAGTGGAGGCAGCAGACATGCCAGGCTGCCCGTGGTGTCACGGCCCGTGATGGAGGGATTCTCCACTCGGCACGCCGGAGGAGAGGCTGCCGAGTGATGAGGAACACAATGCATGTTTATGTTTTAGGATTTGAACATGCAGGGTTCTTACGCTCATGGAAAACCTGGAAAAGTCATGGAAAAAAGTTAAATCACAAAAGTTTTTGGAAAAGTCATGGAAATGTGTTCTAATCACTTGTTCATTCACGCCGAGTTTTAAATAATTAATATGTTTTAGAAAGAAAGACTCAAAATATGGCGGCGCAATTTTCTTGTTTTCCCGCGTTGCAAGTGAACGCACCGTAACTGGAAAGTTTGTCGTCCATAGCTCAGGAAGCAAATATTTATTCTTTAAATTAAATATTGTCTCTTAGTCATTTGTTTCATTAAATGTATACTGTATGCTTTGGAATTTACAGTTTAAATACTAAATGTTCTCACTTTTTCATGTAGATTTCAGTTTGGTCATTTGGTTTAAAGTCATGGAAAAGTCTTGGAAAAGTCCTGGAAATCCATTGGTCAACATGAACCCTGACATGTTTACCTTCATATTTTGTGTATTTAGTTCTTGGATCCCAGACGTTAAAAGCAACCGTGAACTCTGTCATCATCAAAGGATTCAACGACGTCACGGGTTCCTTGGCTGAAGCGGCTTTAGGTTGACCGTGTATTAATGAAGCTGATTGGTGGTTTCCTCTCTCTCTCTTCAGGGCCTCTACGTGTTCGCCGTTTACTTCGTGATGCACAACCAGCTGTGCTGGCCGACGAAGGCCAGCTACACGGTGGAGATGAGCGGCCACGACGGGCCTGACTCCGCCTACCAGGGAGGGGGGCCGACCACGGTGGGGGGGGACATCAGCAAATCAACCCAGAACCTCATCAGCGCCATGGAGGAGGTACACACACACTCACTCACTCACACACACACACACACACACACACACACACACACACACACACACGTACATACACACACACTCTTCTTCTGTGCCCCACTGTGATCAGCCCTATTGGAGAGATGGGGGTGTTTAGTGAAGTGTTCTTTTTAAATACTATGAAATTATACAATACACTTTAGGTACAGCTAAAAAATATACACTACCGTTCAAAAGTTTGGGGTCACTTAGAAAATAGAAAAAAACACTGTTTTTCCAATGGAAATTACATTAAATTAATCAGAAATAATCTATACATAGTTAATGTGGTGAATGACTATTCTCTGTTGTTTAATGAAGTCTCTCCAGAGGTGTGTAGAGGCCCATCTCCATGTTCTAGTGGTACATTGGGTTATTGCCTTAGAAGACGAGCAGAGGGGTAGAACCCCCTTGAAACCCTTTTTTTATAACTTTTTGTTTCGCATTTTCCACAAACAGATTCTTCCTTGACATTGAAACCCTTTTTATGTGAGCGCAGCTGAAAACAGTTATGCTGGTGAGAGAAGCTCTAAAACTGGCCTTCCTTTGAGCCACAAGTTTGAAGAACAACATTAATATTTACAATGAAAATCCTTATTTATAACCTCGTCAATGTCTTGACTATATTTTGTATTAATCTTGTATTCATTTAATAAATAAAAGTGTGAGTTTTCATGGAAAACAACATTTTCTTGGTGACCCCAAACTTTTGAACGGTAGTGTATACGACAAATACATCTTTACCTTCCCTTCCTGTTTTCCTTCCACCTGTCGGTTTTCCCGCCTCCCCTCCTTTTCCCATGCTCTCATTCCCATGGCTCTATTTGCCCATTCCTGGTGTTCCTTCACACGTCTCTCCCGCCAGCTGAGCGTGACTCCACACCGGACGCTCTCGCTCACTCAGACGCTCTCCTGTCTGCTGCAGACGGCTTCACATCGTGTGTGTGTTCATGGTCAGCCTCTACAAACCCACATAGTGCCCATCGCATGCACACACACACGCACACACACACACACACACACGCACACGCGCAGCGCTTTGGTGAGTCCGTGTCAGAGGCGACTTTGTCCCTGGAGAAAACCCGATAAGAACTGAGAGGAGAAGACGGGGAACGGGTTTAACTCCGTCACTCCCGGGAACTCCACCTTCGCGCTCTTGGCCTCCATCCCTCTCCACACCGGAATCCAGGAATCTTGTTTTATTCATGAAAGCTCCTGCCTCTGATATTTGGCTGCAGCCCAGTGAGAGAGAAAAGGCCGCGATGTGAGTGTTGGATTGGGGAAGATGTGTGTGGAGTGGTTGAAGGGAAATTTAAATGAGATAAGAATGTATGTACACTACCGTTCAAAAGTGTGGGGTCACCCAACAAGACAATTTTGTGTTTTCCAAGAAAACTCACTTTTATGTATCCAATGAATTGCAAAATGAATAGAAAATATAGTAAATACATTGACAAGGTTAGAAATAATGATTTTTATTTTAAATATGAATTGTGTTCTTCAGACTTCAAGCTCAAAAGGAAGGCCAGTTGAAAAGCTTCTCTGACCTGCACAACTGTTTTCAGCTGTGCTAACATAACAAAAGGGGTTTCTAAAATTCTACCCCTCTGTTAGTCTTCTAAGGCGATAACGCAATGTGCCGTTAGAACACTGGAGATGGGCCTCTATACAACCGTGTAGCTATTTAATTTGATTAAAAATGATGTTTCAACCTAGAATAATCATTTACCAGGTTAATAATGTATAGAGTGCATTTCTTAATAATGTAATGTTATCTTCATTCCAAAAAACATGCTTTTCTTTGAAGAATAAGGACATTTCTAAGTGACCCTAAACGTTTGAACGGTGGTGTACAGCTCATGGAATGGCGGGGCTTACCTCCCCTCTGGGACGCCGTGTCCCGGGTACAGCTCAGCCTCAGTAGCTTGTACAGCACACGCTAATCCATCCACACGGAGAGACGAGGAATCCATACGAGGAGGCTGCAGCAACATGTGCATCGCGGAGCACTCTACTGTGTACACACAGGCATTATGGAAAACCATGTCCCGAGAATAGAAACATCATTCCTACAGGGAAGTGGAGTGGAAACCATGACGGTGCATCTGGTGGTTGCTTCCTCTTTTTAGTTAACTCTCTGCCATATCTCTTCTGTTCCGTCACGTTATTTGCTCTCCGTGATTAGAGTCTTTATTCCCACAATAAATACTTTTGTACTTTGGATAAGAAAAATGCATCTTGCAATTCCGCTCATCTTTCTCACTGCTGGCCGCAGCCTCTACTTGACGTTAGGCTGGTATAGAACGAAACCCTGAGCCAACGACCGCGCTCTCACCCCGTGACCCTGCGGTGACCCCGCGGTGACCCCGCGGTGACCCCGCGGTGACCCCGTGACCCTGGCCGTTGGCCTTAACCCTTCAGGGGGCCGGAGCAACGCACACTCTGCCTGACCCCAACTCATCACACACACAATGACACGGCTGACAGACGTAGCCTTTCTCTGAATTAAGTGTGTGTGTGTGTGTGTGTGTGTGTGTGTGTGTGTGTGTGTGTGTGTGTGTGTGTGTGTGTGTGTGTGTGTTCCAGGTGTCAGCGGACTGGGAGCGGACGTCGCTGCAGCCCGGCCGTCACCCCAGCAGTGCGTTCAAAGCCAGTCCGGTGATGGGGGGGGCGTACACCACCGAGGGCGGAGGCTTCACCAACAGCAGCCTGGTCATAGCGGACGAGGAGTCGCAGGAGTTTGACGACCTCATATTTGCCTTAAAAACTGGTGAGGAGCCCCGAAACACACAGGCTTGACGAATGAGGTTAAAACTGGAGATTTATTCATTCTTCCTCATGCAAAACGCAACTTAACTTTCTTGTTAACGATGTGTTCAGCATCTTAGGCAAGGTGGCTAAACGTTAACATGTTATGTTTTCCAGAAAGACACATGACCAAATATTAATAACCCTTTGTGGGATCTTCACAGAAAAAAAAGTCAGGAAATAAATAACACTATTTTTGAAATAAATAATACTTGACAGCGGCTAGTCTAGGATTTGCGCAGCCAGACTGAAAAATAAATCGTAATGCGTCTCTGGTATTGTTCAGGGGGCGGGGCCAAATGTGGAGGCGGGCCTTAGTTTGGGGACCGCTGATCATAACACTTGAAAAACACTTTTAAATCCAGCTATTATTTTTCCTAGAAATTGCATCCAGACTAATATTTTATATTTATTATATTATATTATAATATAATAAATTATTATTTATTATTATTATATTTATTATATTATATTATAATATAATAAATATAATGTGCAATATAATTATATATAATATAATATATTATTATATTGCACATTGGTTTTAATTTATTGATTAGTTTTCCTACTTTTAAGGCATAGGTCCTGTTGGCCGAGAGCCACGAGCAAAGATCCATCCAGCAGATTAAGACATAGATTATTGAATTTCCATATTGGTATCAATCCCTATCGCCAATAAGTTCCCAGGGTCCGAGTCCCCTTGTGTTCTTAAACTTCTCCTTCAGTGTTGGCTCCACATCGCTTTAGTTCAACTTTGACGTGAACACATCTTGTGAACACTTTCTATGAAATATAAAAATAAAGACATAACCGTGCAAAATGGTCACCGCATGCAATTTAAACATGAAAGGAAAAACACGACTTCCTCTCAAAATGAAATAAAACATTTGCTTTGATGTTATACATTTAATATACAAGTTAGACTGAATTATAACAGATATTCAGAAACGTTTGCCTTGTGGGTTAAATGTCGTTATTTCTCTGGGTATTTGATTATTCCATAGTGTGCATACGTATAGTATCTATAGTATCTACTACGATTAGCTCTACTTGGTCACTCCTCTGCTTACTCTAAATCTGTCTGCTGCCATGGAAACCATTCTTTCTCTGTTGCCATCCATGTTTAATGAGCCGAGGGCCCAAACGGCTCCCTGACACATCATCACCGGCTCCCTCACACCGGCCCCCGCCCTCTGGAACCAGAGGGACGCGTCAGAGTCTGAACAGGAATCAGGTCCAGCTGAACGACAGTTGGATAGATCATGTTGGACTTGATGTTTTAGGTTATGAGAGGAACTGAAAGTGATGATGGACATCAGGCTCCGGATGGCGTGAATTAAGTTTAACAATATTTAATGGCAAGAAGGGTAAACAAAAGTTTAACAAACAACCAAAAAGCTCAAGATGGAGGGTTTCGTGAACCAGCCTGAAGAACCCGGGTCCAGACCAGAGAGAACCATGTTCCCCAGTCCAGAGTCTTAGTCCCAGGATCAGCCAATCAGCTCCTCTCAAAGGTAGTCCAGCCTCTAACACCTTCCTGATGGATTAAAGTCCCGCTATCAAAATGGAGAGGTCAAAGGTCACGACCCCCGAGTCAAAATGTCACTTCCGGTCAAGTCACTAAACAAGTATTTTCACAATAAAAGTCCCGTCTGTTATTGTCACTTCACGGCTTCAACTGGCTTCAACAATCTGAAATACTAACATACAGTCACTCTCATGAACAGACATGACTTCTCTCCATTTACATTTGCATAGAGTAAACAGTCCCCTATGCTTCATAACACATTCATAATATCAATATTCTCCCTAATATTTCCTATTATAATATCTTTCTATATGTATTAATTTAAAGCTCAAGACAGAATCATGAACGATATTGAAAGATATGTGACCCCTCCCCCCTGAACGTTCTGCTGGAGCCTCCCTCTGCTCAGGTGCCTCCGTGCAGCGTTGGATATATGAAGCGGCACTTAATACCTGCTAGCACGCATCGCAGAAAAACAAAACGTGTAACCATGGAGATATCCGCATTTAAAGTTTGTCCTGGCAGGTGTGAGTCCCAGGGATTTACGGGTGTTAATGAATAGGGATTACGCCGAGGGGATAGTGTTGCAGAGCTAACCGTATGTTCATGTGGGGAGAGCCAGAATCAGACCCAGGTGTGTGTGTGTGTGTGTGTGTGTGTGTGTGTGTGTGTGTGTGTGTGTGTGTGTGTGTGTGTGTGTGTGTGTGTGTGTGTGTGTGTGTGTGTGTGTGTGTGTGTGTGTGTGTGTGTGTGTGTGTGTGTGTGTGCGCGCGCGCGTGTGCGTGTGTGTCATTTAAACTAACAGTTGTTGCAGCAGGCCTCTACTCCTCCACCGCCGGAGAGTTCCACCTTAAAGCCCCACTATGTAGTGTTTCCCTTGTAGCGCCCCCTTCAGGTATGTAACGTGTACTTCAGTGTGGTAAATACCCAGTTACATAGATCAGGTGTCTGAACCTCTGGCTCTGAGCCATATGTGGCTCTTCTGGTGACGCATATGGCTCTTTTGAGTTTGAGTTAATAATAATCTCCTCCGCCCCCTGTAACTTTCTCTCTCCTCCAGATGACAGCAGCAGTAATGTCAGGTCCCTTTCTTAAAGACGTCTTTGTTCTTTAAACTAAAGGTCTGTTATTGGTCGTCTCCACAGCAGCATGTCTCTCTGTCTCTACGTCGTAGAGCGAGACAATAAAAAGTCCCCTGTGAGGAGGACTGGGCTATGTGACGCTGGTCATCATGACAGAAAGCAGGTCCAAGGACCGGGCGCTACAACATGTGACAGAGTCGGTCTTTAGCCCACAGACCCCGATGGAGGAGGAGACATCCACATATTAAAAGTCTTTTTTAAAAGCTGTTATTTTGTGGCGAAGCGGCCGGTGCGACCCGACGGCTCCTCTCGGTCTCTGGCAGGCTTTAAGAGAGTCTAAGATCATTAACTCAAACCCTGATAAAACAATCGTCTGCTAATCTTGAGATATAATATTCTGTATTTTGCCCTTAAGACTAAATGCGTCATCTTGTTGTTCCACCAGTCACGAGGACATTCTCCCACTTCCCACTGTCCCGGTGACCTCTGACCTCTGACCTCCTCTTTGCTCACGCGTGTCACACTGAGGGCGTCGTCAGTTAGCAGTAGAGATACTCAGCTAGTCAGATGATGTCACAGGGGGCAGCAGGTAGAGCCCTCATGAGGTGCTACACACTTCATTTGGTAGTGAATCATTAACGCACACACACACACACACACACACACACACACACACACACACACAGAGGAAGGTGTGTACTTTCAGCACATGTATCTCCATGAGAGCCGATCAGACTCACTTTGGTTTCCTAAACAGCAGCGTGAGCGCACGGATGTGTCAGTCACCTTTCACAATAAAAGTCTTGGACTTAGTTTATTATTGTTGAACAACCAGAGACAGGTATTCAGTCATTTATCAATATCGTAAAATAGGAATGTTAAAACTATAAAAGTGTACGCTATGAAACAATTATTATGTTGCCTAACAATATAATATATTATTCATTTTTATATCAAAATATTTTACAGATTTCTTTGAGTACTTTAGTTCATGCAAAATAGGGAAAATATTTATAAATGCCTCAGAGATGCTTTCATCACTTGCTGGATACACAATAACACATCTTATTGTTCTCCTAAATATGTTGAAGTTGTCGATATATCCTGTAAACAACGATTGGCTCTGAGAACATATGGCAACTAGTTTATACTTTTCATAATTGATGAAACTATATATTAAATGTAACATACACAACTCAAAGGCAAGTTACTCATGTACTGCAGACATTTTTGCACATGATAAATAACTAATTAATTTATAATATAATAATAATATAATTTTATAATAATAAAAAATTGTATTTTTTATTTTAAGACAAAAGACAATACATAGACATAACACCTAGAGAACGACGACACAGTGGACACATCATCATAAATTCAGAGTATTGAGAAAAAGAAAAAAGAAAGAAAGAAAAATGCATGTGTGTGTGTGAGAGCTTTTAAAAAAATATATTATTTTATTTTTTATTTAAAGAAACAAAATACATTGATGATGGCAGACGTGTACGTATGAGCGTAAGCATGTACGTGGAATTGAATTGGCAAGGGAAGAAAATAAAGTGAATTAAGATGGATTAACTAATCAATACCTATCGGGTTAAAGACCCCGTGTTCGGATGTAATTGATTGTGCGTTCCTCCGTCTCCAGGGGCCGGCCTCAGTGTGAGCGACAACGAGTCCATCCCCGGGAGCCAGGACGGAGGCAGCATCACCAACTCCCAGATCGTGGAGCTGAGACGGATCCCCATCGCCGACACACACCTCTGAGCCCCGACTGCTTCATAGATAAATGACAAGCGATATTTTTTTATTGTAAAATGTTTTTGCACTAAAACACTGTTTTTTTCACATTTTCATATCGATATTTGAATCTGTATGGAGTTTGTACTGTTCTATATACATGAACCTACACATACATGTTTTACTAAATTAATTTTTTAAGTCCTTGATGGAGTTGTTTCCCGTTTGTATATTTGTATTGTTTGTTCTGTAGAGATGCAGCCAGATGTGCTGAGCATGGACATTGTGTAACATTGTTAATAAACGACTTACCACGTCTTAGATTTGGTTTTGCTGATTCCATTTTTATTACTCATAAGCTGTAAAACAAAAGTGAGTTTACCACCAGAGGGTGCCTCCGACGGATATGCAAGAGAGTAGCTGTGAGGTCAGAGGTCACGCCCTCGTGAGGTCAGAGGTCACGCCCTCGTGGAGGATGGGTAGTGTCGAGGTTACAGAGGCGAGGTCTGCTGCAGAGAATCCGAAAATAAGACAAATTAGAGCGATGCCGATCACAGCGTGGAGCAGAATACTACAGAAGTTGAGTTATATAAGCTGTTCAGCGACATGTTAATCTGTATGTGTGAGCAAAGGCCCGTCTTTGATCTGCTGCGTGAAGAATGGGCGTGTGTGAATACGAGCAGATGTGACCCTTTTAACTTCACCAGAGCTTTGAACCTCCTGGAAGTCTATCGACCCTCGGACCGACCTTCGACCTGTCGGCCGTCCACTGTTTCTGTTTCCACATACGCCGGTTACTTTACGGCCTCAAGTCTGACCGAGACTTTAAAACGTGCCACAGGAGACAGGAGGAAGAGGAGAGGGATCCATTTGCTCGATCGGCGTTCCCACGTTCGTTGAGGTCGAGATCCCGACGGATCACGAGAAACCTGCAGCAGGAGGAGAGGGACGTGCTACCTGAAGATACGTGGACGCTCAGGAATCAGCTAGAAATCGACAGACCTCCCTCTCACTGGCCGACGACCGCATTCTCTCTTCTTCAACCAAATGCAACCACGTTGCTTCTTCCCTTCTTTTTTAATCCGTCTACGGTCTCACCGACTATCGACAGATAAAGAAAAGAAGGAAAAAGATTTATAAAAGCTCTATAAAACCCTCTAAGTGGGAAACACGAACTGTCTGGATGTTCAGAAATATCTGTTCCCCTCTTTTGTTTTCCAGTTTTTATCCCTGAGGCGAGAGCAGCGAGGAACCTCCATCCAGAGGGTGGAGACGCTTCTGAAACCTTAAACATCATCAGATCGCTTCCCCGGACACGACAGGGTTTGGCGTGCGTGTCTCCTCTGTTTCCTGCATGATTACATCACTTCTGAGGCCCACCCTCCAACCAACAGGAGGAGTTTGTCCTCAGGGATGTGAAGGAACAACAACGCTGTAATGAGCCAAGGAGAGGAGGCCCCATCTCACGGAAACAAGAGGGCGCTCTCACAGGTGTGAGGGAGAGCTATTTGATTTGTAACCTCCTAAGGAAAGCTGTGAGGTCACAGGAATGAAGGCCCATGCATGGTTGCAGCCTGTTATGATGGCGACATTAATGCATGAGAGGAAACTGCATGACTCTAGATCAGGGTTCCTAGACGATCTCAGGGTTCCTAAATGTAAACATGTATTGTTTTACAGAAAGCCACATGACCAAATAACCCTTTACGGGATCTTCACGGGGAAAAAATCAGGAAATTAATAACATTATTTAAGAAATAAATAATAACCAAATACCCCTCTCTGGGTTCTTCACAGAAAAAAGTCAGAACATAAATAACACTATTTATGAAATAAATAATAACTAAATAACTAATAACTAATTCCGTTCTATTTTACAGCGGCTAGTCTAGGATTTGCGTGGCCAGACTGAAAAAGAAATAATAATAATAATAATAACTTTATTTATATAGCACTTTTAAAAACAAGGTTTACAAAGTGCTCTACAGGTAAACAAAGCATAAACACAACTTAAATGGCGGCAAACAAAAAAGGCCGTACCATAAAAACATTGAATACAACTAAAACCAAACAAATAGGCAATTAAAATAAAAACATAAAAGGACGACATCACTTAAAAGCAGTTCTATAAAAGTGGGTTTTAAGAAGTGATTTAAAATGCGTCTCTGATATTGTTCAGGGGGCGGGGCCAAATGTGGAAAAAAAAAATGGAAAAAACAACAGCCGCGTCAACGAGCATTTATTTTAAACCTTTAATTCCCACGGTCAAAAATGAACCGTCTCGAGGATTTCGTTCGTCATTTATGAACCACTGAGACCCTGTGAGACGTCATAGATCCTACCTCCACCTGATGGATGGTGGAGGTCTGGATGGTGGAATATGCCGACTACCAACTCTTCATCATCTCCTCTTCATGGTGTTGTTCCTGTGTTTTAATGTGTGTGATGATTCCTTCTGGTCACATGACCTCTATGACACCTGTCCACCTGGAGAGGATCCTCCTCTGTTCTCTCCTCAAGGGTTCTCACCTTTTACCCTGAAGGCTTGTTTGGGAGTTGTTCCTGATCCCATGGGAGGTCAAAGGTCAAAGGTCAGGGATGTCTATGTGTACAGATTGTAAAGCCCTCTGAGGGGGATTTGTAATTTGTGAAATTGTGCTCTACAAATAAACTGACTTGAATTGAATAGATGTGAAAGTAAAGGAAGTGTTCTGCACTTCACGGAGTTCCAGATGAGTTTTCCACAGCTCTTCTGTAGAAAGGTTCAAATGATTTAAACCGTGTCTCCAGCAGTAAACGACGCGGCGTCCCGACGCTCCAGCCAGACGCCAGACTGCAGGCAAACAAGTTGTCGGTGAAGTCCTTGGTCTCCTCCGGCCCGAGTGTCCCGTCTATCGCTTCGTGCCTCGGGGGCAACAATAGAGATAAGACGGCAGACAGCCCGGCAACAGCTGACTCTCACACGCTCGTCTGAGTGGATCCTCCGGCGATGACTCGGCACTTCTCGCCCTCAGTGGAGTAAAATAACCACGGAGGCAAGGTTGTCTGGTAAAATAAAGGCAACAGAAAACGCCTGTTGAAGTTTCTAGTTTCGTATGGATTCTTACGGCTGAAGAAACTGTGTTTTCAAAACAGTGGGACCGTAGAACGAACCGCCCCCCTCCCCCGCTGGCCTTTTGCTTCCTAAATAATAAGTTATATCTAATTAGAATTAGTCAGAATGAAATGATCTCAATCTGGAGTCATAATTCACTTACTTGTGCAACTGGATTGTAGATTTCTGTCGTGAGAATCCCGTGCAAAGGAATGTCACCGGTAGTTTGCACCAGATGTCAAAATGCGATAACAGATGTCTTGAATTAGAGCGTTGTCGTGGCAACGTGATGCTGCAGGTATGAGTCATGAAAATCCAGTCCAGCTGCGAATACTTTAAACGGCTTGCCCTTCAATTATTCAGGCTCTGAATAAGTGTATAGCTCAGGTGAATAAAAACTAGTGTGTTGCATTTCAATGGAACACGCAACACAAAAGAGTGACCCAGTTCCACACACAGTGCTCACCACTTAAATCAGGACAGACAGACGGTGACTCAGGTGTGTCTGTGGTGCTGAGGGATCAGAGAAAGAAGGCAGAGCACAATAACACCTGTTGCTCTGGTAACACCCCACTATTTATGTACATAAAGTGTTCATTTATTTAATATTGTTGTCCATATTCATAGTATTTATATCTTATCACGTCTCCTACCTCATTTATAACTTCATAACCTCTAGTGCCATCTTCACCTGTACTTCACACACATCACACATCTATGTCACATCTGCACTTTTATAAACACTACCGTTCAACAGTTTGGGGTCACCGAGAACATGTTGTGTTTTCCATGAAAACTCACACTTTTATTTATTAAATAAATACAAGATTAATACAAAATATAGTCAAGACATTGACGAGGTTATAAATAATGATTTTCATTGTAAATATTAATGTTGTTCTTCAAACTTGTGGCTCAAAGGAAGGCCAGTTTTAGAGCTTCTCTCACCAGCATAACTGTTTTCAGCTGCGCTCACATAAAAAGGGTTTTAAAGGGTCTTCTACCCCTCTGCTAGTCTTCTAAGGCGATAACACAATGTACCACTAGAACATGGAGATGGGCCTCTACACACCTCTGTAGAGATTTAATTAACAAACAGAGAATAGTCATTTACAACATTAACTATGTAGAGAGAGGATTTATGATTAATTTAATGTAATTTTCATTGGAAAAAACAGTGCTTTTTTTCTTCTTTTTTCTAAGTGACCCCAAACTTTTGAACGGTAGTGTATATTTATATTATCATGTGCACATACTGCACTCTTCTGCTTTGCACTTTTGGTTATATTGCTAACTGCATCTCGTTGCTCCAGGACTTGTACTTTGTGTAATGACAATCAAGTTGAATCTAATCTAATCTTATCTTTAAATGCTCGGTGCTGCATACACTTCATTATTCTTGAAAAGGTTGTTTGTCGTGCGTCTTGTCCTCTAATCTCTGTAAACGTACCTCAGAAGAATCTCATCAGTGTCGGCTTAACGTGGTTAACCACCCGGCCGTCGGTGACGTCTGCTGGATAATCTTTCACTTGTTTGCAGGTAACTTGAAGGGTATGGAAGACGATTTGAGGGGTTGATCTTACTGTAGAGATTATTATAAAACATGCACCAGTCTATCTAATGGAGAAGTAGTGACGCCTCAGATGCCGCTACATAACACACTGTCACGCGTGCCTTACTTTAGGGAGGAATGTGTGTGTGACAGGCGAGGTCTTGTCCAACAGAACTTATATCTCCACATGAAGTGAGGAAGAGAGACTCGAGGCGTCGTATCCCACGGCGACCACTGAGCGAGCGCCAGTGTGTCGCTTTCACGCCCGACAACTCGGTCGAGTTTAACCCTCCTGTGACCTTTGGGGTCAATTTGACCCCATTCAATGTTTAACGTCTCTAAAAAAATTAGTGATATAGTTTTTTTTGCTTCATATTTCATGACTTTTCCCTATTTTTTGGGGCCAACTGGGAAAAAATAAAATTCACATGATGATATGTTTTCACTGTCCTGTACAATATGACCCCAGGCTGTTTTTCACTGTGTAAAACATTTAAGAAATATCAACTTTTTTATTTATTTAAAGGCTATTTAGGTATCAAGAAACACACATAAAGTACCTAACACTTAAACTTGGGAAACAATATTAATTTAAATCATTTTCTGGGCTGGTTGGAAAAACACGAGACCACCAGGCCGAGGACAAACGAGAGAGAGGGGACCTGAGGAGACGGGACTAACGAGGACCAGGTGAAGGGAACGAGGGACTGACGAGGTGGGAGTGGTCAGAGACAGGTGAGGGGAGCTGGACTAACAAGGACCAGGTGAAGGGAGCTGGACTAACGAGGTGGGAGTGGTCAGAGACAGGTGAGGGGAGCTGGACTAACGAGGTGGGAGTGGTCAGAGACAGGTGAGGGGAGCTGGACTAACGAGGTGGGAGTGGTCAGAGGCAGGTGAGGGGAGCTGGACTAACGAGGACCAGGTGAAGGGAGCTGGACTAACGAGGACCAGGTGAAGGGAGCTGGACTAACGAGGTGGGAGTGGTCAGAGGCAGGTGAGGGGAGCTGGACTAACGAGGACCAGGTGAAGGGAGCTGGACTAACGAGGTGGGAGTGGTCAGAGGCAGGTGAGGGGAGCTGGACTAACGAGGTGGGAGTGGTCAGAGGCAGGTGAGAGTAGCTGGACTAACGAGGACCAGGTGAGGGGAGTTGTTCTAACGAGGTGGGAAGCAGGATCTGGAAAGACGTGCTTCTTAGTGAAACATGCAGACAGGATGAAAACAACTAACACAAAGAAGGTGAGGAGCTGAACTTTGACGTTGTCTCTCTGTACATATCTTATATTATAACACAAATATATTATGTTATAACACAACACAGAGCCAATAGAACACGAGTGTAAAGGCGTTACGTGATATCCGTCTGCAGGTTCAGATACACCCAACTGATACCAAAGAACTAGGAGTGAAGGAGGAAGTCACCAACAAGTGTCCCTTGAACACACCGTGTGCCTCCTGTGTCTGCATGGAACACAAAGACTCTCCCTATCACCAGCTGGCGGTAGTCTGCATTCATAATGCAAAACAGAAAAACCTGCAGAACTATCACTGCAGATTGTGAGGAAACGCAGATGAAGCAGCGGCTTCTAACATGTCATTCTGAATATAATCGTGTATTGAGATAATCAGATCAGATAACCATGATGTGGCGTGTGCCCTCTGGACTTTAGGAGTTTGTCTGCATTCCTCACTTCTAATTATCTTCTTGCACGATTCACCAAACAGCCAATCAGTGTCTCTCACCGACAGGCTCCGCCTCTTATTCAACACGCTCAATCAGCACAAAAGCCGACTTCTAGTGACTAAAGCTGCTCGTTCAGGGCGCCACGGTTTCTTTCTGTTTTAAGAGTAGTTTGGAAAACTGTAAAAAGAACAACTCTGATGCCGTTTTGTTGAGTGTTTTGCAGTAAAATTAAATCAACAACGTCATCAGACTTTTACAAAAACACATTCTCGGCACTCGCTGCACGTTAGCCGCTGACTCTCAGTCGTGTGGCGTCGGCTCGCTTTTTATTTGAAGCTGCTGACATGCAGGTAACGTGACCTTTGGACTCCCTCCGTCCCCCGACTCCAAAGGTCAGGCACATTAAAGGAGCGCTTTGTGGGGGCGTGGCCAAGAGCACCAAAGCAAACACAGCAGCGTATTCACTGAAACCTGCAGGTGCGTGGATCGAAGCCGACGGCAGGGCGTTGCCGTGCCGACCGCAACGTCAAATTAAACTATTATAGAAAAGGAAAACACAAAAACAGACTTCGGGCATACGATGACCGAAGTCTGTTTTTGTGTTTTCCTTTTCTTTAATAGCCCGTCGTCGTTCCTCTGCCACGTCGCAGTCAGCTGGGCGCTGTAGATGCAGTCCGGAGCCGCTCTCTGAAATGCGATTCTGCGGAGTGAAAGGCGACGCCGTCCTCTGTGGCCTCGCCAACGCGGCCGGGTCGGGTCGTATGTAACCGAGAGAGAGAGAGACGATAGAGATCCATCATGTCAGATGAAGCTCCCGTCGTGTTCTCGCCATGTTGTTTGGTTGTCATGAGCAGATATATTACAGCGCAGGTCGCGTCCGTGGACTGGTATCTGCACGCCGTGCCCCCCCCCCCCCCCCACCACGTGGTCCGTCTGCTGCGTGTGTCTGTACACTCTGTGCACACTATCGTGTGATTGCAGGCATGCCGATTACAAGCTGAGCCTTGATAAAGTATTTTAGAGTTGACAGCTATCTGTGGCGAGGAATAAAGTCGGTTACAAACTCTCTCCCCGCCCTCCCCCACCCCACCCCTCAGTGAAGCAGGCTGAGACCAGTTTTCTCTTATCACCCAGCAGGCGCTTCTTGCTGTGACAGCTCAACACACGAGGGACAAGATGCCCTCTCATGGCTCTTCGCCGTGACCGCCACGCCCGCCGCCTCCACGCTGCGTCTTCGCAATCAGCAACAGCCCCTCTCTAATCATCGTGGTAAACTCTATGTATGTATACAACTGAACTTTAAACCATTATGTGTACAATAGCTCATTGTTAGCCGTCCCTGCTATCAGAGTTATAATCTCCCAACTCTTTGTCTTGTTTGTTTTAATTCAAAAGTGCATCAGGGCGACTCGCCTCGCCACTGAAATGAGTCCAAGCTCTCTGCCTGAGGGGAAGAGCCCTTCTGATCCCAGTGATGTGAAAGCACTCTATAAATACCACAATCTACACACAATAAGTGGAAATGCGGACTATCTGGTTCGCCGCTCTCCCTTACAGCTCTGCTATTAGCATTCACAGGCTCGCTAACAGATAGCGGACTGGAACAGGACAACAACAACGCAATATATCGAGGAAGTGGGGACAGAGTAGCTGGACCGATGCGATAGAGACGACCTTGTGGAGGGACGCGTGACCTTTGTCCACCGAAGGACGAGACGCACGAGAGCAAGTCCTCGTGTCACGCCGGTCTCTGGACACATTCACACATAGCCGGTGTTTACAGAAACAAATATTTCTGCCCCTCCGTTTTCAAAAGTAACGTTGTACACACAAGGTCGTTTTCACAAAA
Organism: Liparis tanakae; assembly: GCA_036178185.1. Taxonomy (NCBI): domain Eukaryota; kingdom Metazoa; phylum Chordata; class Actinopteri; order Perciformes; family Liparidae; genus Liparis; species Liparis tanakae. Next base: position 25,233,454 of record CM070094.1, on the reverse strand, counting down.
GTTTCTGTTTATATGAACCCGCATAAATACGCCGTCAGCATAGGACGCTCACATGACGTGAAGCATCTTTAGTCGCACACTGTGACGTTTGACGACCTAAAACTCGTTTGACCTCGTTCACACGCAAACACACAAACAGAGTTTTCAGAAATCTCCGGCCGGAGTTTTTTAGAAATTATCGTTTTCCGTGATAAAACCTCCGTTTTTGTGTAAATGAAAGGCCAAAACGCATGAAAATATACACTACTGTTCAAAAGTTTGAGGTCACTTAGAAAAAAGCACAGTTTTTTTCAATGAATACTCTCTCTACATAGTTAATGTGTAAATGACTATTCTCTGTTGTTTAATGAAGTCTCTACAGAGGTGTGTAGAGGCCCATCTCCATGTTCTAGTGGTACGTTGTGTTATTGCCTTAGAAGACGAGCAGAGGGTTAGAACCCCCTTGAAACCCTCTAAAAAAAATTATAACTTTTTATTTTGCATTTTCCACAAACAGATTATTCCTTGACATTGAAACCCTTTTTATGTGAGCGCAGCTGAAAACAGTTATGCTGGTGAGAGAAGCTCTAAAACTGGCCTTCCTTTGAGCCACAAGTTAGAAGAACAACATTAATATTTACAATGAAAATCATTATTCATAACCTTGTCAATGTCTTGACTATATTTTGTATTAATCTTGTATTCATTTAATAAATAAAAGTGTGAGTTTTCATGGAAAACACTACATTTTCTCGGTGAAAACTTTTGAACGGTAGAGTTTGTGTTTTCCCATCGTGTAGACGAGTCTTTCTGCGCTCAGCCAGACGCAGCCGGTCTGATCCGGCGGTTCTTCTGCTCCCGGCTGGAGTCGACCGGCCCCATCAGGCTCTGACTGAGCGCAGGAACAATATCACTTATTGTTGTGAGGCTGTAATGAAATTTCAAATGCAACGCAGACAGAGCAGGACCTGAGGCTTGGTGGTGGGGAACCGGGCTGACCCACCCGACAATGGAGTCACTGTGATGGGGGGGGGGGGGGGGGGGGGACGTCAGACGTGAATTTCCACCGTCCTCATGACTTTCCTCAGCCGCGTGCTCCGAGTCCAAGATGTGGATCAAAGACTTGAGGGCAGCCGCAGTTCAACCTGGTTTGACCTCCAGTGGGTCCTCCGAGGTGGAGCTCTCCCTTTGCGGTTACACACATCGATAGTATCTGATACTTCTCCAGCAGGAAGCAGTTATTCAGAGTTGATGATCGGTTTATGACGCCCACCTGTTGGGACATAATGGAACGAGTTGACAACACCACCGGGATCCACATGCAGAGCGTGGGCTGAGCACTCTTACACTTACAGACGGGGGGGATTTCACTTATTCGTAGCCGACCACAATAACAAACCTGAAATGTGTTTCACTTTATGTTTTGCTGCATAACAAAGACAAATTCATACATTCCCTTTTCCATCATGACGTAATTCTGTCATGTTTATCAAAGGTTCTGTGAGGTAGCTCCAACCGGAATTAGATCGAACATAACTTTGTAAATATATACTCAGAGCTACAAAATAACTGAAATCGAGGAACGACGGTATTCATCTGTCTCTGCTGCGCCGCATGCGGCCTTGACATTAACCCCAAGATCACTTCACACCTCTCACCACTTAAAAATCTAGTTTTAATCCGTAGTCTTGTATTAAACTACATTTGTAGTCGTCTACTAAACTAGCCACTTATGGCGTGTCTTCCTGGAACGGGTTGTTTAGAAAGTAGGACATCAGAATGTTAAGATCATAAACGCTAAGATCATAAACAATCCGCACCACGTATTGTCGTCACTCGGTTTGAAAGGAGAGGGACCCGGTCAGAAGACGCTCGCCCTGATACGAGTCACACATTCCTCCGTCGGCTCAGTCACCATGAACTTTGGAGCGCTCGCTCGTTCAGAGAGGAAACTGACTCAGATGAAAGGGAAACAGGCCTTTAGTTTCTCTTGTTCATCGTGCGACCGCTCCAAAAGATTAAAATGAGTCACAGAACCGGAGCGAGCCGCCCGGCCGGCCCTCGTCCTCACAGCGAGTCTTTGTTCCTCACATGGAAAATAGCTGCGGACCGACGGAAGGAGGAGCGTGCGCTCCGTCGGGTGTGTGCAGGCAGGCCTTGGCGAGCGACTGAGCAGCGACGCGTGTGTCCGAGGCTCATCCGGCATTATGCGACAGCAAACTGCTTAAAGCCCCACGATGTAGTGTTTCCCTTGTAGCGCCCCCTTCAGGTGTTTAACGTGTACTTCAGTGTGGTAAATACCCAGTTACATAGATCAGGTGTCTGAACCTCTGGCTCTGAGCCATATGTGGCTCTTCTGGTGACGCATATGGCTCTTTTGAGTTTGAGTTTAATAATAATCTCCTCCGCCCCCTGTAACTTTCTCTCTCCTCCAGATGACAGCAGCAGTAATGTCAGGTCCCTTTCTTAAAGACGTCTTTGTTCTTTAAACTAAAGGTCTGTTATTGGTCGTCTCCACAGCAGCATGTCTCTCTGTCTCTACGTCGCGTAGCGGAGACAATAAAAAGTCCCCTGTGAGGTGGACTGGACTATGTGACGCTGGTCATCATGACAGAAAGCAGGTCCAAGGACCGGGCGCTACAACATGTGACAGAGTCGGTCTTTAGCCCACAGACCCTGATGGAGGAGGAGGAGACATCCACATATTAAAAGTCTTTGTAGCGGCACACTTTATTTCAAGCTGTTATTTTAAGGTAGGAATTGTTACATAGTGTCGCTTTAACATGTCGGGGGCCGGGTCGTTTTATAGAACGTTTTGACTTCTCTCCGGTTGGGACTGTGTCTTTATAGAAGTTAGAAAGCAGATATACCTTCGCTATTCACCTTGCTCGTACTCGGCCACACCCTCCTCCCTTTGAAGTGGAGACCTGCCGACTATTACCTACCTCGTGTTCACAGGAAATCTATACGTGTGAGTGAATTTCTGGCTATTTTGTTATTTTTTTCTTCCGTCACTTCTTTAGTTGTAGTTATCCAGCCGAGGTAGCTGACTAGATGTGTTGGTATGAGGCCAACGCGTCTCGACAATACCAAAGTATCTCGACTGACCTCGCCCAACCCATCTCGAAAGGCAATGCAGGAGAAGCATCTTGTTTTATGCAACAGCAAATATTGTAAAATATAATGCATTAATGTGTAGCTCATTTATCGGGATGGTATCGTTGTTTTTTCCCCGTTACCGATGCTAAACCGGTACTTTTAAAATGACACCGGTGCCTAAACGGTGCCTACTTAAAAAGAAGAAGAAGCAGAAAACAACGATTAACAACGACGTCATTAAAAACCTCTTCAGACATCTTCCCTGTGAAAGCCGTTCACGTGGAGCTCTGGGAAAGAAGACTGTCACGCTCATAGCTTAAACATGTTATAACGGCTAATTTATTACTTGTTGCGCTACTTTGAGGCTACGAATGCAAGACTTACGGTACTATCCTGAGTTCAGGCTGCTCCACTCATCGTGTGTGTGTGTGTGTGTGTGTGTGTGTGTGTTGTGTAACTCTGTTGTCAGTCACAGAGCCAACAATAATCCCATCAGCATTTCAGCAGCTCCCACTATGGCTATCGTTAATATCTTTAGTGGCTTTCATCAAATTGTCATTAGGATGCAACTAAGAGTCAGGGGACAATGTGTGTGTGTGTGTGTGTGTGTGTATGTGTATGTATATGTATGTGTGTGCGGATGTGTGTATGCATGTGTGTGTGTATATGTGTATGGGTATGGGTATGTGTGTGTGTGTGTGTGTGCGTATGTGTGTATGTATGTATGTATGTGTATGTGTGTGTGTGCGTATGTATGTGTGTATGTGTGTGTGTGTGTGTGTGCGTATGTATGTGTGTGCGTATACGAGTATATGTGCAAGCGCATGTGTGTGTGCGTATATGCGTATGTGTGTGTGTGTGTGTGTGCGTGCGCGCGCGCGTGTGTGTGTGTGCGTATAAGCGTATATGCGTATGTGTGTGTGTGTGTGTGTGTGTATGCGTATGTATGTACAGTATGTATGTATGTGTGCGTGTGTGTGTGAGTGTATGTGTGTGTGCGTGTGTGTGTGTGGGTGTGCGCGCGTGTGTGCGTGTGTGTGTGTGTGTCCCTCAGACCCGCCTGTGTCTCCGTGTCCTTGCATCTTGCTCAGCCACCTGGTCATTCCTGTCCGTTGCGCTGCCCTCCGCTCTGCAGACACCAGCCGGTCGGTCGGTCGCCGTGTTGTTTACGCGTCGCTCTGACCCAACGGGCGGCGGGCTCGGGGGAGCGGCCCCCCGGTCCAGTCCGGACCGAACCAGCAGGATGGATGGGAGCTTTGGGGAACATGAGCTGGAGTCCAGACATATCTGTACACATTTAGGAGCGGGAGATTCAAGGGGTGTCAGCAGTCAGCCGCGCTGCACCTGAGACGCTGATCGTGTTGGATTGGTTGAGTGTTTTTTGATATTGTGCTCCAGTAATAGCTGATGTCTTTGAAAAGAGTATTGCATTGCAGAACATAACATCTTGAGTCGTGTAAAAGAGTTCTCATGAGGTCATGACAGCAGATCAGGATGGTCACACGCTGCTATGAGATGTTTTAGTCCTTCCATTTAAAATCTTTCATATAATGAAGTGAAAAAGGGGGAAAACTCGATGCTGTATGCTTTAGAAATAGTAGAAGTGATCATCCTGACCTCGGCTCACTACGACCACGCTGCCGCGGGGTCTTTCTGCATGTTGGCTCGTATGTAGACGGATCAACAACAAGCGTCCCGGCGCTTTTTTTACGAGTTCTCCTCCCCATAAAGAGGGTTTATGTCTCAAGTGCAGCAGATCTAAAGGCTACACACGAGTATAAACCCAAAATAGAAAGGGAGCTGAGTGCCTTGGGCCATCAACATATCCACCATGTGCTTTTAGGTGTGTGTTCTCATGCAAACTGACATTACATTACATTACATCACATGTCATGTAGCAGACGCTTTTATCCAAAGCGACTTACAATAAGTGAATCAACCTAGAGTACAAACTAAGAACAACAAGAATACAGAAAGTAACATTTCCTCAACATAGTCAAACTACAAAAGTACCATAATAAGAAATTTAAGAGCCACTGAATTGAAAAACTGTGTTTTAATCCAGATATAGTCGGAAAAGGTGCGTTTTCAGTTTCCGGCGGAAGCTGACATAATAAAGGAATGTAAGAAGTGTTGTAGTGCAGATTATACATCAGCTCCAAACTTAATATAACGTTTCTCCACTAACAAAACCCCTCAGACTTGAAAGCGTGTACTTTCTCCTGTGAAGTTTTATTGTTCAACTCGCCCCATATTACTGGGTTGAGAAGGCCACCGCGCTATTTTGGGAGTCGGTGCAGGGCTATCTCCTGGAGGGTGTTACACACAGGGCTCTGAGTTAAAGGACAAACTGGGATACTGGGAAACTACTGTATGCATAACCCCATCGATGGAAACCGTGCGCGGCCCACAGAGCAAAACCAGAGACTTACGAGGTTGAAACTGACGGTACAAAAGCAGCATGGTCTGAGTAGAAAGGTCTGCAACGAGGAGAGAGATGCACGAGGGACGAGGGACGTGGACTTGGTATGACGGGAGAACATCTTCTGAAAATAACTGTCGGGAAAGCTATTTTTAAACCTCTGGGATCACATCCACGTTGTGTGTTCAACTGTAGATTGTGGAGGACAAAGTTTCATTTTCTTGGCGAGAATGTGTGTTCAGTCGACGGGAGAGAGGCCAACGTTTCAGATTTAGAGTCGAAGAGCGGCGGCAGGAATGGTAAAGTGTGAAGGGAGGGGGGGGGGGGGATGAAAGGATTTAGAGAGATTGGGCGAAGGATGGGGAACAGACAGAGGGCGTGAAATAACAGTGAGAAGTGAAGAGAAGGCTGGGAGGCTCTGCCAACCAGACAGCCCGCCCTCTGCAGCCCCGCTGCACCTGTTGTTTTTCAGGAACAAGATGCACCGAGGGAGGGGGGGGGGGTGTCTGCGGGGCTCCGAGTGGGAAGGAGGGGTGTCTCTTGCTCCCTGTGACTCAGGAGAATCTGAGCAGCCAGAGAGGGAGAGTTGGAGCTAAAGCGGGGGCATAGCTGGGGGGGCTAAAGGGGGGGCTATGCTGTGAGTCAGCCGGAGCTAAAAAAAGGAAACTCGCCGACTTCCACGAGGGACCGGCGGGGTAAAAGAAGACGAGCCTGGCCCAGAAGATAAGGTGACCCAGGACTTTACAGAGGGAGCTGCGTGAAAAGCAAAACGAGGTTTCACTTGTATAATCGCCCTCGGCCTGGTGTCTCACAAGGAGATATCAGAAGTTACGCCCATAAATATAACTCTGGGGAACAGTCATGCAAAATCACCTGGCATCTCAGTTTCAAAGAAGGGTTGACATCCTTTGGTCGACCCCTCTGCATCTGATGTAATATTCTTTGATGAAGTGAGTTTGAGCGAGTTCTGTATAATCAGTTCACCGCCCAATATGGTGGCATTTCAGAATCTTATTTTGAGGGTTACAAAAGAATTTAACCCACTCTATGTTCTGGAGCCAAATCCTCTATGACATAACACAGAGAGAGAGAGAGAGAGAGAGAGAGAGAGAGAGAGAGAGAGAGAGAGAGAGAGAGAGAGAGAGAGAGAGCTGGCCGCTGTGAGGGTCCAAGGCTTTCTTACAAGTTACAACCTTCGCTCCTTCGCTATAGTTGAGGGCTTTCTAATCCCTCTGCAGCCTGGATACCGTACATCAGACTGACGTCACTCCAGCGTGCACTCAGCTTGTTTCTTCATGCCTTTGGGAGCTCATTTACACTGCCCAGAGTTAGTGCATTTGGCCCTTGTTTTGCACAGTATTCCTACTTGACATGTCACATCAGCTTCGGTCCTTTGAACCTGATCCCTTTCTTTTACTACGGCTATTTCCTGCCTTTGCAATAAAGAAGTGCAAACGGTGCAGGACTTTTCACAATCGTGCCGGCGATAAGGTCTTGAACCCGTGGCGCCGCGTAAGAGCCGCGCACACGCCGGTGGAGAGCGGCGTTTGTGTGTCAAGGATGGTCGGAGGTGGAATGCTGACCATGCCGGGACTTTGGCACGGCAGGGATGGGAATCCTGGCTCGGGAACATAGCACACTGCGGCTATCGGGTTGCCAGTCCGGACTGAAGGCGCTCCACGGAGGATATTTGAAAATCATTTGAAATGAACCGCGTCGTCTTTAATCAGGCTCCGCCCACTTATCAAGGCCGCTGTGTAACTGTTAGCCGCCGCAAAGGTTCCCTCCGTCTTTAGAGAACTAAAGTATTTGTGCTAAAAGAAACACGTTAGTGAGGTGGGGGAAGACTCTGGAAACTCAAGGCCGATATTAGACGAGGAATCCGACGTCTGTGAAGTGAGATTTGTTTCTGCTCGTAGTGGCTCCGTTGTTCGTTGTACTCTTCTCTAAAACTCCAGAGAGCTCATGAACAATGTATTGTGACGGCGAATGTAACCAGAAAAAAACCTCATGAAACGAATAAGGGAACAATTTGATTCGACTGCAAAATATAAACATAAATTCAGATTTTTAAGACCTGGTTTCTAAAGCATGTAAAAGAACATGCTGACATGTGAATGATGCTTTTGACATCTATATCTCTAAAGCTCAGAGTAACTACTGTAGTAATGACAGTCCAAAGCAGCCGAGCACCCTGCAGAGTCTTAGCACTCGATCCGTGACCTGTGATGAGTGATGACGTGACGTTCCCCCTGCAGCGGATCGACTATGCCTAATGTAAACCTAGCTTAGAGTCAAGAGGTCTGAGCACAGATGACTGATACTGTTCCCTTGCAGCAGCTGCTGCTGACATGCATGCACTGTATCAATCTTCATTCTAAATGTCGCAGTGAGATCACATCTTGACGTCGTGTCTGAGAGACGACTCACAAACGAATTCTTCATGTTTTCCAAAGTAAAATGTCAGCAGGATGAACCAGCACAGTGAATCGTGTTTCCTTCTCTCGCTGCAGCAGTGCATTGTGGGCCGTTCAGTGGAGGTAAACAACTTGTTCCTTGCAAGGTCACAAGTAACACAGTCCAGCTTTCAGTGACGAGAAAAGCAGCAGCAGCCTCTGTGGTCCGCCTCCTCGTGCAGAAGTGCTTCAAACTGGAATGAACCAGCTGCGAGGAAGATCAGCAAGAAAAGCCCTTGAACAAAAAACACTGCTCCCCCCTTCCCCCCCTCCCCCCCTCTCCCCCTCCGCTCGCTCTATCGGCGGCTCTATCTCTGTTCCTTTCTTTGTGCCTATAGAGAAAAACAGAGTGATTCTGTACTCAGGACAGATGGCACACTGGCTGCAGTGTGTGTGTGTGTGTGTGTGTGAGTGTGTGTGTGTGTGTGTGTGTGTGTGTGTGTGTGTGTGTGTGTGTGTGTGTGTGTGTGTGAGGTTATTTTAGAAATGAGAAAGAGGTCCAGTGACTGGTCTTTGATGTTCTTACCTGCAGGATGTGTTAACTCCATGATTCTGTATCATTCCTCATCCTGGGAAGACCCTGTCTTCTCATTTATTTATTTTTTACTTTCTTAAAACCTTTTTTTTACAGTTGCATGTCTGATCTTTACTGCACATAATTATGTAAGTGAAGACTAGACGGCTGTTCACACATTCATCAAAGAGTTATCTTTCTTTGTATGAAAGTCAAGGTGTCTGGACCGCTTCATTGGCTGCTTTCGTACTTTTTTGTATTTGCTATTGGCGGGCAGTGCGATGGCAGAAAGCTCACCAATGGGTCACCCTCACATGCACTAACATGCACTAACGTACACTCACGTGCACTAACATGCACTCACGTACACTCACGTGCACTAACATGCACTCACATGCACTCACATGCACTAACGTACACTCACGTGCACTCACGTGCACTAACATGCACTAACGTACACTCACATGCACTAACGTACACTCACGTGCACTAACATGCACTCACGTACACTCACGTGCACTAACATGCACTCACATGCACTAACGTACACTCACGTGCACTCACGTGCACTAACATGCACTAACATACACTCACATGCACTAACGTACACTCACGTGCACTAACATGCACTCACGTGCACTAACATGCACTAACATACACTCACATGCACTAACGTACACTCACATGCACTCACATGCACTCACATGCACTAACGTACACTAACATACACTCACATGCACTAACGTACACTCACGTGCACTAACATGCACTCACGTACACTAACGTACACTCACATGCACTCACGTGCACTAACGTACACTAACATGCACTAACGTACACTCACATGCACTCACATGCACTAACGTACACTCACATGCACTCACATGCACTAACATACACTCACATGCACTCACATGCACTAACGTACACTAACGTACACTCACATGCACTCACATGCACTAACGTGCTCTCAAAGCATGGGCAGCCGGCCCCGCCGTGCCGATGGAACGGGGAGAAGCTGGCGTTACGAGGCCCACAGAGGGAGAGGGACTGTGTCTCTGAATGTCGTGGTGCTCCTTCAATAGGAAGCAGTGTTGATGATGAATTTGCAGGTGATATGAAGAACGTGAAGACGAGTCCTTCAAAGCTCAGTCGATCGAAGCAGAGGATGAAGAGACGAGGAGGAGAGCTTAGTGACTGTTAGAGGGAAGTTACAGTTTGGCTCAAGACAATATCATTATTTTGACCATGGGGAGAGATGAATTGCACTGAATAATTACATGGAACTAACCATTAAAGAAGTATTGGATATATAATAATGGATTTTAGGAAAAAGCACGGAAAGAAAGGTGAATAAATGAATCGGATTGTAGGGAAATATAACCTGGGAACTAGTGGCCGTACGTCCTTCTTGTAGCTTAAATTAGTAATTATGTAAGGAACAAATCATGTTTGACAGTAAAAATATTAAAGCGGTGAAATGTACAGAGAAGTGTGTGTTAATTATAAATAAACAGAAGCCCATTTCTGTTAAGAATTGAAGTTATCAGCTGCAGGTCAGGTCAGACCTGGCCGTGTGCTCAAAGCAGCTAAATCACCAACGCACTCATTTCAAGAATAGCTTTTTGGGACTTACAGTAGCTTGTATTATTTTTAGTGTCACATTATCTGGCTTCAATAAAACAGAAGTCATAGATTAAAACTTTTCAGATACGTGTATTAAGTCGTATCCCTGTGGATCCCTCCCTGCTCTACAGTTTCAGACCCTTTAGTACTATTGTTTGTTCCATTGTTTCGAGGAATGTGTGAATCGATGCTGCGCTCCACGCCTCAGGCCAGACGTGTGTGAGTGTGAGCGTGAGTGTGTGTGAGTGTGAGTGTGTGAGTATTTCTATTATGTCACAGTGATGATGTGGCACCGGCAAGCAGGCGTATACGGGGAGCGGGGGGGGGGGCCTCAGTCCAACTCCCCCTCCCATCTATGCTGAACGTGCCTGGTCACAGAAAGCTGCTGAGAACCTCTGGATCACAGGGGCTGCTGGGTAGTGGGATTAGCTGGTGAGAGGAAACAGCTGAGGCCTGTGTAGCGTCAGCACTTGCTAATCAACACTCCCACCACACACACACACACACACACACACACACACACACACACACACACACATATATGCACGCTGCAGCACCAATGTACGCCGCCCCTGAATAATCCCACCCTCTTTTTCAGCAGGGGTCAGACACCCACAAAAGAGGGGGGGGGGGACAAAGGCCCACTGAAGTGCTTGGTCAAAGCTGACAGCGCTGCTGAGTCATCCCCCATGCCGCTTTAAAGTGATCATTTCCAAAAGACCTCCAATAAAGTTGATGAGCTGTCACTTTGTATTTAACACGTCAGTTTGGGGCGAAATGTTTAGAAGCTTTATTCTTTTCTTTTTGATGCAGTATAACTGCAGGATCGTGTGTCACAGAGGACACTTATATTTATATATATATATATATATATATATATATATATATATATATAAGTAATACTGCCAGGTTCACAATAGTAAGGACATTCATGCTTGTTCAGGGACCCATGAGTTGCAGCTTGAAGGTGTGATCGTATCTGCTCAGCGTATTTTATCATACTGTACATGCTCGTCTTTTCTATTCAAACCAAGTAGTTAAAATAGCGTGGACGTAGTACTCGAGTCGATACGCTACGGGTAAAATAAAATGTATTGACTACTCAAAAAACACATGACTCAATGAAAGTGTCGTAAATATGACGCCCGAACACTGGAGATAAAAAACGATTCTAGAATTGTTTTTATTACATCTAAGTGTCTCCTCCATCATTATTCTGCAGCACACCATCACACCCTTTCGTGGACATGCCTCGTTCAGCAGTGATCAATAAATCATGTGTTTTCTTTTCTTATATATGGATCACTTGGCCTGTAGCCAGCGACTTCTATCAGGTGTCATTGGGGGTCCGAGAGATGGGCGCCGAGTGACTTGTCATATACAATTCAACTTTATTATACGTATTATTTGGACACATTGGGTCATAATAAGCATCTGATTTATCTCAAATGGGTTAGTTCAGTCTGACTCATAGTGGTACTGAGCTTTTCTTACCGGCGTTGTCCCAGGAAACTCATGACGTGTGGACATGTACGATCAGGGAGTTTCCTCTTTGCCGCGATTGTCAGATTTCTTGTTGATAACAAATATTTGTATTCAGTGGGGATGAAAATCTGACATGCCCTATAAACCGTAAGCTTAAAATATAAGTAAGGGCCATTTTTTTAATAAAATCGTAATATGTGGCTGCTTGTAAGATGTATTCAGTTAAAGTATTTCACTTTACTGTCATGCCATGTCAGCTGCAGTTTCTTAATCCACCTCCAGGGGCAGTGTGACACCTCGTTTTTTACTGGATAATCTGGGTCCTGCAGAGTGGCGACCGGTTTGCTTCTAATCTGAAACCGTCATGACCCAAATAAAATAGATTTAGGGGAAGTGACGGGTAATGAATGATGATTAATCATTTTAATCATGCTTTTCAGTTGTAGGGATGATTTGTTGTCATTCTGTCAAACAAAGAGGAAACTGTATCTTCACTAATGTAGAGGGTTAAATGTTTCACAACACACTTCATTGTAATTTTTGAACAAAACGTTTATTCAAATCAAAAGGAAGAACTAGACATAAGGTTAAACCATTCAGAACATAGTATATTCATAGAATATCTATACATTTGGATGATTGACAGACAAAAAATAAAATAAAAAGCATAAAAACAAAACATACAAATGGAGAATAAAGAAAATTCAGTGAGTGATATTGCACTTTGTTTCTAAAATGTCTCAGATCCCGTTTCTCAGGTTCTTTATCTGAACATTTCAGTTCCTGCCTTCATTAAGTCAGGAGTTTAGCTTAGTTTTGACACTGGACTGCTGCGGCCCGAGCAAATGGACTATGGAATTGACCAACCTGAAACAAATATGTCAGCTTATTGAGTAGCTCGATTCAATTTCCCAAAAATAAAAATCCAAACTGCAAAAAATATATACGGATAGAGGACGAAGCCGCATGTCTGCACCCCGTGTTACCTAAGTGTTTTAGAGGGGGGGGAAGGGTGCTGATCAACAGCTGCCCCCCTCCCCAGGCCTGAAGGGGATCAGACCGGTCAGGGAGGTGGTTGTTAAACTAGGAAGCAAACTGTATAATGCCCAGAACAACATGGAGGAAAATAAAAAGAGCAGCCCTCATCAGCTGCAGAAAATAGACCAATTGAGACGCCTGTCCAGGATGTCGTTCTTGCACATTTACTTCTTTAAAAAAAAAAAAAAAAAAAAAAGGACTTCTTTTCCTCTTCCCTTTTTGTCCTTTTGAATAAACATGGAAAGGTCTAACACGTACAGACAAACATAATAAAAAGAGAACAAGAGTTAACAGACACTGAAAGATGAAGACTCATGATCAGGTCTTTTCTGTGTCAAGGCCACTAAGATAAGATCACTTTAATAATCTGTTGATTTCTGTCAGAAGCAGTATATTTAGTCGCCAGCTGGATCTCAATAAGAGCGTGCACACACACACACACGCACACACAAACACGTACACACTTGTGTCAGCTACGTTTAAAAATGTAAACTTTAGAAAAGAAGTCACTAATCTTAAAAAATAAAATAATGCATCACTGTCCTACACAACATTGCTAGAATAACATCGTCCGTACCAAATGTTTTTCGCCAGTCCGTCTCCATCTAACGCTTTTTCTAATTTATCATTTTCTTATTAAAAAAAGTGCTTTTTTCTTTTTACCCCCTCCTCTCGACGATGTCAAACCTCTGTCACAGCTGGCCTATTGTGTTGACCGAGTTAGAAAACCAATGTATTACTCATGTCAACCTACTACTACTTGTTCTGAGCCGTCTGCACAGAGGTTTAGCGACGTCCCCAGCTTCTCGTGTGTGCCGGCTCGGCTCCTTTATTGCAGGAGCACTCCTCTTTTTACATCTTTTTTTAGCGTTCTGGTTTCACTGGTCTGGTCAGATCTAACTGTTGGTTGGATGAACTGGGCAAGTGCAGCAGGACAAAACGGGAATGTGGTTAATCTCAGAAAGCTGCCTTGCTTCAGGTCTATTCTCTTGTTTCAGCACTAAAAAAAAACCCAGTGCAATTTAAAACTAAAACTAAAATTATCTTTCCCCCCCCCCCACGACTGTTTGGCAAGTGAGACGACCACCTGAGACAGTGCTTTTTGGGCAGTTTTGCAAGCCTGGCTTGCCCTGAGATTGGGAGTAGAGGGGCTGCAGGTAACTAGCGAGTCCCTCCATAATGTACCACCCTCTCTGTTCCAAACACACACACACACACACACACACACACACAGACAGACACACACACACACACACACGCTTTGCTCATTAGCTACAATTCGAGCGGCAAATGAAGGTCTGCAACCCTCCTAGTCCAAATCCAGAGCAACCTGAAAACAAGAAAAGGCTAAAGGCTATTCTATAATTGGAGCTAAATACAAAACAGAAGAACAGAACTAAAGCTGAGGAGGCCACATCTTAAGAGCGTTAAGATGGAGATAGTGTGCTGCAGAAGTCCAGTCGAGTTATTTCAGGTCACTGAGGAAATGTCACGAGGAGAAAAAAATAAAAAAAGCGTCCAAATTCAGTGCAGTGTTCTTGTCTTTCTTTCCCCCAAAATCAAATCCTGTTCTCAGCGTTGCTCAAAGTTATGCAGTCGCAAGTCTTGAAAGTCTTGAAAGTCTTGAAAGTTAAGCCGGCAGTCTCATATTCGTAGTCGCATCCTATTTCTTTTTTTTTCTTCTTCATTTCTCATTAAAAAGAGCAACACATATCAAGTAAAGAATAAAGTGTGCAAAAACAACAAAAAAAAATAAAATCAGAACCGAGGCAGGAGGGCCTCGCCTTTGCTCTGTCGCCGGCTGCTGAACGCTCTCGTCCGTGCAGACCGCGGTGCTTCGAACATTAGTTTCCTCTTTTTGTCGAGGTTTACTGTCTCGAGGTTTTCTCGAGCCGATTCTGCTGAAGCCGGGACGCGAGGAGCCGCGTCCGTATGTGCCGCGGGAACAGAAGAACCGAGAGTCAAAGAGAAGCTCTGGAGGCCGGGCCTCACCGATCCTTCATCGTCAATACTATCACCAGGGCTCTCTACCGGGGGGGGGGGGGGGGGGGGGTCAAACAGACTGAATATGTGTTCGTCTGTGTGCCTCCCACCCTCAGCAGGCCGACACAGGAAGGGAAGCGAAGCCCCAAACTAGTGGATCCTGTTTCTCTCGCTGAGGGAAGGCAGGAGCAGATCGGTCCAGCCCGACGCAACTGAAGGTATTCGTCCAAGTCGTCGTTGGTCGGTCGGATACTTTGCATTTCTCTTGACGTCGACAGCGTCGTGTGAGCCTTGTTGTCGGAGAAGAATAAACAAAGCTGAGCCTCGCAAGCAGGTTTCTTTAGAGATCCCAGAGTCGGTCTGGGGACTTTCAGGAAAACCCTTCAGCGTGACGGACAGGCGTCCAGCCGGTGCTGCTCCGAGCGGCCCGCGTGGTCCGGGTTGGGATCGATCTGGAGGAGACGAGTAAAAGAGGGTTTAGTCAGGGGTTTATTTGGTCTGTAACGTCAATATAAAACGATTTCATTCGGTGCTTACCTCGGAGTACAGAGGAGGAGGCTGGAAGCGGAACTCGTGGATGTAGGCGAAGAGCGGTCCGTCCAGCTCCTCGCGGGCGGCGGGGACGTCCAGGCTGCTCTGCCTCTGCTCCTCCGTCACGATCTCTGCATAGCTTGGAGGAGCTGCAGAGGACCAGCGAGCCACATGTTAGCATTCTCGATCAGTATATTCAGAATTAAGTTTTATACACACTATCAAATGTTTGGGGTCACTTAGAAAAAAGAAAAAAAACACTGTTTTTTCCAATGAAAATGACATTAAATTAATCAGAAATACACTCTCTACATAGTTAATGTGGTAAATGACTATTCTCTGTTTTTTAATGAAGTCTCTCCAGAGGTGTGTAGAGGCCCATCTCCATGTTCTAGTGGTACATTGTGTTATTGCCTTAGAAGACGAGCAGAGGGTAGAACGCCCTTGAAACCCTCTAAAAAAAATTACAACTTTTTATTTTGCATTTTCCACAAACAGATTATTCCTTGACATTGAAACCCTTTTTATGTGAGCGCAGCTGAAAACAGTTATGCTGGTGAGAGAAGCTCTAAAACTGGCCTTCCTTTGAGCCACAAGTCTGAAGAACAACATTAATATTTACAATGAAAATCATTATTTATAACCTCGTCAATGTCTTGACTATATTTTGTATTAATCTTGTATTCATTTAATAAATAAAAGTGTGAGTTTTCATGGAAAACACAACATTTTCTCGGTGACCCCAGACTGTTGAACGGTAGTGTATATATATATATATATATATATATATATATATATATATATGCATCCTGAGCGTGGCCTACCTTCAGGCCTCTCGGGCAGACCCATGCCCAGCCAGCTCATGCTGCACTGGCTGCTGACGCTGGAGGTGCGGGAGCCGAAGGGGTGGAGAGGGATGGTCCCGATGACCAGGGGCAGGTTCAGGGACAGGTTGATCGCCCCAGGTATGTCCACGTAAACCTGAGGAGTCACCACAGCTGGTTAGAACAAGCAAGTCATTCTGAGGGGTCACATTGTGCTGCAGAGCGAAGCATTCAGCATGAAATTAAACAGCTTTTCAATCCTCTATAAAAAGACAAAAAAAAGAAGAGGAAAAGGCGAGTCTGGGCGCAATGGGTTGTGCAGTTGTTCAACAAAATGTGGGTCAACGACTTGGAGGTGCCGCGTCTGGTGGCTGTCTGTTCGCGAGGTAAAGAGGTTATAAGCACCCTCGAGGCAGGTGTTTCCAAAGATATCCTGGGCTAATGCTCTTAGCAGCATGTGGAGATAACACCTGGTGCCATCCACGGCTTGGATTTGGAATCGGTGGCTGAGTCAGCCAGGTCCTTTACCAGGAAAGAGGTGTTGGCTTACCGGGACGGAGCGCTTACGTCCTGACAATGACGCGGAGTAACGGCCATAATAAAAGGTCAAAAGGAAACTGTAACGAGGGCAGAAGGCCCGTGTTGTCTATGCTATGTCTAATGATCTCTGGGTGGAGGCGCAAATACAGTACGACCGCTCACCATGAGGGAGTACTCCACTCGGATGATGCTGCAGTCCAGGATGGAGGGCGAGACGGGGGGGATCTTCAGCATCTTCCCGTTCCACGTCTCAGTTTTGCCAGAGGACAGAGACTCGCCCCGCAGGTTGGCCACCAGCTGCTTGACCTCCTTCATCTTCCCTTTGGCGTAGAAGGTCTGGGTCTGGTAGATGGCCGCCTTCGGCACCACCATGCGGGACGAGCAGTTCTCGATCTCCGCGAAGATCTGGATCGACTCTCCTGCGGAGTCACAGAGGGCGGAGGTGAGGTTAAATGACGTATTACATGTCTATAAACGGGAGTCATCCTTTTATCCAGTGGCATTACCAATAAATGAAGTGATCTAGAACAACAATGTTATCAGTTGCCTTCTGAATAATTTACTCAATCTCACCTGGGGTGTATCCCTTCCTTTCTATTTTGGCACTTAGGGAAATCGGACCTGAGGTGCAGAACCAGCAGCAGAGCGTCTTGTCTTTCGTGCCGGCCTGTGGTGACTGGAAAAAACAGAACAAACAGATGTGTTAAAAATATGCAGGTTCCTCTTAAATATTGCCCACCAATATTGAAAAACAGTGTGTTCCTTTTCCATTTGGTAATCAGTCAAAACTAGACAAAAGTTTCATTTCGGAGTATCGCACTAATCGGATGCCGTCGGTACAATGGGTCTCCAGATTTAAATTATACGTCATATTAAAAAAAAGTTTAAAAGCTTCTTCGAGAGGAACTCACCAGCAATAATGGAGTGTTGATGTCAATGTGCTCAAAGACCGTGAATTCCTTCTTGGTCTTCATGGGCAGGAGCCACGGCCTGTGGAGTTCGGCCTTCACCCAGTAGCGCACACTGCCGTGCTTTCCTTCGAAAGAGGTAGCCAGAGGTCTACGGAAAGAAGACGGGAGGAGGAGGAAAAGAAAGGGGTTCTATTAACCGTCAAGATGGCGCGTACAGCTGAATAATGATGATATTGCAATTTGATCTGAATCGAGTGTAGTAGTGAGACACCTACGTCTGTGGAAGCTCGAGGCTGAACGCATACTCATATCTTCCTGAATGGATAGTGGTGAGTCCTTCCTCGGAGTTGTCATCGTCTGAAAAACAAGGAGGACAATATTCCAAACACATGTATACCATACCTTGGTAAAATGTTCTACGAAGGCATCTGAAAGTCATACCAAAAACACAGGGTGGGGGAGACAAAAGAGAATAAGCGGATTTTACTATCATATCGGTCTTTAAAACGCATGTATTGAGAGATTAAGCAGCAGACTGATACTAACGGCACACCAAAGAAGTTGATTCTTTAAGGTACCGGAAACTGAGCGTGCAAAATGGTGCTCCCTGAAATCCCATTGTGGCATGATGGAGGTACATAGGCTCATATTGGAGGGAGGGGGGGGACTGGGCTACAATGACATCATAATCGGTAGATAAATCCACCTGGTTAACAAGGACCAACTTATTTTCTATTCATCACTAATATATTTTTTTTTAAACGAGCATTTTCTTTTTTACAAAAGAGAGGAGAGGATCTTTTCGCATCGTCAAAATGCTTATAAAAATATTACAAATGATTCGGATTTTTTTCTTCTGGGTGTGCTTCTGCCAGCTCAGCACTCCCTCCCCCTCGCAGCAGCAGCAGCAGCAGCCGTGTGGTAAACAAGTCCGGAGCTGTCAGTCAAACCGCAGACTCCAGCAGGAGGAGACCGGCCTAAACCGGTGCGAGCAGCTTCCCACAGCCGCGGCTGCGCTCTCATTACGCATTCACTGCGCGACAACCCGCAGTCACCAACCAGGCTGGTCCCGACACCAGCTGCAGCAGCTGTCGACGGTTTATCCACCTCAGCATGCAGAGGAAATGTGTTATGTTTTTTTTTTATCTTTGGTGCACGACGTAGAGTGTCGTTTATCTGCAGTGAATTCACCTCCTCGCGTTTTAAACCTCAGCTCTGCTGATCGAGACCCATTTGATGTGGGATAACGTCACAATTTTCCTTAGCATGCAAAATGCCTGACAGGCTATAGCGTCATGGGAGCTAGTCGAAACCAGTTCACGGCTGCTGCAGTTGACCAGAAATGTTTATTTTAATGAGGAGTAAAGATGCTGCAGATGAACAAATAAAAATCCTAAGCTAAACCCAATAAAAAGGGCACGTATGTGGACATACAGGCGCGCACAATGGGCGCCTTCCACCATCGAAAACATCCACCATTCTGCGGATAAAGTTACGCTAATATGTCTGAAGCGCAATGCTGCTGACAATAGAGCAATGCATCGTCATAAGGAGAATAGAACAATAGAAGAATAACGGAAACGGTGTGCAGCTCCACCAAAACCTCCCGATACATTTACAGTCGTACTACAGGTACCGATGTTGATACATTTTATTCTGCAGGTGTTTTCTTAATTAAAAAGTTGCAGAGTCTTCTGTCAATCTTTGCAAGGAGGGTGATGTCATTGGCCACACACGAGCACCTCAGCCAATAGCTGACGGGCGAGGGAGGGTCGTGCGCGTAGCTCCGCCCCCTCCCTGGTCCAGTTTTCTGAACAGGATTGAACCGCTTTGAACAATGGGTGGAAACTTAAGAAAAGCTACAAAGAAACACCAAATATGATGCGTTTTTGCAACGAGAATGCCTCACAAAGCGGACGGTGCATCACTGCAACCAATCACTCCTTAGCTCTGCGTCTCAGAAAATGTGTTTTACACTGGAAATACTGTGAAAAACACTGATGCCCGAGCTGCTGTCATTCATTGACACCTTGACACAAACAAGTACCGATGGAGTTCTACACAGCCAATGCCACTAAAGCATATTGTGCCTTCATCGCCACATACATGCATTCACACGATGAAAGATAACCACACCCAACAGTGTATATATTAACGTTATTAACACCGTTTCTGACATTCAAGGCTACAGCATCCTCCAGTTATAACCTGATCCTCTCCCAGCACAAAGAGCATCCTCCACTCAGTTCCTCTCAAACTTCTGCTGTAAAAATAAAAAATAATAAAACCAAAGCCTCTTACCTCTCTCGTGCCCAATTAAGATATCTTTGTGATTTAGATATTCCACTTCTTCTGTGTAGTTTTGCGTGTAGGCAGTGTTGGATCCGGCATTTCTAGATTCAGTCCAACGAACTTTCGCAAATCCTTTTGCGTGGATCTTCAGAGATTTCACGCGGATCTCTCCGGTGACTTCGATGACCACCCTCCCTGAGACGCAGTCCCCGCTGGAGAACACGGGGACGTTGCTGTCATTGAGACAGTCGTAGCTCACCGTGAAGCTCTTTACCTTTCCTAGCACCATGGTGGAAAGAGATGCGGAGACCTTGAAATAAAAAAAAGTCTATGAAAAAATAATTTCATAAGAAAAAGAGATGCAGTCTTTGGAGACACTGATCGGTATCTCTTGCCCTGCAAAAAGCAGGAGGCACGATCAGCGGTTTCTCCGCGAGCAGTTCATCGAGATGTGTGATGGCTGAATAACAGCAAAGGATGCTGTTATCGTCCGCCTCTCTGCTGGTCGGTCTCCAGTCAAAGACAAGGAAACCCCCGTCGCTCGGCTCGCTTTAAGCGACAGGGCTGTGTGAAAAACAACCTCGGGCGCATGCGCACGGCTCCGCTGCCCCCTCCTTCCGCCTTCTGGGACGAGGCAAGAGGAGTGTGGCTCCGAGCCAGATGACAAGTTTGGGCCAACAGCTGAAAGACTGCACGAAGACATGCTCATCACAATAGTTTTAGAGGTGAGAATTCACGGGTCATTTGTCATATTAGAGTCCACCCCAAGAGTCAAATGTCTAGTGATTTATAGGCTTTTCATGTTTAGCTGATGGCATTAAAAACAAAAAAATACACTATTATACTCTGATTATAACCATTTATATATGGTGCATCATTTCTAAATATTCTACAGGCATCATTTCTAATTATGTTACAGGTCTTCCAGCTTTACGTCGAGGCATATCATTATGATGACACGTGTATCTGTCATATAAACCCCCCACACATGGAATCATTGCACATATATGCATGGCACACAGCCTCTGCATCCTTGTGCAATCAACAACAAAACAACGACTGAGATGTGCATGCATCCTGCTGTATCGGCCATGTGGAATGGTCGGATACTAAGTGTTCCTGTGCTTTAAGGTGGAGTAGACTTCGAGAAAAGCTCCCTATTTATTCATCTAGCATATATTGTTTTTTTGTGTTAAGATTACAATGGTCCATGCACATATGGGGTGGTGTGGTGGTGGGGGTGGGTTGGGATTTCTCATCGTGTTGAACTCGGTGTACAGAAAAACAACTCTGAGGCTCAACACGCCACCTGGTGGACCATCAAGGCTTCTGCAGTGAGCTGCAGCATCACCTGTTGAACAGCTCGGGATCTGGTCGCGTTCAACACACAATGACTTCAATTCTAATTCGTTTTGATTATTCATAAGGCGACACATCAATTTAGCAATACAATTAAACGATGATGAGATAAAGATTTACAATTCAATTCAGTTTATTCGTATAGCCCATTTTCACAAATTAGAAATGTGTCTCAGAGTGCTTTACAATCTGTACACATAGACATCCCTGACCTTTGACCTTTGACCTCACATGGGATCAGGAACAACTCCCAAACAACCCTTCAGGGTAAAAGGTGAGAACCCTTGAGGAGAGAACAGAGGAGGATCCTCTCCAGGTGGACAGGTGTCATAGAGGTCATGTGACCAGAAGGAATCATCACACACATTAAAACACAGGAACAACACCATGAAGAGGACAGATGATGAAGAGTTGGTAGTTGGCATATTCCACCATCCAGACCTATGACGTGAAGTCAAAAGGACTCCGGGGAGGAAGCAGAGTTATTAATGTGTAATAGAGATGAACATTCATACATAAGGAAAGAAAAGAGGAGAGAGGTGCTCATAAAGCATACAGGAGGTAGGTGTACGACAGCTTTAGGTCTGGAGATCAAAGTGTGTAAGATCTGCATCAAGCAGCAACGTATGAACACAAAGAGATGGCGAGTGATTAAAACCCATAATGAAAAAAATTAAATAATAATCATATTCCATTCTACCTCCTATCATTTAAAAACTGCATCACTCACAGTCATATGCATTCTGAAGTCTGATTTTATAATTTATTAGCAAGTATTATAACATCATATCTAGATATACATCTCTGTGATAAACAAAGCGCAAATAGTAGCTGTAGTTGAGGCGATGACGTCATAGACAACTCGACTCCAAATGTGCAGCAATTATTACAAGAGGAATGCTGCCCTCTAGAGTCGCCAGTGTATCATTACATGTTAATCATCTTTATTTAAAATGTAAGTCTAAAACTCTTATTTTGAAGGGGTAACCGGGATGTTTACGCGACTCGAGAGTTTCCGTCACGTAGAGTAAAGAAACAACTCTGGAGGGAAGTCGCCTCACATAAATCTCACCGGTCCAGATAAATCTCTTCCTTTACGACAGAGAATCACCAAATCGGAAGATTGTGAGACGCTGGCATGAAAACAGAAATATTTCGTTTGATATTCCTTTGTCAAATATATGGACAAAGTTTGTGCCGAAATGAAACCAGACCCAATATCGTGATGGTGATGAGTGATGCATTTGTGAGTATGAATTAAGTCACAGTGCTTTACAGTAGCTGCCTCAATAATATCAGCTTTTATTTATCATAATCTCAAGGACAGACCTATGCTCAAAAAGATTACACGTTAATGCAGTCCTTGTTTGGAGTTTTCTACCTCTGGCTTTAGGTCTAAATGCTAGTTCTATCTTTCTGCAGGATGGGCGATTGACCTTTGACCCTGGCAGCAAAGTTGTGCAGCTGCCGTATGTAAACTACCTCAGGGAGCTCGGTACCACTTTCCTCAACGCGTACACCAACTCGCCCATCTG
Source organism: Liparis tanakae (assembly GCA_036178185.1). Classification (NCBI taxonomy): domain Eukaryota; kingdom Metazoa; phylum Chordata; class Actinopteri; order Perciformes; family Liparidae; genus Liparis; species Liparis tanakae. The sequence goes on along the minus strand of CM070094.1, from coordinate 25,210,860 downwards.
CTGCCCCTCGAGAGCAGGTACACCAACGGCTCCGGGGGAAAGACTGTGGTCGTCATTCAAGGTGGAATAGAACATTCAGCTGTTTAATGTGTGTCTCACAGCGATGTGGAGCGGTCGGTTTGTTCACCTCACTCAGTCGTGGAACAACTACAAGTGCCTTGACGCCAATGCAACGACATGGATGGATCTGCTGGAGGCAAATGGATATTTTACCGAGTCGATGGGCAAGCTGGATTACACCTCCGGGAGTCACTCTGTTAGGTAGGTCTCAGACTAGAAAACAGCTTATCAGAAATAACACATATAGTCTAAAGAAGTGTGAACGACCAACTGTATCAGTAATAATCAAATAACACACTGTGTATGTGGGCAGTTAGTGTGAGTCATTTTTTGGGGGGAACTTGTCCTGTCATGTTTCTTTCCACTTCCCATTTTTTGTCTCGCCGCCTGCAACTAGTTTGTTATTTTCTTGCGTGTTTGTGCAACTTCTGCAGCAATCGGGTCGAGGCCTGGACGCGAGATGTTCGGTTCGCCCTGCGCCAAGAAGGCCGGCCTGTTGCGCGACTCGTCGGGAACGCGTCCACGGTCAGAATCATGAGGAAAGACTGGGAGAACACGGACAAGGCGACGCAGTGGATCCACCAGAGGGCCGCGTCCTCACGCCAGCCCTTCGCGCTTTATCTTGGCCTTAATTTACCTCACCCCTATAAAACAGAATCCCTGGGGCCCACGGCCGGAGGATCCACCTTCCTCACGTCACCTTACTGGCTGAAGAAGGCATGCTGCTTCTGTTCCTGCTATTGAAAGTGTTCTCTCCATCATTGCACAATCACATGTGTATGTTTTTATGTAAATCACTATAAAGTCTTCTGTTTTTATTCTACACGTGCAGGTGTCTTTCGAGCACATCGCTGTTCCTGAATGGCTGCCTCTCGCTGCCATGCACCCTGTGGACTACTACTCCTCCGTCAGCAAAAACTGCAGCGGTGCTTTCACGGAGGACGAAGTCAAAAGCATTCGGGCCTTCTATTACGCCATGTGTGCTGAAGCAGACGCCATGCTGGGTCAGTCGAGGGACGCCATTCATCCTACTTTCGGACGACTTAAAGCTTTATATATATATATATATATATATATATATATATATATATATATATATATATATATATACCTCTGTGTGTATTAGGGCTGCAACAACGAATCCCTAAAAAAATATTTATTAAAATAGTTGGCAACGAATTTCATTATCGATTTCGGACAGCGATGAAAAATATTAAGGAACAATTAAAACACAAATATAATAATAATATATTTTTGACTTAAATATTATATTAATATAAATAAATAATAATTCTAAATAAAATTAAAATTATGAATAAAAACACAAACATGCAAAATAGGCTGTATATGCAAAATAGTCTCTCTCTCTCTCTCTCTCTCTCTCTCTCTCTCTATATATATATATATATATATATACACACGTATATATAGTCTATTTAGCATATTTCTGTTTTTATTTTTATATATATATATATAAAAATAAAAACAGAAATATGCAAATATGCAAATATATATATATATATATATATATATATATATATATATATATGTATGTGTATTAGGGCTGCAACAACGAATCGCTAAAAATCGATTTATTAAAATAGTTGTCAACGAATATCATTATCGATTCATTGTGTCGTGCGAATATTACGGTGCAAGTTCACTCTCAGTAGTGCTAAGACGTTGATGTTGCATATGGTGCCATGTGTTGTGTGCAAAGACTGTTTTCAGATAATTCAAAAACATTTCAATATATTGCATTGTTTACAGAATTGCAATATATATTGCATTTAATTGTAACCCCTGAATCATGATACACATACTTTATACAATGTTTGAATAAGGTCTTTTATGTTAAGTACAAATATAACAGACGCTTGATGTCTCACCAGGCCAAGTGATATCAGCTCTGAGAGAGACCGGCCTGCTGGACAACACTGTTGTGATCTTTGCGGCGGACCACGGAGAGCTGGCCATGGAGCACCGGCAGTTCTACAAGATGTCGATGTTTGAAGGCAGCTCCCATGTCCCCCTGCTGGTCATGGGGCCTGGGCTGGTGTCTGGCCTGCAGGTCAAGGAGCTTGTGTCCTTGGTTGACCTCTATCCCACTGTGTTGGGTGAGGAAGTAGACAGAAAAAAAGATAGGATTTAAATGTCTATTCAATATTTTAAATCCTTAAAATGCCAGCTGAAAGGTAGAATAAAAGCATTTTGCCTACAGTTTTTAAAAGCAAAATAATAAAAAGCAGTATTAGATTTGGATTATAGTATGTTCACTTGATGTAACACGTGTTTTTTGCAGACATTGCTGGTATTCCAGCAGTAGGTACTCTCAGTGGCCACACACTCCTTCCTCTGCTATCCAAGGCCAGGGATTTTTCCAAGAAGCCACGTCCAGACTGGGTTCTGGGTGAATATCATGGTTGTAACGTCAATGCCTCCACATACATGCTGAGAAGTGGCCGGTGGAAATACATTGCCTATGCAGATGGTCTGAGTGTCCCCCCACAGCTTTTTGGTGAGTTCCTTACTTCAGAAACTAAACTTCATCACTCAATCCACCTATGCTTTCGAGAAGAATAACACAACTAATAAAACACTGGCACCCTCCTTTTTTTCTGTGTTTGCAGACATAACACGGGACAAGGAAGAACTTCACAATGTTGCTCTCAAATTCCTCGATGTGCAGACACATCTGGACAAGATACTGCGTAGTATCGTAGACTATCCAAAGGTCTCTAGAACTGTGCATCTCTACAATAAACAATCATTCGCTGCCTGGCGCCAAAGTTTGGGGAGGAACTACAGCCAGGTCATTGCTAACCTCAGGTGGCATGTGGATTGGCAAAAAGATGCATTGGCTAATGAGAGAGCTATTGACAACTGGCTCTCGGACTCTTTGTGATACTGTTTTTATTGTTGAAATGACGGTTACCTTTTAAAGTGTTTTTTTTCTTAATGCACTGGACTCACATCGGCTTTCACATCTTTGACCATGTGAGAGACATTGATGGATGGCTCTTTGGCTCCTTATAATATTTAAACTTAAACAATTTGATGCATAATCTCAGAGTATCCCTTTCAATGTACTACTTTGACTCAATCTGGATTTTATTTTTATATTTGATATGTCTGACTAATTTGCACAAACTCCCAGAGGGACTTAAATGTAACATGATGTGAATATATGAAATTATTCTCATTGTTAAAAAAATATTTTCTTTGCCCAAATAAATTATTATCGAGTTAACTTGTTTTTTATTTATTTCTGCACACAAGTGGACCAGAAGCGCAGGTCATTTTATTCTGAAAATCCCAAACGTGGTGTAGTCCCTTTCCTTTCACTTCCGGGTCACCCAACTAGATCAGAGCGACGTAAACACCGCCGGGTGTCCCCAACTCTTGCAATACTCGCGAAGGTAACAGCTGAACCGACTTTAGAAATGACGTCAACCTGTTGTGTATCAACGCAGGTGTGACATCAGTTTACATTTCGCGGTGGTGACGTAATTCAGAGGCTCTGGGAAGCTCACAGCTAGCTCGGGCTATTTACATTTAGCTAGCCAACACTGCTAACTCCAGTTTACTAACCTAACCCTCCTGTTACCTTCACATGTACTCACATATTTTACCCCTGTGTCAATTTGACCACAGCAATTAAAACCAAGATAAAAAATATTATAATTAATATTGTTTCCCAAGTTTAAGTGTCACAACGTTTGTTTGTTGATACCTAAATAGCCTTTAAATACATTAAAAAGTTATTTCTTATATGTTTTACACAGTGAAAAACAGCCGGGGGTCAAATTGGCCCCAAAAACACCGATGGGTACAAGTTGTGTTCAGGACAGTGAAAACATATCATCATGTGAATTTGATGTTTTCCAGTTGTCCCCAAAAAATTAGGAAAAGTCATGAAATATGAATAAAAAAAATGTATGTTTAGAGACCGTAAACATTGAATGGGGTCAAATTGACCCCAAAGGTCACAGGAGGGTTGAGAGTTTAGTGTCAAGTCAGAACATAACCACCACAACGGGTTAATTTGGGGGTAGTGATGCATACATGTATTTTTTTTAATGTCTTTCTTTCACTCAGATAATAACAAGATGTCTAATAAAGAAGTGAAAGCGGCTCTGAAAAGTGCCAGAGAGGCCATCAAAAACAAAGAGTTCAAAGACGCTCTGAAACACTGCAAGGTAAAGCATCGCCGACTCACACGCGCGCGCACAACCTCTTTGTGCGCGCGCAGGTGTCGCTGCTGTGGTGCACCTGCTTCAAGGAGTACGGTGGCCGAGTTGATGTACAGCTGACTTTGCTCTTTTCTGTGTGGGTTTTAGGCTGTTTTGAAACTTGAGAAGAACAATTATAATGCATGGGTGTTCATCGGCCTGGCGGCCAGTGAACTGGAGCATACGGATCAGGCACAGACCGCCTATAAAAAAGCCGTGGAGCTGGAGCCTGAGCAGCTGCTGGCATGGCAGGTGAGGTGTTTTTTTTTTTTTTGTTTGTTCATGTAATAAGGGACAGTGCACATTAATAAAAAACATTTAATTAAATGTGCCAGAGTTAGCCGAGAGGTTATCATTCATCTGTAGTCCCAATGGTGCTGAGAATAAAAACATCATGTCAGAGACACAACGTAAAAGCATACAGACTAAATGAAATATATAATACAGACTCAATGAAATATATAACGCAAACAGGTGGACAACAAGAGAAGACACGCAGGTGGAGTAAACGGTCGACCAGCAAAGTCGAGGCACACAGAGACCTGACAACAGACAGACAGTCAACAACTGACAGTTTGAGGAGGGAGGAGCCGTTACAGTCTAGTTGACGCTTGTGTAACGGACTTGTACTGGGCAAGAAAGAAGTCGAGTCTGCAGGTTTATTTTCCAAGTTTTATTCCTGCTGCTGACGACATCCATACATCAGCTCCCTCATAAATACAGAAGTATTATCTCTAACAAGACTACGTTATATATAGATTTAGAAAAAGGGGGAAAACAGCGACCCCTAGTGGACAAAATAAAGAACTGTGAGTTAGTGACTAAAGTGAAAAAAGGAAGAACACATAACTGCTGACGACGTCCATAAATCATCTCAGAACCCAATTGGGCCAAAGAAATAATGAAACAAAACAAACCTGTATGTGTGTTTCTAAGAACACACATACAGGCAGGCAGACACTGCGACTAACAGGCAGACACTGCGACTAACAGGCAGACACTGCGGCCGCAACGCAAACGGCCACACTTGCTAAAAACATAACAACACAGTGAAAACACCATAATATAACACAACTCGCCCTCATAAATATAACACTATTATTATACTGCAGCTTTCCCTTGCTTCATTTCTCATTTTTTAGGGTTTGGCAAATCTTTATGAGAAGACGGATCAGTGGGACTTTCAAGTCGAGCTGCCCAACGTCTACCAGAGGCTTGTCGAGCTGTACGCAAGGTAACGAGTAGAACAACCTCCTCCTCGTGTTTTTAAAAACTACACAGACAGTTGTGATGTATTTGCTTTCTCGCAACTTAACTATTGAAAAAGAACTGCTGTTTAACATTCATTTGAGTGTTATTGATTTTTTTTCATGTTCTCCATTCACAGCTCTGACAAAAATAAATGTTATGAGATCATCAGTAAGCTGTCGGATATCTACCAGTCTGACAAAGAATATCTGAAGGTATGTCTTTTAAAAAGCACATTGGTTTAATTAGAAACAAAACACTGCTTTTAACACATGAACCTTTTTATGTTTAAATTTAAACATAGTTGGCGAAGGTTTGGCTGCAGCTCATTCAGGTGAAGGAGGAAGAGGCTGTGGACAAGAAGGAGTTACTGCAGCTGTTGCAACAGATGACTCAACTCCTCTCAGACTGCCTTCGGGAGGAAGAGCGGGACAATGAAATTCAACAGCATGTACTTAAACTTTCTCTTTGTGTATTTGTTCTCCTAGTTAGATCATATATATAGATATAGATATTTCCACCGCATCAGCCTTTTGGTAACTGTTGTGTTTGTGGTCATCAGTTAATCACAGCCTTTGAGAAGGCCATGGTTCTCATGGATCCTGTACCAGGAGAGCAACACATGAAGGTCTCTGCTGATTATGTCAAATGTCTTTCTAAAGTAAGTGCACCTTATCTGATACCTAAATATATGTAATCCACCTCATGCTTACCCCTGTTCAGTAATGTCCTTAATCAGATGCTTATTATAAACCCTCCTTTCCCGTAGCTGCCTGAAGATGAATCCAAAGTGATAGCGGCGTGCGAGTCCATGCTGTCCCTCTACCCCGACCAGAGCTATCCTCTTGAAGTCCTTTGTGCTCACTACCTCAAAACAGGTAACGCCCCGTCATCTTGTTTATTAGATCTGGAATCACCAGGGTTCGTACGGTCATGGAAAACCTTGAAAAGTCATGGAATTTTAAAATCATTTCCAGGCCTGGAAAAGTAAAAAAAACTAAAATCATAAAAGTTTTGGAAAAGTCATGGAAATGTGTTATAATCACGTGTTCATTTACGCCGAGTTTGAAATAATTAATATGTTTTTTTTAAGAAAGACTCTCAAAATGTTAGCCGGCGTACGCTCTCAATACGCCACATCTTCTTAATTGTTCATGTTTATACTAAGATTTCAGTTTGGTCATGGACATTTGGTTTAAAGTCATGGAAAAGTCATGGAAAAGTCATGGAAATCCATCGGTCAACATGTGTACGAACCCTGAATCACAGAATGCAAAGATTTACAGATATCCGTATTACCTCACGCTGATGTCAGATTGATCCGCTGAGGGGAACACTGACCACTCGGTGTGTTTTGTTTGAAGGTGTTCAGAATGAGGATGCAGTCAGATGCTTCTCCCGACTCCTCGACCTGGCCCCTGACAGTGGACTAGGTCACCTGGGTCTGGGCACCAAAGCGCTGCAAGAAGGGAGGTTTAAAGATGCCGTTCAGGACCTTGCACAAGGTCAGAACATATCTGAACTTAATGTAAACTCACAGTGAGACATGCTCTTTGGTACATCTCTGTATTTTACACACTTTTGATCTTTTCTGTTTCATTAGGTCTGAAGAGACTGAGCTCCAGTACGGGATGGTGCAGTCTGGCTGAAGCTCAGTTTAAAATGCAGAGATACTTGGAGTGTGCTGAGTCATGCTCCCAAGGTGGGTTTACTCTTCTGCATCACTACGTTATCCAGAGGCTAGTGGGAATTAATATGCCAGACTTTATCAAAATATTTGTGAATGTAAGAAAGCTGTTTTTCCGCCATCTTCCAAGATCCACTGTGTTTGTTCCGTGGAGCAGGAGGTGAACTTCTCTGTTTGTTTCTGTCAGGTCTGACCGCCTGTGTGTCCGGAGACGAGCAGCTGAGGGTCAAACTGCTGAAGCTGCAGTTCCAGGCTTTAGTCCTGAGTGGGGGGGAGGCGGCTGCAGAGCGGGCTTTGGAGACATTCTCACAGGTAGTCAAGGGTGTTAAAAATATATATTATTAAAGCAGAATGTGATACTGTATTGGTTCTCAAACACGCTGTTGATCTTTGATAGTTTACATGCAAAGATGAAGTCGGTCAATACGACTTGGTGTCACACCTGCAAACTTGTCACCTTTTGGCGAAATTCGCCTTTTCTAAATCAAAATAGGTCGTCCACGTGAATCGTGTAGATCCGAAGAGTTTTTTATTTTTTATTCTGGGTTCAGTGTGAATTTCCTTTGCAGTAACCTTACACATACAGCGTCGAATACATCAAAGTAAATGTCTGTCTTTCTTTTTTTCAGATCCCAGATGCAGAAAAAGACCCAGTCTTAGGAGCCCTTAAAGGACGAGCGTACCTTAACAAGGGACAAGTTGATGAAGCACTTAAGGTTGAAAACCTTTACCTACTGAACTGTCTGTGAAGATGCATGCTTTATTATATAATGCTATGAGAAAAGTGTCATTACACAAACATATTTATTTATTCTGTGCATTTGGGAGATGTTCAGAATCTAACACTTGTAATACAATGTGTTCCTCTTTTTTAATCTAAGGAAAGGGAGAAAAGCATCTCTTGTATTGTACACAATATACACATATTAAAGTAATGTTCCTCCTGTAGGTGTCATCCGAGCTGGTGGCCTCTCACCCTGATCTGGCCCAGGGGTTCGTACTCAGAGGACTGGCACAATTGGCTCAGGGCCAGCAGCAGCTGGCAGAGGAGAGGTAAGAACGGCTTTTGTGTGCATGTGAGATTTTAACCTGCGGCCATGCATTTCTCTTTTGGGCAGCATGGGTTTATTTATCGGCAGAAATGGAATTTAATATTCCTATGTATGTCTTCAGAAGTGTATAAAGACCTGAATCTAAGAGTTGTTGTGTTTAGCTTAGAATAAGCCCGTCATGTCGACGTAGTGAGTGCATCCTCTTCAGAGTCCGCCAGGTAGCACCACCATGTTTCTGCAGAGCGGACAAACCAAACATCGGCTTCAGACCCCGTTTACACGATGGGAAAACGCATAATGTTCATGCGTTTCGGCTTTTCATTTACACAAAAACTGAGGTTTTACCACGGAAAACGATCATTTCTAAAAACTCCGGCCAAAGTGGAGATTTCTGAAAACTCAGTTTTTGTGTTTTAGGTTGTCAAACGTCACAGTGTGCGACTAAAGATGCTTCATGTGACGTGAGCGTCCTATGTGACGTATGCGGACGGCGTATTTATGCGGGTTCATATAAACAGAAACTTTGTTGAAAACGACTTTGTGTGTACGACGTTATTTTTGAAAACGGAGGGGCAGAAATATTTGTTTCTGTAAATACCGGCTGTGTGTAGATGTGGCCTCAGTGAGAGTTTTTCTGTTGACCTGAAGGTGATTGTAGCAGGATAAACGGCACCGAGTCCTGCACACCGCCCCTGCTTTAAACCCAGATAAAACCAAACAATTTGTGTAGTGCAAATAAAGTAAATTCTGCGAGGTGAACTTTTCTCTATCGCTCTTCTGTTGTTTAGCTTCCTGAAGGCCGCTAGCCAGAGCCCAGACTGCGGAGAATATTATTTTTTTCTGGGACGACTCTACTGGGACATGGGAGAAGAGACCCGGAAAGACAGAAGCAAAGCACATACACATTTACTCAAGGTCAGTGACATTATTATTTACTTAATAAAAAAAAAATTAGCAGGGGAAGGGTATTTTTTTAATAATATATTCATTAAAAAAAACAAATGTAATCTCAAATATTGAAGGTTTGGTCGATGGAAGATTAGTATGAACGGGCTTAACGTAACTTTCACACGTGTGAAATGTCCCAATATGCGTATTATTGCCACAAGTTAAGTGTAGTCTTATTTGAATGTTTAATTTCAGGCTGCAAAGTTGGACCCACACCTCGGCTGTGTATTCCGCTACCTGGGACATTACTACCGCCAGGTGGCCAACGATCACAGCCGCGCACAAGGATGCTATAAGAAGGCTTTTGAGATGGACGGCCATGACGCGGAGTCCGGGGCCGCCTCCGTGGATCTCAGCATGGAGCAGGGCGACATGGTAAGAGGATCCGTTGCTGGTGAGACACAAACTCCAAAGCTGCGGTGTTCAAACGGTCCTCATGTGGCGTTGGTACTTGTTGCGTTTCCTTACAGGTGCATCTCTTTTGTCCTGACCCTCTTTTCCCTATACTCCTTTTTTATTCTCCAATCCTCTCTCCCATGCAATAGGACACTGCTTTAGCAATACTTCAGTCAGTGATTGAGAAAGCCACCCCGGGCTTGGCTAAATGGGCTTGGATGAGGCGGGGGCTGTACTACCTGAAGATCGGAGAGCATCACCAAGCTGTATCCGAGTATGTTTCACATCCAAGACGATGATCATCTGACCTATTATTAGCAGGGTTCGTACGGTCATGGAAAACCTGGAAAAGTCATGGAATTTCAAAATGGTCATTTCCAGGCCTGGAAAAGTCATGGAAAAAACTTAAATCATAAACATTTTGGAAAAGTCATAGAAATTTGTTAAAATCACATGTTCATTTACGCCGAGTTTGAAATAATTTACATGTTTTTTAAAGAAAGACGCTCGAAATATAAGCCGGCACACGCTCTCAATACGCAACATTTTCGAAAATGTTCATGTTTATACCGAGATTTTCAGTTTGGTCATGGAAATTTGGTGAAAAGTCATGGAAATCCACTGGTCAACATGTGTAAGAACCCTGTATTAGGATATGAGCATTGATGATTACATGTGTGTTGAAAGTCTGCAGGCAGCCCTGAGAGCAGATCCAGAGGACTGGGTGTGTTGGGAGTGTTTAGGCGAGGCCTACTTAAACCGCCGGAGTTTCACAGCCGCCCTGAAGGCTTTTGGAAAGGCCCAACAGCTTCAACCCTCCTCCATCTACAGCGTCTACCAGGCCGCTGCGATCAAACAGACGCTGGGCAAGTTTAGGGAGGCTGTTGCAGAATACTTGCAGATCACAGCGCAGCAGGACTACGTGCCTGCCCTTAAAGGTAGGCGATGCATCCGAGACCGTGCCTTTGTTTTAATGCCATGCTTTTTAATGCATACCTCTTCGTCACATATCTGATACATATATATATATATATATATATATATATATATATATATATATATATATATATATATATATATACACTACCATTCAAAGGTTTGGGGTCACTTAGAAAAAAGAAAGAAAAGCACAGTTTTTTTCCAATGAAAATTACATTAAATTAATCATAAATCCTCTCTCTACATAGTTAATGTGGTAAATGACTATTCTCTGTTGTTTAATGAAGTCTCTACAGAGGTGTGTAGAGGCCCATCTCCATGTTCTAGTGGTACATTGTATTATTGCCTTAGAAGACGAGCAGAGGGGTAGAACCCCCTTGAAAACCTTTTTTTATATAACTTTTTATTTTGCATTTTCCACAAACAGATTATTCCTTGACATTGAAACACTTTTTATGTGAGCGCAGCTGAAAACAGTTATGCTGGTGAGAGAAGCTCTAAAACTGGCCTTCCTTTGAGCCACAAGTTAGAAGAACAACATTAATATTTACAATGAAAATCATTATTCATAACCTCGTCAATGTCTTGACTATATTTTGTATTAATCTTGGATTCATTTAATAAATAAAAGTGTGATTTTTCATGGAAAACAACATTTTCTCGATGACCCCAAGCTTTTGAACGGTAGTGTGTGTATGTGTATATATATATATATATATATATATATATATATATATATATATATATATATATATATATATATATATATATATATATATATATATTTATATGGACATTTAATCAGATTTTTATGATCGGTTCAGGTCTCGGAGAGTGCCAGCTGTCTCTGGCAAAAGGTTTAATGGAAGACTGCCGAGATAAAAGAGCCATTGAACTTATTCAACAAGCCATACAGAACCTTTTCCGGTAATGACGAGACATCAGTTTCATCTGTACATCTTACAATTACATTTCAGTTTCACAAAGACTCTTTTTATGATCTTTATTGATTTATCTCTTCACATTTCCTCTCTCTTCAGAGCTGTGGAGAAGCGTCCGGACATGTCCTGTTTGTGGAAGCTGCTGGGAGACGCTTGCACCGCGGTCTGCACTGTGACGCCAAACAGCGCTCGCCTTTTAGTGCCCGCCCCGCTGGCTGGCTTAGACCCCAACACCCAGAACCACACGCTGAACCAGGCCCAGACACTCAAAGTCGGGGAGAGGTAAGATCACCTCCAGGCTGCATGTACAAGTTCTACTTAAATTAGCCATTTCAAATGAATGAATGGTCTTTGTGTTGCCTAAAAGAGGAACTGAGACTGGGCATCAGGCTTCGGATGCGCGTGAGTTAAGTTTAACAATATTTAATGGCAAGAAGTGTAAACAAACAATCACGGCTCAGGATCGTGGGTTTCGTGGTGAGGCGAAGCACCCGGGTCAAGACGAAAGAGAGCGATATTTCCCCAGTCCAGAGTCTTAGTCCCAAAATCAGCCAATCACATAATTTTAAAGGTAGTTCAGCCTCTAACACCTTCCTGTTGGATAAAAGTCCGCTATCAAAATGGAGAGGTCAAAGGTCACGACCCCCGGGTCAAAACGTCACTTCCGGTCAAGTCGCTAAACAAGTATTTTCACAATAAAAGTCCCGTCTGTTATTGTCACTTCACGGCTTCAACTGGCTTCAACAATCTGAAATACTAACTAACATTCACTCCATGAACATACATTACTCTCTCCATTTACATTTTTATAGAGTAAACAGTCCCCCTATGCTTCATTAAACCTTAACAATATCAATATTCTTCCTAATATTTCCCCTTATATCTTTCCATATGTATTAATTTAAAGCATAAGACTTCCTCTGCACATGTGCAATATCAAAATATTCTATTACAACCTAACGAGCCCCTTGCTGGCCGAGCATAGAGTCTGAAAACTAACCATTGAGTGCATGTTTCTGTCTGCAGGTGTTACGCCCGGGCCCTGAAGCTGATGCCGGAGGTGCCCAGCCTTTGGAATGACTTGGGGCTCAACTATTACCGTCAGTCCGGCCTATCCCGCTTCCCAGAGGATGACCAGACCTCTCCGTCGCTGCTCCTGGAGAAGGCCCAGCAGGTATTTTACACAATCCACAATCCTGCTGCTTTGCACTGTTTCCTCCGAGAAGTGCTATTTTTATATGAGTGTCTTTTTGTTTTTTTCAGTGTTTAAAAAAAGCTATCATGATGGACAGTGAGAACTACAGCTACTGGAATGCCTTGGGAGGGATTTCCATGAGCAAAGGTAATAATATATTAATGAATGACGGGCCAGTGTGTACTTCAAGAGTCATCATCATCAAGAGTTCGTGGATCAAAGACAAGTGCAGTATTGATGACTTCCTCTAACTGGATTAATTTATTCTGTTGCTCTGAAATGTTTTTCTTGTTCAACATTTTTTATTCTGAATTTAAAATATATGTCTTCAGAGCAAAATGCTTCACAGTTTGTTTAAGTCTTGTTGCTCTCCACATAAAACACATAATAAGTCATGTGTTTGTGGAAAGCTCTATTCTTGTATCAGCCTAAAGATTATTAACATTATTTGGTACACGGCGCCCTCAACAACATATGTTAGTACATTAATCTCAAAAGCCATAATCTTGCAGATATACTCTCGACAAATGCATATCCTAGCTGAAGCAGTGACGATTCGGCCCTCTCCTCTTTATATACGGAGATACGACTTGTTGTTTCTTTCTTTTCAGGTCTTGAGAACTTTGCTCTGGCTCAACATTGCTTCATCAAGTCCATACACGTCGAACCAAACGTATGTAATGCACATTTATTGAGCTGACGAATGATATTTTCAGCTATTCTGAAGTTTTTATGTTTTTTTAAAATATATTTGTTACAGAATGTCGTTGCTTGGACCAACCTCGGTACCCTGTATTTGAAGAACGGCAATATCGAGGTTTGTGTGTGTGTGTGAGATGCATTTATTTATATACGTTTACAGTGTAGGTATGGAGGACTCAAAATGACTTGAGTATAAATAAATAAATAAATGCATGAATAAATATAGTAATAAATGCTTAAATAAATGTATAAATAAATAAATGTTTCTACAGAAATGTAGAAATATATTTATTGAATGTTCTGTTGATTTATAACTTATATGTATTCATTCCTGTATTTTTTTTAAATTTTATACATTTATTTAAGCATTTATACATTTATTTAAGCATTTATTTGTTTATTCTTAAGTAATTTTGAGTCCTCCATATGTAGGCTGATGTTGTCTCTGTTAAAGCTTTGTTCTTTTTAGCTTGCACACAAAGCCTTCAAGATCGCCCAGTCGCTGGAGCCGCTCTACGTCAACTGCTGGATTGGACAGGTACGAAGACGTCATGTGACAGTCTTTCACTCATGGAAAATAATATCAACACGTATATTTTCCTGGTTGCAACGCCATGTTTCTTCAGACCGCACAAACCAAACACTTCGAGATCGACCATTTTTTTTCTCACTTTTTTTTTTTTTTTTTCTCGCTTTAAATACTAAATGTTCTCCCCTTTTCATGTATACACTGAGATTTCATTTTGTTCATGGAAATTTGGTTCAAAGTCATAAAAAAGTCATGAAAATCCATTGATCGACATGTGAAAGAACCCCGAGTTATATCCACATTTAAAGGACCAATGCAATGCTTTAAAGTCCAGTGGTCGGTCATAAACACTCTGTTCTCCCTCCTATCAACTGTGATGTGATTCTTGTCCTCCCACCAGGCGCTGATAGCAGAGCGAGTGGGCAGCTACGACACCATGGACCTCTTCAGGCACACCACTGAACTCAGCACACACGTGAGTGACATCCCAAAACCACTGGGGTTGCTTTCATAATACTCACTCATCAGCTGTCAGATAGATGGATAGATAGATAGATAGATAGATACTTCATTAATCCTGTGGGAAATTTAGGTCATATATATATAACGGTTTAATCTTTCGTTCCACTATCTTTGTGGCTGCTAAGTTTTCATCTTTTAGTCCCGTACTACTACAAACAAGTGATTGCATTACACTACATCACGTCATTTAGCAGTCGCTTTCATCCAAAGAGACTTACAATAAGTGAATCAACCAAGAGTACAAACTAAGAACAACAAGAATACAGAAAGTAACATTTCCTCATCATAGTCAAACTAGAAAAGTACCCCAATAAGAGATATTTAAGAGCCACTGAAATGCTAATCCTAAAACAGTACAGATTAACAATCTAGCAGCTTTAAACGACAAACACAACAGTAACTTAGCAGATAAAACTAATTTAAAGAAGATACTTAGCAGGATCCAAGTAGTCAATAGTCTCGCCTCACAGGTAGAAAATGCACACTGATCAGGAGCGATACCGTAATCAAACGATGTGTACTCTGTCTTCCTCTCCTCTTTCCCCGGCAGATGGAGGGAGTGAAAGGTTACGCCTACTGGGTTTGCTCCACGCTGCTGGATAAGAGCAACAGAGCCTCTGAGCTGTACCGCTACAACATCGTCCAGATGAACGCCATCTCCGCTGCTCAGGTGTCACTCAGCAAGTACACAGGTGCGGCATCTGTGCGCGCGTGTGTGTGTTGCGTTTGGGTCGTGTGCGTTTAGAGCCTGACGTTCCTTCTGCCTCCGTCCCAGAGAGGATCCAGTCCGACCCCGACGCCTTCATCATGCTCGGCTTCCTGAATGAGCACCTGCAGCTGAAGAGGCAGGCCGCCACGGCTTACGAGAGGTGAGTGACCCTGAGTGACCCCGACTGACCCTGAAGGCTCACAGCTGAGTCTAAAGAAATTAGACCAAATATTTGTATTAAAGTCCTCTTCTTACTCTTAACTCTCTCTCCTCAGAGCTGTTGACCTGCTCAAATCCATGTCCTCCACCGAGGAGCTGGCCTTTGCTCTGGGCAGCTATGGGCGTGCTTTGTGGTAACACCCGGCGTTCTCGTTACCACGTACTTACACCTTTTATAATGCGTCCAGAATACATTCTTTGTGCGTCCTTTGCAGCACCCTGGGTCAGTCGGAGGAGGCGGTGCGTGTTTATAACTCCACGCCCCTGCAGGAGCTCAGTGATCTGGCCGGGCTGGCGCTGGCCTACCTCAGGGCAGGCCTCATCCCAGAGAGCATTAACGGTGAGGGGCGGGAGACACGCTTAACTCAGAGGTTCTCTACGCGTTGACATGCCAGAGTGATTGTGACTAAATAGTGTTCCCACTTCGTCTCGCTCCGCTGCAACAAGGAACGCTGCAGGAGAACATTCCTACCGACGGCTATGAGGCTCTACAACAAAGCACCTCTTGCCAGAAACTTACAATGACATACACACACTTTGCATTTTGCACATTTTCTATATTTAATTTAATTTACACTGCTGAATATTTGCATATATGTTGTGTGTGTATATATATATATATATATATATATATATATATATATATATATATATATATATATATATACATATTTGCATATATGTTGTGTGTATATATACATATATATTTTATTTTGTATTTTATATTTCACTTGTATAGTTTATGCACAGTCACTTTTTCTTTCTTTCTTATATTTATATTTTATTCTTGTGTGTTTAGTTTATTGGTGCTACTGTGTCCACAAATTTCCCCTTGGGGATTAATAAAGTGTATTTCTATTCTATTCTATTCTATTGTAGCCTATGAACGTGCCTTGGCTGTGGCGTCCACGGAGAAGGAGAAGGCTTACATCTTGACGGCTCTGGCTCTGCTTCAGCACCGGCAGGGCAACCTGGACTCGGCCAAGACTCTGCTGTTTAAATGGTGAGTCCACATTGAGGTACTCAGATCCTTTAATATATGTGCTGGGGTCTATACCATGAGAGATTTAGGGGACACCAATCTGAGGTTTATTCTACGTATATTTTTAATGATTGCCAGAAAAACAATAACTCTGGACTGGAAAGATGCAAAACCACCAACCGTAACTCAGTGGAGACAGAGATTAAAACTGGTCCATACAGTGGAAAGAATTACTGTAAAACTACAAATGACATTAGGTATCTTCACAAGAAGATGGGCGTGCGTGACGTTATATCTAGAGTCGATATTGGATGTAGATGTTATAACTGAGAGGGGTTGAGGTTGTACCTGCAAAACAAAGAGGTATATGACAAATCTGGGTCTGTTGGTTTTTTATTTATTTTTTATTTTTCACATTAATGTCTTTTACTTTTCTTTAGTTATTTCCTTTTGTATTGAATGCTTATCCTTTGGTTGTATTTAGTTTGATTGTTTGGTCCTTCCCTCGCTCCTTGTTGGGTAGATGTATAAACATGTGGGAGGGGATGGGTGGGAATGGTGGGCGGGTGGATATGGATGGATTTGGATGTGTGCTGATTTTATTTAGTTGTAGATATATATATATATATATATATATATGTATATATAAGGAATAATCTGTTTGTGGAAAATGCAAAATAAAAAGTTATGAATGGTGAGTCCACATTGCTGTACGGACCACACTGGTGGTTCTGTATACTTCAAGCTGAGAGTTTGTTTCACTCTGCTTTCTGCCCCCAACAGCTCAATGTTGAAGGAGCCAATCTCCGAGTCCCTGCTGTGCCTATGTGCCCTGGGGTTGGTCCACGGCGACGCTACGCTAGCGGCCGCCGCCCTGACCGAGTTGCTGAAGCTGGGCTCGGCCTCCGTGAACGTCACCGAGCAGCGATGTCTGCTCACCTGCGCCTTGCTCGCCCTGCAGGGCAACTACAGCGCGGTGCAGAGAGAGGCTTCCAGAGCCGTGCACAGGTACACAATCTGCTTTAAATGGTTTAGGGGACTCTACTAGGGACTACAGATGAATAATAGCCTCTATAAAAAATATATATATATATATATAGAATAATAATGCATTTATTTTTTATCGCACTCTTCCTTCAAAGAATCTCAGAGTGCTCATATATGTGCTGTGTATGTATAATACCATCATTATACTTTTAAAAATACAAATTACACATCAGTGTCATCAAGCTGTACTTTTGACACTAAAGACCAGATGGTTGGAGCCTTTTGCATCTTCTCCTACGTACATTTAGAGGATGATTGCACAAAGTCTTTTTTATTGCATACATCACTACTTTTACTATTTTTGGTTTTGGGTTCTGGTTTAAAATGTCAGGGATATTAAAGTACACTACCGTTCAAAAGTTTGGGGTCACCGAGAAAATGTTGTTTTCCATGAAAACTCACACTTTTATTTATTAAATGAATACAAGATTAATACAAAATATAGTCAAGACATTGACGAGGTTATAAATAAGGATTTTCATTGTAAATATTAATGTTGTTGTTTTAGAGCTTCTCTCACCAGCATAACTGTTTTCAGCTGTGCTCACATAAAACGTTTCAATGTCAAGGAATAATCTGTTTGTGGAAAATGCAAAATAAAAAGTTAGAACAAAATAAAAAAAGGGTTTCAAGGGGGTTCTACCCCTCTGCTAGTCTTCTAAGGCAATAACACAATGTAGCACTAGAACATGGAGATGGGCCTCTACACACCTCTGGAGAGACTTCATTAAACAACAGAGAATAGTCATTTACCACATTAACTATGTAGAGAGTGTAATTCTGATTAATTTAATGTAATTTTCATTGGAAAAAAACAGTGCTTTTTTTTCTTTTTCCTAAGTGACCCCACACTTTTGAACGGTAGTGTTTGTGGTTGACAAATTAACTGACGGTGAATTCTATTGCAATCTCACTGACGGCCGACTCTGTGAACTCCCCATGAATATGTATAGCATCCTCACACCTTCTCATAAGTCCCTTGAATAGTAATCAACAGGTAGAACAGTGAAGAAACATAGCCTACACATATTCATCATTCAGTATGGAGAGATCCTACAGATGAGGTACAACTTGTACACAGTCCGTCTGTCTTCTTCACAGCAATCCTGGAAACCCGTCTCTCTGGGCTCTGCTGTCCAGGCTGGTGCCGCAGTACTACCCCAAGAAGGCCAACGTAAGGCTGCATGACATCACAAGCACACAAATCTATTTTACTCGGACGCATGTAACCGCTGTAAAGTGTAAGTGTTCATGGTTGTCTGTGCTGTGTGTTCCAGGGCGGTGCGATGGCTGGTCATGTGGCCTGTCTCTCCAGCATGACCCACGGAAAGGTGAGAGAGTGACTATGTATTTATGCTTAAAATGGCTTTATGTGTGTTTTTTCTGCTGCATTCTTAGTTTAAACTATATACACTACCGTTCAACAGTTTGGGGTCACCGAGAACATTGTGTTTTCCATGTAAACTCACACTTTTATTTATTAAATGAATACAAGATTAATACAAAATATAGTCAAGACATTGACAAGGTTATAAATAATGATTTTCATTGTAAATATTAATGTTGTTCTTCAAACTTGTGGCTCAAAGGAAGGCCAGTTTTAGAGCTTCTCTCACCAGCATAACTGTTTTCAGCTGCGCTCACATAAAAAGGTTTCAATGTCAAGGAATAATCTGTTTGTGGAAAATGCAAAATAAAAAGTTATAAAATAATTTTAAAAAGTGTTTCAAGGGGGTTCTAACCCTCTGCTCGTCTTCTAAGGCAATAACACAATGTACCACTAGAACATGGAGATGGGCCTCTACACACCTCTGTAGAGACTTCATTAAAAAACAGAGAATAGTCATTTACCACATTAACTATGTAGAGAGAGTATTTCTGATTAATTTAATGTCATTTTCATTGGAGAAACAGTGCTTTTTTTATTTTTTCTATGTGACCCCAAACTTTTGAACGGTAGTGTATATATACATATACATACATACTATATAGTTTACCTTATAGTGTTGAATCTATTTCTCACTGTGGTTAATTCAGCATCTAAACTAGGGCTGCCCCCTCTTAGACCGATATTTAGAATCACTCTTTTTGATCTTTGTTGACTTCTTAAGTCGATTAGTCGGTTGTTTGGACCTTTCCATTATAATTAAGAAGTGTATAAACATACCGTTGGTATACACAATGTTGTGCTTCTGCGTGATTATTTGTTGTTATTCCAGATCAATTAAATCTACCAATCAATTACTCGACGTTGGTATATTTGACAGTGTTTGTATATGAAACTGACCTGCTGTACCTTGTGTGTCCTGCAGAGGGCGCTGTTGTACAGTGGAGTGAACCAGCTGGCTAGTGGGAGACACTCTGGGGAGGACAGGCACAGAAATGCACTGAAGACGATGCAGAGAGCTGTGCTGCTCTGTCCTGGTATGAACACACATCCATAATAAGACATTTATTTGTTCTTAAACTACTTCACAAACAACCACACACTTTAAGAAACTGAAGAAAATACAAGTTAGTAGCACATGTGTGTAAATTATCTCATTTTAGACAATGGTATATATCAAATTCTTATTTTACAGCTTCATGTTGATCCCGACTCTAAATGTAAATCTACCTGACGCCTACCTGAGCAATAGTGTGCGTGTGAGGAATGTGAGTCTCCACTCTCTACTTTCAGACGATCCAGCCACATGGGCAGGACTGATGGCCGCCTGCCACACAGAGAATACTTCCTGCTATCTTTCAGGCTCGGCTCCCAGCAGACGAGGACTGGAGCAAACACTCATGTCAGTGGTTTCGGAGAAAGGTGTGTGTGTGTGTGTGTGTGTGTGTAAAGGTGCGTTAACACCAAAAGCGTGTGGCTACGATAGACGCTAGAGGCGTTTTGAGCGGCGTGTTTTTAGCGGCCCAATTTTTGTACCTCGTTGAAATATTCCAACTTTGAGGCGATCATTTCGCAACTCAATCAGCTCTTGACGTCATCGCTGTGGAATCAGAACAAGAAGGATAATAATGTTATGAAGACAATAACATATATTATATATTATAATGTTATGAACACGATAACGGCGTTTAGAGGTTCCTCTCTCGTAGTGCTGGAAGTCTTTCAGGCCGTAACTTCATCGGTGAAAGTGACCGAGTGTGAGCCTACGGGTGATGTCATGTATAAATATACACCGCCGTTCAAAAGTTTAGGGTCACTTAGAAATGTCTTTATTTTTAAATGAAGATAACATTAAATTATTAATAAATGCACTCTATACATTATTAACGTGGTAAATTACTATTCTAGGTTGAAACACCTGTTTAAAAAAAAATTAATATCTACACGGTTGTATAGAGGCCCATCTCCAGTGTTCTAATGGCACATTGTGTCATCGCCTTAGAAGACTAGCGGAGGGGTAGAATTTTAGAAAACCCTTTTGTTATGTTAGCACAGCTGAAAACAGTTATGCTGGTCAGAGAAGCTTTTCAACTGGCCTTCCTTTTGAGCTTGAAGTCTGAAGAACACAATTCATATTTAAAATAAAAATCATTATTTATAACCTTGTCAATGTATTTACTATATTTTATATTCATTTTGCAATTCATTGGATAAATAAAAGTGAGTTTTCATGGAAAACACAAAATTGTCTCGTTGGGTGACCCCACACTTTTGAACGGTAGTGTATATATAGTTCTAGTGGTTAGTTATTCCGTGGTGGACGAATGATAACGGTCTTTACGGAGACAAGACGCAGAGATAAGCCCCGCCCCTCGGGCGATTAAACGCACGCGTGTCGGGTGTGAACGTTCCTTTACGAGACACTTCTCTGTATCCCAGTGCATCGCGTGGAGGAGACGGAGCGCCCGCTGGCCCAGGCTCTGGAGGGCTGGGTCCTGAAGCAGGCGGTGAGCGGCCTGGTGTCGGGGGGGCAGCTGGAGCAGGCCGAGGCGCTCTGCTCACAGGTGAGTTCAAACACGCGTCGCCACGCCGACCCGAGGTCGCCGTCCGGTCGACCTCACGGCGGACAGAAGTCAGACTCGTTGTGTTTGTCCAGGTGCTGAATGTTTCTCCAGAGCACCCGGCAGTGATGCTGTCCCTGAGGCAGGTGCAGTGTCAGCGCCTCCTGCTGGCCGGGCCGGGTACTGCGCTCCCGGACTCCGTGCTGGAGCAACTCCACAACACGGTGATGCTGAACCCCACCAACCTCGGGGCGTGGCATGTAAGTGGACGGGCAAATCATTTCAATACCGAACGAGTATTTGCAGGGTTCGTACGGTCATGGAAAACCTGGAAAAGTCCTGGAAAAAACTTAAATCATAAAGTTTGGGAAAAGTCATGGAAATGTGTTATATTCACATGTTCATTTACGCCGAGTTTGAAATAATTCATATGTTTTTGAAAGGAAGACTCAAAATATAAGCCGGCGTACGCCAAGTCCAAACGGATTTGCACATAAAGGATAATAGTTTGATTAAAAGAATAAACATTTATATAAGAGTTTCTAAGAATAAACATGTATAGTAATGTTTATTCTTTTAATCAAACTATTGTCTCTCATGCATTTGTTTCATTTAAGGTATTTTGTATTCTTTGTAATTCTCATTGTTTGAATACTACATTTTCAAAAAGTTTTCATGTACACACCGAGATTTCAGTTTGGTCATGGAAATCTGGTTTAAAGTGTGTACGAACCCTGTATTTCATTACAGTTAGTGACGCGCTTTTAGTCATTTAAAGCATCGGTTGTTTAATAATACAACATTTTAAACAGAGCTATTGTCAGACAGACACTAAACTCTTAAAGGGCTTGAACATATTGATGGTTTCTGTCGTGGTGATCACTTAGTGTTGATGTCAGTGACATGAAGAGATCTTTTTTTATCCTCACCACAACCTGATATTTTGTTTCTGTCTTATTTAAACCTTGTATTGCTGCACTTATCAAATTGATTTTAAACTTTGCTTAGTTATTATTATTATAAGAATATTGTAATTGTATCATATTACTAGCTGACCATCCTATCTTATTTTACCCATAGTTTTATATTTGTTTTTAGTGATTATCATGTAATCTGAGCATCGGTACGTCTCTTTTTCTATAAAACAATCTCTTTTACGCCCCCTTTTCCTTCACCATATTTCCTCTTCCATCCATCTATCCATTCTTGATTTCCAATCGCATTCTCCTCCCCCCAGTGGCTGGCTGAGGTGTTTCGTGGCCAGGGCCTGCTGGTCCAGGCGGTCATGGCCTACAGGCAGAGTCTGCAGCTCGCCTCTCAGCTCGGCCTGCACAGCAGCCAGGTCGCCAGCCTGCTGCGACTCGCGCTGCTCGCCCTGGGAAACTGTTTGGTGAGTCCCAGATCCCCAATATTCCTGTTTTGAAGGCGATAGATTACAGCGCGACTATCTGAGAGGTCGAGGTCCCCCGTCAAGAGGGTGAAACGAGGTCCGGGAGAAGAAAGATGGGTGAATGTTCAGCAGAACTACAGGACCGGCAGCCAGGGCCGAGCGGAAAAACACAAGCCGGACAAGAAGATTGATTTGTCTTCTCAGAATAGAATAGAATAGAAATATACTTTATTAATCCCCCAGGGGAAATTAGTTGACAACAGAAGCAGCACCGATAAAACTAAACACAATAAAATATAAGTATAATAAAAGAAAGAAAGTGACGGTGCATAAAGTAAAGTGTGCAAAGTGAAATATAAAATACAAAATAACATAAAATAAAATATATATGTATATATATACACAGCATATACACAACATATAATGTTGTGTATATACAACATGTAAATAAAGCACTGTAAAATTAAATAAAGAAAGTGTGCAAAAATGCAAAGTGTGTGTATGTGTGTAGTGTAAATGAAATGTGTGCAGTGCAGATCAACAGTGTAAGTATGAATGTGAATATTTACAGTGAGTTATTGCACGTTTCTGACAGGAGGTGCTTTGTTATAAAGCCTCATGGCCGTTGGTAGGAATGTAAGGGACTTCTTGTGGTTTTCATTGCACAGAAACTCCCAATCCAATTCTTTTTGATAACAGTCTAATTAGGATTACAGCCACTGCTCCTCAGACAGCAGTTCCTAATGCAGGAGGCAGGAGGCAGGAGGCAGGAGGCAGGAGGCAGGAGGCAGGAGGCATATCGTTAGCGACACCGTGGTTAAAACATCACAAGTGAATAACGCTTCCTTTTCATTCTTAACCTTGTGTGACCTCTCAGGCGGGCGTCCCAGGACATGAATGGGCGGAGATGATCCTGGAAGCCACCGCTGAGGTGTTGAAGCTGGGTCCATGCCCCATGGCCCTCCTCTTCCAGGCCCTGCTCCACTATGTCACCAAGATGACCGCCAGGTGCGTCAAGTACAAATAATTAAAGACGATCGACTCGTGACTCGAGCTCATCACTCTACATCCAGGCTGGTTGCTGTCCTGGCTCCTGATTGGTGGAACCAGCTCCCCAATAACATCAGGACAGCAGGAAGTCTCTAAAAACACATCTTTAGACTATACCTGGATTAAAACACAGATTATCACTTCAGTGGCTCTTAAATATCTCTTATTGTGGTACTTTTCTAGTTTGACAATGTTGAGGAAATGTTACTTTCTGTATTCTTGTTGTTCTTAGTTTGTTCTCTAGGTTGATTCACTTATTGTAAGTCACTTTGGATAAAAGCGTCTGCTAAATGACATGTGATGTAATAACATGGTTTATTTGATCATATTTTCAACAGAAGATGGTTGTAGATTCAGACGGGTTTAGAATCCAGACCAGCAGAAGTACACTGAGGACATGTTTCTGTTAATTTAATTCACACATTCCCACTTCTAATTCTGAAATTGAAGTGCTTTAAACAGTTCGTTTAAACAGGAAAACCTGGAAAAGTCATGGAGTTTTAAAATGGTCATTTGCAGGCCTGGAAAAGTCATGGAAAAAACTAAAATCATAAAAGTTTTGGAAAAGTCATGGAAATGTGTTATAATGACATGTTCATTTACGCCGAGTTTGAAATAATTAATATATTTTTAAAAGAAAGACGCTCAAAATATAAGCCGGCGCACGCTCTCGATACGCAACATGTTCTACGTGTTTCATGTTTATACCGAGATTTCAGTTTGGTCATGGACATTTGGTTTAAGGTCATGAAAAAGTCCTGGAAAAGTCCTGGAAATCCATCGGTCAACATGTGTAAGAACCCTGTTTAAAAAGACTCGTGTTTCACCAACGGCCGTTTCTGCCGGTGCCTTCCTCAGGGAAACGAGGCGTTTGTTGGAGCGGCTGGTTTACGCTCCTGATTACCCGGTGACGGTGGAGCAGGTGTCCAGCTGGTACCTCCTCAGACACCTGCACGCGAAAAACGACCAGGATCTAATAAACGTGAGCTAATACTTTTCTGTGGAAGTATTTAATAATTTGAAATGCCTTTATTCCTACAATGACTTCCTTTGAAAACGGCTGTATTGAACATATGATCTCATCTTTTTTTCGCAGGTCCTGTTGCAGCATGCCAAAATGAAGGGAGACGCGAGGCTGCTGGAGTTTCACTCTCTGCTTGCCTCTTCTTCATCCTGAGTTTTAAAAGTAATTCATCTTCACGATACTGACGTCATTACTCTCGACCACATAAGAAATCATCAAACTGGAAATCGTGGGTCACGTATCTTGATGTTTATTAAGGTTAGCTCATTATTGGGTTTGCCTTATATAGGGTAAAGGAAATTAAATGAATTCAATAAATCAAAATCATTCACATGAAGTATCCAATGTTTTCAGGCTGAAATAAAGGCATTTTGAGCAATACAGCAACATTGTTTCAGTTTGATTGCATCGTAACGCATGCTGATCGTCCACATCACAAGAAAGAAGTACAAAGTAGATCATTGCAAGTGAAAGTTCGAGATAGAAAGTTACTCATAGTAACTATTGTATTTAATTATTGAAAGTTGATTTGTGAAAAGGAAAATAAAGTAACAGAAGGACGAGATGAAAGTGATAATAGTTTCAAAAGTCTGATTGCACCCTGAGCTCTGAATCTTTACTCTTCGATCAACTTTACTTTTAAATCGAGTCCTCCTCCACCTCCAGAAGGTCATGGAGGTCATGGAGGCGTGGATCGTCCGTCTGTTTCTCCACGCCGCCGTGTTTCCGTCCTCCGTCCTCAGACGCCGGCGCGGCAGACGTGTTTGGTCATGAGCGTGCAGATGTTTTGCCCGCAGCCCCAACACGGCTGCGTGACGTGCGGCGAGTCCCGCTGCGTCCTCCTGCTGCACAGCGAGCACGCGTCCGCCTCGCCGCCTCCGGGATCTCTCTGAGCGTCGGCCACCAGCCGCTGCAGCTCGCTCAGTATGGCGTCCGCCGCCTTCGCGATGCCCACGACCTTCACGTTTCTAGGGTCGAACACGCAGTCCTCCTCCAGGCCGCTGGGCACGGCCGCCATGCCGCAGTTGGGGGGCACCCAGGCCGTGTCGTAGCCCTGCACGCTCCAGCTCTTCTGCATGGGGTGGTTGTCCTTGTCGATGCGCTTCACGCGGCCGACGCGCACGTGCAGCTCCAGGACCACGCGGTCCGAAGAGGCGTTCTTCAACGGGTAGCGCTCTGCTTTTTTCTTATCGCGGGTGACGTACACGCCCTTTCCCAACATGCCGCCCGGCGACTGGCGGAAGCCGGAGGCGATGATGAGCCGCGCGTTGGCGACGCTGGTGCCGTGGTACATGGTGTAGAGGCCGCTGTCTTTGGGCTCCTGGGACCAGCCCAGCTCCGCCCGAGGGGAGTCGTCGTCATAGGTCACCTCCCAGCCGAGGAACTGCAGCGACATCTTGTTTCAGCGAGGGTCGTGATGAGGAGCAGCAGCTCTGGAGGAGTTCATGCACACAAAGGTCATCACGTTATAACAGATGTGAGAGTCTGTGGAATTATTAGCCAATGGATTTATCTTTCATTGTTTTAGGGGACTCAGTCCCATCACGTTCTTTATGCAATTAGGAACGTCAGCAAGGATTCCCTTGCATTAGTCACATGGTCACTTTGTGATAGCTGTGACAGCAGAAACAAAAAATAGGCAACAAAAAAATCTTAATTTTTATAATAAATATAATGCCAATATTATTTCAGTATAGAAATATTGGGCACCAAAAAATAGGCAAAAGAAAAAGAAATCAGTTATAATAATTATAATGCCGATATTATTTCAGTATAAAATATTAGGCACCAAAAACTAGGCAACTAAAAAAAAATAGCATAGTTATACATTTATAATACCAATATTATTTCAGTATAGAAATATTAGGCACCAAAAAATAGGAAACAAAATAATATTCATCATAGTTATAATAATTATAATGCCGATATTATTTCAGTATAGAAATATTAGGCACTAAAAAATAGGCAACTAAAATAATCATCAATTATAATAATTATAATGCCGATATTATTTCTGTATATAAGTATTAGGCACTAAAGAATAGGCCAAAAAAAATCATCATAGTTATAATAATTATGATGCCGATATTATTTCAGTATAGAAATATTAGGCACCTTTTATGCATGAATATCACACAACAGGCAGAACAAGAGATATATTTAATTGCTCAAAGAAAGTTACGCTGACGTCACTTAAACAAGTCTCGGTTACATTTGCAGAAATCCCACCGAATGCTTTTTAAAACTAATCTACGTGTTCAGATTGTAGTGAGACTTCGTCAACGTCAGTTAGCATGGCCCGACGGCCCAGAATGCCTTCTGTAGTAACACTGTAAGAGTTAAAAGTATCTAAATATAGTTATTATAACGTCGTTGAAGCTTTAACTCACCGTCAGTGTCCTCTGCTTCGATTACTTTTACTTTCTGTTTTGAACATACAAATAATCCGTCTAGTTCTAGTCAGTGCTGTAGTTTTAAAACATGTATGGGAAGAGCTCGATTGTTCACTGGCCGGTTAGCTCAGTTGGTTAGAGCGTGGTGCTAATAACGCCAAGGTCGCGGGTTCGATCCCCGTACTGGCCACGACGCTTTTTTTCTTTTTCTTCCAATACTTTACAATAAAGTTTACAAGAATTTCACTTCAATATTTATTTTTGGTATTTTGCATTCATTAAGAACTGGATTCAGGGATCTGTACTGGGGAATATTTTCTTTCAGCTGCATGAGTGGAGGTCTTGATCGTGGAATATGTCGACTACCAACTATTAATACGCACTCCCAAATATTTCCTATTATAATATCTTTCTGACTACAGAATCAAAATAAACTATTAGAACCTAACAGTATGTTCTTTATTCTATATTAATGTGTTGCACTATCTGGACCGTGAGGCTGTAATAAAAGTTTGATTTCAATGGTTTATAATCTTGCATGTGCAGAGATTTTCAACAACAAAAAATCATCTGAAGGCTGTTTTTCTGAGTCTATTCACAACATATGGAATCATATAAACAAACACAAAGACATAATTGGTCTTATAATAAAGCATGACGTTTATTGGCTTTAGTTCTTGCACTTCAGTGACATATTTCAATGCCATACAGCGAAAAATAAATGTTGCATTGCATGTGATCATAATGCATGCTGATCAGACTTTATCAAGCGTATCGGAAAAATAAAAGCTACGATAAAGTGGACATTTCCATAACATCTCCAGTAGCATTAAACACGTTTTATTAAATCACGTGAGTAAACAAAATCATGCCAACATCCTGATTTTAGGATCATCTTTCTCATCCGGCTCACTGCGCCTCGTCCCCGTCAGGGTTTTCCCGGACAGACGTGCTTGGCCATGAGGATGCAGATGTTTTGCCCGCACTCCCAGCACTGCTGCAGGACGTGTGAAGACCCCCGCTGGGTCTTCCTCTTACACACCGAGCACACCTGTGCAGCGGCGTCGGCGCCCCCTCCTCCTGTTTTTTTGTTTTTCGAAAGAAGCTGCTGAAGCTCTTTCATTACGGCGGGGTTCGGCGCCGTCGCGATGCTCACCACCTTCACTCGCTTGGGGTCGAACACGCAGTCCTCCTCCAGGCCGCTGCGCACCGACTGCAGGCCGCAGTTGGGCGGCACCCAGGCCGTGTCGTAGCCGCGCTCGTGCCAGGTCTTCTGCATGGGATGGTTGTCCTGGTCGATGCGCTTCACGCGGCCGACGCGCACGCGCAACACAAAGATCACGCGGTCCGCGTTGCTACTGAATAACGGGTAATTAGCCGCCTTCTTCTTGTCGCGGCTGACGTACACGCCTTTACCCAGCATGCCATCTGAGGAGAGTTTAAAACCGTTGGCGAGGATGAGCCTGGCGCTGGCGATACTGGTCCCGTGGTACATGGTGTAGACGCCCTGATTCTGGGGTTTCTGGGACGCCCCCAGCTGCACACCGGGAAACGAAGAGCCGTCGTCAACCACCTCCCAGCCAGAGAACTGCACCGACATCCTGATGTATGACCCTGATAAAGGACGTCCAGAGTTCAGAGAAACACAGACAGGCACCTGGCATCAGGTGTGGACACATTGAAGAGCAATCAATCAGAATGTTACCTTTACTTGACCCTCCGGTCACCTTCAAATGTACTAACACAATTTACCGTAGGGTCAATTTGACCCCAGCAATTAAAAACTCCAGAAAATGATTAGAATTAATATTGTTTCCCAAGTTTAAGTGTCAGGTACTTTATGTTTGTTTGTTGACGACCTAAATAGCCCTTTAAATAAATGAAAAAGTTGATATTCCTTATATGTTTTACACAGTGATAAACAGCCGGGGGTCAAATTGACCCCAAAGAACACCGATGAGTACAAGTTGTGTTCAGGACCGTGAAAACATATCATCATGTGAATTTCATGTTTTCCCAGTTGTCCCCAATAAATTAGGAAAAGTCATGAAATATGAAGCAAAAAGAAATGATGTCATTCATTTATTTAGGGACGTTAAACATTGAATGGGGTCAAATTGACCTCCAAGGTAAGAGGAGGGCTAACAGCAGACACGTGCAAAAAAAGTGCTATAATAACACCTGAAACACATTGTGTTGTGAGACATGAGAGCTGAACAAAATGACATTTTTTCTATTAACATTACAATTTGTTTTTATTTACAAAATGATAGGAGCGAAGAATTTGAGGGGAATTGATGACAGAGAGTAAGTTTTATTCTTAAATACTTTTTAATGAAGAAAACATGTCTCCAGCAGAAAGGGCACTTTTCTCATGCAGGGCAAAAGGGGAGGAGCTTGAGCACCACTAGGGGTCCATCTGTGCACGTGCCTACTTAACAGAGACACGTGTCTCCCCGCTTACTATAAAGGTTTATTTAGGGGGAAAGTGAGAATATATGTGTCGTTGTTTAGTCTGGTAGCTGTTGTTTACGTTTTTGTACGTTTCCTTAACAACTAGTTAAATACAGTTTATAATGTGTACAACTTTACAGGTGGGGCTGTAAACAGGTTTTCAACTGCGTGTGTGTACGTGCGTGTGCGCGTGTGTGCGCGCGTGCGCGCGCGTGTCGAGCACGACAGAAGGGTGAAGTTGTCTTCTTCTTGAATCTTTCGTTGCTTTTAAACTGATAGGCTCCGGATTTGAGGAACATGTTTGATCAGAAGTCTGTTCATCTTTAAAATGGATGCCTTTTTGTCTCAATAAATGTTGATAACTTGAATCTCTTCCTAGGTCCAGCGCCCTCTTCTTCGGTTACTGTTCCTCTATTCCTCCGTGTGTGTCCGAAAAGTACATATCAATCAAATAAAACACAGGACACACCAGCCTACACGCTACATGACCCTATCTTATACTATTGTATTGACATTATCTTTTATAAAATTAGCAAAACACAGAGGACTTAATGGTTAAAATATTGAAAGCTTACCGTCAGTGAGCAGTCGCTTTCTGTCAGCTTAATCAGTTTTACTTTCTGTTCCGTAGGTTTCATTTGCGGTCATTATGACGTCATGCCAGAGGTCAATGGAGGCCGGTTAGCTCAGTTGGTTAGAGCGTGGTGCTAATAACGCCAAGGTCGCGGGTTCGACCCCCGTACTGGCCAGCGCTATCTTTTCACTTTCACGCCATCGAAGAATGTCTTATAGGAAAAAATAATAAATAAACACAATATCAACTATTCATAATGGCAGGAATCAATGTTATTGTACATCTTTGTGTATCTGACACGTCCTGAATATTGTATTCAGTCCTGATGTCAAGGTGCTTCTTGTGACATTTAATTATATCTTTATTTAATCAGGCGGTGGCATTGAGATTAAAAGCTATTTTTCAACAGAGACCTGAGAACAATAAACATTCACAAGAACTCAATTGGCAAAACGGAGCACACAACTACAGGAATTAAAACAGTGAAGAATCATAAAAAAGAATCATTAAAAAAAAACTAACATCATAAAGAGTAAAGCTCTCTCAGAGGGCAGTTTGTATTTTATTCTTAATTCACGATGATACTCAAGGACTAACTAAAGTGTTGATGGGGCTGCATGATGGTACAGTGATTATGACGTCATTCTGCAACTCTCTGGAGGCCGGTTAGCTCAGTTGGTTAGAGCGTGGTGCTAATAACGCCAAGGTCGCGGGTTCGACCCCCGTACTGGCCAGGACTATCTTTTCACATTCACGCTGTCTTATAGGAAAAATTAATAGATAAACACAATATCAACTATTCATAATAGCAGGAATCAATGTTATTGTACATCCTCATATATTAAATTGCCTGTATTGCATTGACTTTGACAGTATTACGTATTAGTCTAAAAACATCACGTAAAGTGTCTAATGCTTATGGTATATGTAGGTATGCATGTATTTATTTGTATGTGCATTTATATTTACAGCCTGAATGTATTTATGTAATTTATCGTGTATAAGAATACAAGATCTACTACTATACATTCGTGAACATTTCACACCATTTGAAGCGTCACTAACATATGTTTATCACTTCAGGGCATCAGGAAACAAGTATATCACCTTAAAATCGGCATGGCGAATCTGTTAGCAAATGTCGAGTAGTGGCTGAACAACGTGACCGTTTGAATCTTAGGACTTAGTCTCATACAACTACATTTCCCAGAGTGCAGCAGCAGCAAACCGGCTGCTTGTCACCTGATCAATCAGTGTCACTAATTTGGAGCACCTGTGGGAACAGGAAGTGATTGGAACAAGCCAACAGCAGAGAAGACGCTTCAGGGTCATCAGCGGGTCAAAGATGGCATGGTGGGTGAAATGTTTATTTACTTTCATGGTGTTTAACCCTCCTCTTACCTTGGGGGTCAATTTGACCCCATTCAATGGTTGACCCCAGGCTGTTTCTCACTGTGTAAAACATATAAGAAATATCAACTTTTTTATTTATTTAAAAGGCTATTTAGGTAGTCAACAAACAAACATGAAGTACCTGACACTTACACCTGGGAAACAATATTAATTCTAATAATTCTCTGGAGGTTTAAATTGCTGGGGTCAAATTGACCACAAGGGTAAAAGATGTTGGTATATTTGAAGGTGACAGGAGGGTTAAAACTGCTGCTTAATATATGTAGCTGCTGGTTGGTGAAGAAACTCATTGCAGTGTTAAATGCATAGATTTTGTGTTAAAGTGTTTGTGCTAAAATATTTCATTTTGAGTTTGGAAAAGAATGTTTAAACTCATTTAAAATTCAGTGGGAATGTTTAATTAAAATGTTTAATTTAAGAAAGGTAATGAGTAGGACTTGACAGTTGGAGTTGTGTTTCAGTCCAATACTTACTCTCTTTTACCATTTTTGTTTTTGTGTTTAGTCCTGAGGGAGACACTAAACATAATAATAATAATAATAATAATAATAATAATAATATTAATATCTTTATTTATATGACACCTGTTGTTTAAACTATGTTTACAGCGTCAAGGTGAAACAAATGGTATAGTAAGAAACAAATAAAATATTTATTAAAATATATAAAAGAACCAAACGTTTGCATAAAAAGACGAGATCACTTAAAAGCTGCTCTATAAAAATGGGTTTAAAGAATTTACTGTAAACAGCTGCACTATGTTCACCTGCAGCTAACTGTCTGTCTCGGTTGTGTGAGGTGAGGCTTGAGAGCTTTATGTCCGTAAAAACACAAAAGTTTAAAGTAAAGTGGAGCAGGCCGTCTAATGATGGCTGTGAGGTGAACAACACTACAAAAATCACAATATTTCGATATGAGTTTGAGTGGGTAAATCTAATCTTTTTTTGGCCTCACAGTAGAAAAGCCGAAATAGCTCAGTTGGGAGAGCGTTAGACTGAAGATCTAAAGGTCCCTGGTTCGATCCCGGGTTTCGGCAACAGTTTTTCTCGATTAGTATTTCGTTTTCATCAGTTTATATCGCGCTGGACTAGAAGTCATTCAAAACCTCCGGATTCACACACAGTGCCTCCTTATTGATTGGTAAATTCTATTTCATAGTTTATCCCCTGATAATATTACATAGTATTATTTTTATAAGTGACAAATCTGGGGTAAAACATGATAAGTAAGATAAATTTAAATGGTGGGAAATATATCGTCTTACCTTTTTTTTTATAATTTGAATTATTAATAATTCAATAAAAAAAAGGAAAAGTAATTGACAGATCTGTGTAATCAAGTTTCAAATGGTCTTCATATCACAAGGCACTGTCTCTGATTTTGAAAGAGTGATTTAAGTTAAATATAGCTGTGAGTTGGCATGCTTTGCAATTGGTTGTATCCAAGCTCTTGCTTCACAGGTGTGACGGCAACAAGGAGCTCCTCTCCCGTTAATGATGTTGCGGGTCATCGAGCCGGCTTGCCGCAGACATCGCTGACGTCCCTCTGAAGCTTCTCCTTGTCCAGGCGGGATTTGATGTCGCATATCTCCCTCAGGGACTTAATTGCAGCGTGCACAGCCAGGAACCCTGTTCCACAGAGAAGTGTTTCTCATCTGGTTAAAGTTATTTAACAATCAGTTTCATGACTTTATCGGTAGTTAAGAGCATGTACTGACTGAAATGGATGTATTTTTCCTTAATGCATGCATGTTTCTGAGGTAGAGGGATACACGTTCTTCTACAATGACGGGATATTAAATCTCTCTTCTTTATTCCGACTGCCTGTCTTGCCACGGATATTTACGACATTCATCAAATATGTATTGCTCTTCTCCCCTTTATTACCATCTCCTGTCATCGTTCCATCCTATACTTAAAATAGAGCAATGGATGAGCGATGATTCATAGAGCAGTTCACTCCTGCTTTTATTTATTTCATTTTCTATTTGTCTACACTTTAATAAGCGCTGCAGACTGAAAGACGTTTTCCAGAAAGTGCTACCAAATCATTTCCCAAATGGTTCGACATCTTTTGCCAGAGCTCCCAGTAAATGAGCTTCCAATGGGCAGTGAGGTGGGGCTGGACGTCCACAGCAGCTTGATGCCGAGCGGAGCGCCCGGCTGCCTGCATGTATGACCTATGACCTATTGGCTTTGTGGTAGCTTGAAGCAGCTGCTGCTCACACCTGTCTAATTTAGTCCTGTTGTGTTGACATTTACGACTAGGAGCTACTACTCCTTGTACATACAGTATACACTACCGTTCAAAAGTTTGGAGTCACTTAGAAAAAAGGGGAAAAAAGCACAGTTTTTTCCAATGAAAATGAAATGAAATGAATCAGAAATACACTCTATACATAGTTAATGTGGTAAATGACTATTCTCTGTTTGTTAATGAATTCTCTACAGAGGTGTGTAGAGGCCCATCTCCAGTTTTGTGTTATTGCCTTAGAAGACTAGCAGAGGGTTAGAACTCCCTTGAAACCCTTTTTTATTTTTTTATAACTTTTTATTTTGCATTTTCCACAAACAGATTAATATTTCCAATGAAAATCATTATTTCTAACCTTGTCAATGTCTTGACTATTTTTTGTATTAATCTTGTATTTAATAAAAAAAAGTGAGTTTTCATGGAAAACAACATTTTCTCGGTGACCCCAAACTTTTGAACGGTAGTGTATATTAAATATGAATGCCATGCCACTAATTACGAACAGTATCCTCTCCTGACTCTTGAGTAAAGCTCACACCGTGTGTGTGTGTGTGTTTACTCTCCGCTGACAGCCGGCTGTAGACGGTGATCTCACACACACCTTTGTGGTGCTCCTGTTTGAGCAGCTGCAGCTCACAGCGGAGGCTGCTCTCCGCTGAGGTCTCTCCGTCACCGGGTGTGAGTCCGGAGCGTTTGGGCCGCTCCGCCCGGCTGCGGTGGGTCTGATCCCGCCGGGCCTCAAGCTGCTCCACGCGGGCCTCCAGAGCCCGGAGCCGGGCAGCTGATCTAGAATCAGCCTCTAGCTGAATGCAGAACACACAACTAACATTTACAAACGTGCAGCACTGCCTGGCAGTCTTTAACCCCGATGCCGTGTGTGTGACACGTCCTCAACATTGCATTCAGTCCTGATGTCAAGGTGCTGCTTGTGATATTTTATTTTATCTTTATTTAATCAGGCGGTGGCATTGAGATTAAAATATATTTTTCAACAGAGACCTGAGGACAATAAACATTAACAAGAACCCAATTAGCCAAACGGAGAACACAACTACAGGAATTAAAACAGTGAAGAATCATTAAAAACACTAACATCATAAAACTTAAAGCTCTCTCAGAGGGCAGTTTGTATTTTATTCTTAATTCACGATGATAAGCGGGGGGCTAACTGAAGCGTTGATGGGGCTGCATGACGGTACAGTCATTATGACGTCACGCTGCCGCTCTATGGAGGCCGGTTAGCTCAGTTGGTTAGAGCGTGGTGCTAATAACGCCAAGGTCGCGGGTTCGACCCCCGTACTGGCCAGTCTGTCTTTTCACATTTACTCTGTGAAAGAATGTCGTATTCTAAAAATAAATAGCCTGGATTGAAAACGCAGCCAAGAAGTTTTCATGTGTGGAGGTGGATGATTCCGTGTACTTTGTCTTTTGTGCGTTTAAAACTAGTCTGCGAGTTAAGGAGTGATAATTGTAAAGCATCAAAGTCCGGGGAGGGGAAGCTGTTTTGACGGATATCAGCAGCAACGGTTGCAGTTCTTCCTGTGAGGTAACAGCGGAACCAGCTTGTGGCGTAAGATGTTGAGAGGTCAAGGATTTTTGCTA
This sequence comes from Liparis tanakae, assembly GCA_036178185.1. Lineage (NCBI taxonomy): Eukaryota > Metazoa > Chordata > Actinopteri > Perciformes > Liparidae > Liparis > Liparis tanakae. The sequence goes on along the minus strand of CM070094.1, from coordinate 25,175,351 downwards.
AGAAATGAAGCGTAGTTGTTAATCGGAGACATCCCCACTTTTGTGTAAAAGTACTTTATAGTAATTTGCTTTACTATGGAGCATGACTCATGCCCCTTCAAAAGGTTTGGCTAAAAACGTGACCTCATCCTCAATGTGGACATATTAATCGGGCCCTTAGATGAAAAGGATGGGGCTCAATATGATATTTATCGGTATTTTTTTGCATGCACCTAACCTAAGCCGAGCTTTGTTATTATCTGCACTGCTTCACTAGAAGATAATTTATCAGAAGAAGTTGCGAAAGCTTTCCTAAGTCCATGTTACTTTTGATAACTGTACATGTGTAATTAATGTAACAAATCAAAAGAGGCAGAGACACAGAATACAGACGTACCATGTCTGAGTATTGCCTGCTTATTACCTGAATTTAAATGACTGATTATTACCTGATGTAAAGGTAATATTGTGACCATCATTACGTGAGCTGCAGGTCAAACTGAGAACAGTTCCACGGTACCGTGTTGTCCTGCAGCTGTGTGCGGCGCTGCTGGCTGCTCGCCGCGCGGCTCTGGGCCACGCTGCTGAACCGTTGGTCCGTCCGCCTGCTCAGCGAGTCCGTCTTCTCCTGGGCCTCCTGCAGGTCACCTGACATCCTGCGAAGCCGTCACCAATAGCAACGAGAGAAACGCAGACGGCCTGTTTGAAAACACAGCGGCGGGCGGATAAAAATTTATGCAAATTGCATTTTTCTTTTCAAACTCTGAACTGAAGGCTTTGCAATGCGTACAGTACATGTAGGCCATCTATATGCAGCTCCTACGGGGGGATGAGAATGTATCTTGTTTCCATAACCAACACTTCACGGCGGGTGAAGCTGCTACTTTGAGGTCCAGTGCTGCAGCTATTTCAGCTGAGACAAACTCTCCTTCTTGTGGTGGAATAATGCTGCTTGAACGTTTAAGAAACACCTGATGTTGCTCTTATGGCTCTTTTTGTAGATCTGAATACAGTTCACACATCTCTCTTTATATATATATCATATCTGACTGGGTTGCCATTTATATAACTAAGCATCTCACATAACTTACATAAGCCTACTGGGGCAACAATGTTAAACAAAACGTCTCAGATGAAAGCTGCTACCTGAGTGAAATATGATGTGGGCTGCAGTGTGACATAACGCACAATAGGCAGAGTCTTATCAACGTTTTATTTTATATGCTAAACATGTCGGAAGCTCAATTCAATTGACTTTCTTTCCCAAGGGGAGAAAATCAATGAAGCAAATGTCAGGACAGTCTGTCTGTTTGCCTGAAGTACAAACCTGATGCTCCCGCTGCACATTAATGTGTTTAATTAATGTGTTTGTTCAAGCTCAACAGAGACGCCTCATTCATAACGCTGTCATGTTGACTGTTGATTGGCCCAGAGAGTCTAGAGTAGACCATTGGTCCCCAAACTAAGGCCCGCACATTTGGCCCCCTGAACTATACCAGAGATGCATTATGATTTATTTTGCTTTTTGTATTTTTAGTCTGGCCACGCAAATCCTAGACTAGCCGCCGTCAAATAGAACGGAATAAGGCTTAAAGGTTAGTTAGAGAAACATGGATTCAGAATGCATTTGAGTCAAAGATTCTGCTCCGAAAACGAAGCTAAACTTTGACCTGTTAACAGAAAGTTAATGTTCAATACACTTTGTTTCTGTGAAGAACCCTGAGAGGGTTATTTGGTTATTATTTATTTCATAAATAGTGTTATTTATTTTATGATTTTTTTTTTCTGTTTTCTGTGAAGAACCCAGAGAGGGTTATTTGGCTATTTATTTCATAAACAGTGTTATTTATTTCTTGACTTTCTTTTCTGTGAAGAACCCAGATAAGGTTATTTGGTTATTATTTATTTAAAAATAGTGTTATTTATTTCCTGACTTTCTTTTCCGTGAAGATCCCAGAAAGGGTTTTTAATATTTGGTTATGTGGCTTTCTGGAAAACAGTACATGTTTACGTTTAGGCACCCTGAGATCGTCACGCTGACCCCTGACCCCTGACCCCTGACCCCATCAGAGAAGGGGACAGTGATGCGGCCTCACAGGAGACGGTCTGGGGACCCTGCTCTAGACTTCAGGACGGCTGACTCGACCGCGTTAGATGAGCTTTTAGAATCTGCCGGTCTCCATGGAGGTCATTGTAACTCGTCCACTGTGCTGAGCTGCGATTGTGTTTTTGAGTTTGTCTGAAACGTCAAACACAAGCGAGTTGTTTGTTCGTGGCTCTAAGAGAGAGGAAACTGTGGGACACGGCCCAACTGCTGAACGTCAGGTGCGTAGGCATCGCAGACAACTTGAAAACTCAAGTTGTTCTGCTTTTGAGGAATTGGCTAACGTGCTTAAGTTGCGGATCATAAAATCCGAGAGCTGATACGGTTTTAATTTGCTGTTTCGCAAAATGCCAGGAGGATGGCAAATCCACTGAGTGAAAGATCCTCTGAAATCAGCTGTTTGCGTGGAAATTAATCAGCAGCACAAAAGACGAGGTTTAGAGATGATAATAATAAACAAGGAGCCCTTGGATAGCTGGATTTAATATTGGTTTGTACCTTCTGTGGTTATTATTCTACCCGGCTTAGAAACATAGACAATGTTGCCTCTCCTCTATTGTCACATGGTCAGTGACACGGTTTCCATTACAGATATCCTATCATAACAAATATATTGCTCATTTTCCATCATAATCAAACTATTTCCACTCTTGCTGCCTTCTGAGCTAATTTTTCCAATAGATTAGTAAATCCACTTAATTAGCAGCTTTGCTCTGCCTCGTGGGAACGAGCGTTGGGATGGTCATGACTCTAGAGTCGGGGCTGACTGGGACATTATTTGACAAGTTAACTAGTAACTCATAGATTACTATATTTGAGTCTGGGCAGGATGAAAAAGGGAACATCAATTGTTTCTTGCTGAAAGGCAAATTAGCCAATAAGATGTCCATATTTCCAAATCACAAGCAGCAAACTGAAAAAACATTAAAGTCTTCAAGAAAATGAAACCTGGAGAAAAGGGAGAAACGCATGTTAAATTAAAACTTACGTCAACATACATATCTGACATTTTTACAGGACAATTATGCCTTTAATTTCCTTTTTTTTATTTTAGAGGCCAGCCCCTGGGAGCAAACTTAAATCAAACGAATGCACGACATTTGAACAAGCGACAGGAGTTTTGTGATCGTGCTTCCTCTTGAATAAAGACCTGATCACCTGGTTTCCAGTAGTCTAACTTGTGTATGCAGCTCAGCCAGAGACATCTTGTGCTCCTGTGAGTGCTCCGCCACCGAGGCCTCCAGCCGCCACAGGTCGTGATGAAGCTGGAAAAAGATAACGCACAAACGCACAACGTCACGTGGCGCCGGAGCATCTTGTGCTGCCGGCGCCGCGCGATCCGACCTTTGGCTTCTGCCGAGTCGAGCTGATTGAGCTGCTGCACAGTAACAGTGTTGACCCACTTTCTCTGCCTTTTCAATTATCTTTATGGCACATGCTTGACCACTGCTGCACGGCTAATGTGCCGCCATTACAGTGATTTACCCCCCCGGTGCAGCCGACACGGCGCAGTGAGGCGAGCGTGGTCGAGGGCGGTTGTGCTGGGCTTTGGATTTAGTCAAGTGATGGAGAACTGTCACATTCGTCCTGATCCAGTGTTTTTGTACTTTGTATTATTTTTCATCTTGTGAAGAAAATGGGCCTTTTTAAAGTGCAGTAAAAGCGGTTTATGGAGAGACTTTGAAATCCCATATTTCTCATGTCAGAGTGTGCGGTAGCGCCAGCTGACTTTAGTGATGAGGTCATGCAGTGAGCTCCAACTCACATGCCAGGCAGCCAGCCTTCCTCTTCAGGGTAAACAGGGAACACCCTCTGTGTGTATTGACGGATTAGTATTTCCTTTTGTGCAGGCAGCATTTAAATAAATGTAATAGCCACGGTGTTCCCAAATAAATGAACGCACACAAAGGAAATTCCTTAGATTTGAGACTGGAGTATTCAAACGAACCCCGGACTCCTCACTATCTCAAGATGGTGAGGTGAGGATAGGGTTGTATACTTGGTGTAATACGCCATCATCTAAGAATAATGAGAAGATAAAGCGTGAGCGATGTAGATTAGTCTTTGAGTCTGTACTTACGTACTTATAGGCTTAGTGCTCAATACGACTGCCAGAATACTCCAAATGAAAATGACAGTTATAATGTTTTAACATGTTGATTATCTTATTTAGCGTGTAAGCATGCTAACGCTTTCTAATATTTAATGAACTTAGTATTGAATGATGAAAAGTGTCAAATTGATGCGATCAATGAAGTCAAACCAAAGTTTGCAATCCACCCAGCAGCTGTTCGTGAACATCTGTATCAATGAACGGTAATCCATGTTTTATGAATGAATGAAATGAATGAAATATACTTTATTAATCCCCAAGGGGAAATTTGGTGACAACAGAAGCAGCCCGATGAAACTAAACACGATAAAATATAAGTATAAGAAAGTGACAGTGCATAAAGTAAAGTGTGCAAAGTGAAATATAAAATACAAAATAACATTTAGATGTCGAGACATGGCACAAAAAAAAAGGTGTCAACCTGCGAATACCACGAGAAGAGAAGTTGGGTTACCAGCATCATTACGTTCATTTTCTGAGGGCCATAAACATGTCTGAAATAAATGGGATACTATGTGGCTGTTATGGTTACAAATATATAAAATGTACCATTTAAGCGTTGCAATATTATAGATATTTGAATGTTTCCTCCAGCGTAATTCTGACAAGTTTTAATGTCTTGAATGCGACACAGATGAGGCACAAGTGTATGTCCAAGTGTGTATCAAAGAAGTAACTTCTGATGAAGATTATTTTTAGGAGTGGTGCTTGGAGACTTTTTAGTGATGCCATACTCTCTGTCGCCGTGGCTCACCGTGGCGTGGAGCTCTTTGAGCCGCGTGTCCTCGGCTGACCTGAGGTCTGCCGTCTCCTGCTGCAGTCTAACCGCCCGCCGCTCGGCAGCGCTCATGTCGGCGCTCAGCGTGGCGATGCTGGCATCGCACCTGGCAGGGGAAGCAGAGAGGGAGCAAGGAATGAGGGGAGATGGATGTGAGGAAGTGGGACATCAAAGGCTTCATGAAGCACATGCAGTTCCGACTACAAACTCTTCATCACGCCCTCATCTTCATCGTGTCGTTCCTGTGTTTTAATGTGTGTGATGATTCCTTCTGGTCACATGACCTCTATGACACCTGTCCACCTGGAGAGGATCCTCCTCTGTTCTCTCCTCAAGGGTTCTCACCTTTTACCCTGAAGGGTTGTTTGGGAGTTGTTCCTGATCCCATGTGAGGTCAAAGGTCAAAGGTCAGGGATGTCTATGTGGACAGATTGTAAAGCACTCTGAGGGGAATTTCTAATTTCTACAAATAAACTGAAATGAATTGAATTGGAAAGAAATCCGACAGATGCCCACACGAGTCATTTCCAAGGCTAATGTTTCTAATTTTATCTTCTAACGGCGGCCAGAAGAAGCTCTGCTGAACCATGAGAGCTTCCATCAACAGGTTCTCTGAGTTTATGTAATATGATGACGCTTATTGTCAGCGTTGCAATGTAGCCTTCTTCCTTCCTGTGCTACATTTAAGATGCCATCACTAAACCAGTAAAAACAACACCACTGTGTTCACGTCAATATAATATTTGTACGACGCAAACTCAACAACCAAAGCTGAAAACTATTTATAAAGAAGCCGAGTGTGAAATGAGGGTTTCTCCCCTTTAGACCATGGCAGTGCTTCATAAAGGGTTTCACAGAACAATATCATTCATCAAACTTCTAGCCCTTAACTTAAGTGATTATTTATGATTGATGCCCAACAGGTCATTTAGTTGAGTAGTTGAGGTTTTCCTCCAGCTTCCATTGGGCCATAAATCATCTGTTTGAGTAACATCCGAGGCTCTGACCACCGATCTCTTAAACACCACGGAGGAAGCGGCCAGCTGTGAAATAAGATCTTCACAACATTCAAAACGTGCAAAAACACCAATCTAATGATGATGGATCTCTGCAGCGATCCAAACTAATCGATCGGATCTGCACAGGCACCAAATAATGAACAGGAGCTAATCAGCAGCTCGAGCGTTTTAAGTCAATACCGAACCTTCCATCGCTGTGGTGAGAAGCAAATAATTAATGTGTGTGTATACGTGTGTGTGTGTGTGTGTGTGTGTGTGTGTGTGTGTGTGTGTGGGAGTGTGTGTGTGTGTGTGTGTGTGTGTGTGTGGGAGTGTCAGAGGCGATGTCACGACGGATTGGAAGTTGTGAGACTGGCGAGTTGCCAGGCAGGATGCACTTCATGAGAGGATGAAAGCAGAGAGATAATCTGTCAAATCACTTGTGCTCCAGACCTGGGTCCAAAATAATTCTACAATCCCCCCCAAATAATGCTTTGGAGGAAAGTGTAAAGGTGCTCGCCCTTGGCACTGTATTTGTTAAAGCAACACTATGTAACATTTCCTACCTTAAAATAAAAGCTTGAAAACAATGGTGCCGCTACAAAGACTTTTAATATGTAGATGTCTCCTCCTCCATCGGGGTCTGTGGGCTAAAGACCGACTCTGTCACATGTTGTAGCGCCCGGTCCTTGGACCTGCTTTCTGTCATGATGACCAGCGTCACATAGTCCAGTCCACCTCACAGGGGACTTTTTATTGTCACCCCTACGCGACGTAGAGACAGAGAGACATGCTGCTGTGGAGACGACCAATAACAGACCTTTAGTTTAAAGAACAAAGACGTCTTTAAGAAAGGGACCTGACATTACTGCTGCTGTCATCTGGAGGAGAGAGAAAGTTACAGGGGGGCGGAGGAGATTATTATTTAACTCAAACTCAAAAGAGCCATATGCGTCACCTGAAGAGCCACATATGGCTCAGAGCCAGAGGTTCAGACACCTGATCTATGTAACTGGGTATTTACCACACTGAAGTACACGTTAAATACCTGAAGGGGGCGCTACAAGGGAAACACTACATAGTGGGGCTTTAACCCTGAGCAGTTTGTGTGTCAGTGTTTGCCGACGTGGTTTGACCTCGGCCTGCCGTGCTGACCTGGCGACTCGGCCTCGCAGGTCTCCGATCACCGCCCCGTTCTTCTGGTCCAGGCTCCGGACGGCCATCGCGACTCCAGAGGCGACGGAGTCCCGCTGGGCCATCTGTCTCTGCAGGGCCTGCTCACAATGAAGACAGTTTGTTTACTTCAGGTTCAAGCCCAAGCAGTAGAACACATGAAATAAAGTTCACAGAAAGCATTTATTATATCTATAATAAAGTTGTTTGGGAACCTGACGGAAAACTAAAGATGACACGAGAAAATAGTGGGTCGATTCCCTTTCTGTCCTCTTTTAATGCTGACCAGAAAACAATACTTGTAAAACTATCATTATGTCCTTCGCTGAAGAATATCATTAAAAACTGACAGAAATATCCTCATCATCTTTTGATTTACCAGCATACACATCGTGTCATTAAGCTTAAGCGTATTACTTCTTCATGTGCCGAATGAATTGGCTCTCAAGCGTGCGTGTACTATTCCAGAGAATGTCTTTAATCTTGTTAATGGCTTATTTGGTATGCACCAATGAAGTAATGTATTTAATGTTGTACTATGTGTATATAGGGCTTGATGTTCTGCTCAGTAAAAAATGAGGAAAATAGAAGGCATCAATAAATCCCTTGATCAACCACAATATGTGAAGCACAGTATTTATTAATTATTTATTAATGTGTACGTTATTGGTGCTTATCCAGATGAAATGTCCACTGCTGATGTTGAGGAGCAGCAGGCACTGCACCATCACGGGTAATCAAATCGTGTGTGTGTGTGTGTGTGTGTGTGTGTGTGTGTGTGTGTGTGTCACATCAAAAGAGATAAGAGGAGAGAAGATGTACGTATATTTACACAGACGGACAATGACTTGCTCCAGATAATGATGAGATATTCCAGAGTAAAGAGGCTACAGAACGTGTGTGTATGACACTAGCCTCTCCCCTCCACCCTCTTGTGTACCTGTATGTCGGCGCTCAGCTGCTTCACGATGTGTGTCGTGGTCAGCATGTGATCCTCCAGCAGCGTGCGGGGCAGCGCCTCCACCTGCAGGCCCGCCGCCACGTCCCGCTTGACCCTGCAGGCCTGATCCAGCAGCGCAGCCAGAGCCCTCTCCCCGCCGCTCGGACCGGGGCTTCATCGGGAGGTAAACAGAGACGGGTAAACTGGCTGCGAGTTTCTCACATTCATCGGCTCTTTCTTATTGATTTTGGTAAATAAGGCATGATGAGAAGTCTGCATTCTCCATCACTGGAGGTGACGTATTCAGGAATAAAAAGTAATTTCCAGCATCTAGAAGAGTAATGAAGAGGGATTGAGGTGATGTTTTCATACCCTGAGTCCAACTACACCTCTCCCTGACTTCATATCCCTGCGTTCTGCGTCTCCTTGTCTGATGCTACTGAGGATGAAGGATCGATGGGATTCACAGAAAGCTCTCTGGTGGGTCCCAACTGTATATTTCCATCACATCAGCGAGGGGGAAAACAATGTATCTCCCTATTGGACACATGTGGATTGTATAGTTTAACTAGAAGGGGCACTCGGTTAAGCGCATACCTTCGCATATCACAATATTTGGCATTGAATAATGAACATTTTGGCATTAGGTGCATGCCAATTTGATATAAATTGGTAAATTTATATCCAAATTGGTAAATTGCGCTATGGTAAAAATAAGATTTTTACCTTTTCATGACCTTGACCTTTGACCCGATCAATCCCCAAATATAATCAAATGGTCCCCGGATAATAACCAATCATCCCACCAAATTTCGTGCGATTCGGTTTAATACTTCTTTACTTATGCGAATAACACACACACACGCATACAAATACACGGTGATCAAAATATTACCTTCCGCATTTTCAATGCTAAGGTAAGTACTGACCCACAGCAAGTAAGGAATGTGAACATATGAGGGAAAGGTAATAGTTTTAACGGTTATAATTGATTTAAAAAATGTCATTTTGTTGAGTTTATCTGATATTGAGCTCGACAACCCGAGGCGTCAGACCGACGGCCAAAAGGGACATCACAATAACATCAGAAGGAATACATTCAAAGAATAAGAGTAATGAAATGGAAATAAAATGGAAACATAAAAATAAATGCATCCACAAAAGAGTAATGAGGTTACCTGTCAGGGTTCTGGTCGGGCTGAAGCTTTAACCTGTGGGACATTCTTCTCGTCTAAAATGATAAAACAAAACTATTGTGATGAGATATACAATAGATTTTACTCGAATGTATTTCTAATCTGCCGTGTCACCATTACTGCAGTATTAAATGTGTTAGTGGGGCAGATAGTAGAATAAGGGGGGGGGGGGGTATGAAGGAGTTATGCTTAGGGCACCAACATGGCGAGCAGCCGCACCGTCTATGCTGATGTTTCTAAGTAATCTGGAAATAAACATGTTAATATATTAAACTTGTGACCAAAATGTTACTACATTTAAAAAAGATTGAAAAATGTTCATGATTTAAAGAAGAAAAAAATTAATTCAGATGTGAAGGTGGAGAAAGTTCCAGGACACCAGAAGCATGTATGTAGTTAAAACGTTTTTTTTCTCCAAAATCAACACAAACATGTTGAATCCTATTTGGGCACAATGAGAAAAATACAAGGCAATAAAATGTCCTTTCTTTAACAACAATATATGAAGCACTTTTTAAATGTTTTAAAGTTTTGAATACTCACACACCTGAGCGGTTCGGCTCCTGAGGTCATGTTTGTGTTGTCAGGCTGTAACTGTGTCTCCTGCCAGCGTGAATTTGTCAACACTAATGCGATAATAATGCCGAGTGTACTCTGTGACGCAGCTTACCTCGGCAAACTGGAATATTGAGTTTGAACAACTCTTACATTCTAATGCATGAAATACGAATAGCTCTCAAAACATTTGTCGGTCAAAGAGTCCAGAAGATATTCCCTGACCTGATGGTTGCTTTACTTCATAATACAGAAATCTGTTTTTTTTAAGAAATTGTTTGTATTGTAATCATGGCATGAGTGAGTTATTCACTTTACTGGTATCACATAACTTATATTTATTAATTACCGTCGCACAGAAGGTAATGTTTTGATCGCTGTGTATTTGTGTGCATGCATGTTATTCGCATAAGTCAAAAAGTGTTAAACCGAATCGCATGAAATTTGGTGGGATGATTGGTTATTATCCGAGGACCATTTGATTATATTTTGGAATCGATCGGGTCAAAGGTCAAGGTCATGAAAAGGTCAAAATCTTCTTTGAATCGCATGTAATTTGGTGGGATGATTGGTTATCATCCGGGAACCATTTGATTATATTTTGGGATCGATCTTACTTTAACATATTTATATCCAATTGGCAACTAATGCCAACATGTTTATAATTCAATGCCCAATCTTGTGATATGCGAAGGTATGCGCTCTACCGAGTGCCCGTTCTAGTTTAAACCTGTTCTTTTTCCAACCATTTAGTGTCATTTTTTATATTGCACCTCCAGAGTTAGCTTAATCAGGATATAAGTAAATACCTTAAGCATGAATGGTTTAATGTTGTTGTTGTTGTTATGTGGTGGGAATGTAGTTTAGCACAGATAACCAACATACATTATAGTATTTTAGCATTAAATTCTAATTCTAACTTAAATCCACTTTCAGATGAAGGTCTGCCTGTTCATTGTCCGTCACTCGGAGGTCCTTCCAGGCAACTGAAGCTGGAACATAAAATAAGTGATAATTTGAACTGTGTCCTTTCCCTCGGCGGTCTCATCTCACACAATATGACTAGCTATCCGTTGAATGCTGAGCTTTTCTCTGACTGATTGTATTACCAGAGGCGTGACTCACTGGACATTGCCGTATTATGTTTCATTTAACCAGGACCTGACCTACATTATCAGACAGCGTGATATTCTAGTACAGCCACTGAATTACTTGAACTTTCAGTCAGTGGAAGGGATTCTGAGAATTTGAATTGTCTTTTTGTCTGTGTCTGTGTGTGTGTGTGTGTGTGTCTGTGCACCGTCACACACACAGTGGATTAGCAGCATCAGGGTCATTAAGAGAAAAGGCCCACTCACTGCAGACTCATCGCTTATCAAGGAGAGCTGATGGGAGCTGAAAGGAATTGTTTGGCTCTCATCCGACTCACATGAGAATCTCGTTAACTGAGCGCGGTGCAGGGCGTCCCCTGTGTTGTTACCCATGCTCCCTGCTTGTAATTGCATTTTTTAATAAATATATTGGATGGATGCAATATCAACCAAAGCGATCCCTAGAATAAAATGTATCATTGGCTCATCTCAAGTTTGACGCACATCCTAACTACTCATATGTGTCAGAAAAAAATAGAAGTTAAATGAAGTATTCTTCTTCCTCTTCTTCTACATTAAAGGCTGATTTTAATGTTCTCATTATTAGGGGGTCGAGGTCAAGAGCTCGAAACAGAAAGCTTTGTCAATTCAGTTTTGTATAACCCATTTGTGCTTTACAATGTGTACACATAGACATCCCTGACCTTTGACCTTTGACCTCACATGGGATCAGGAACAACTCCCAAACGACCCTTCAGGGTAAAAGGTGAGAACCCTTGAGGAGAGAACAGAGGAGGATCCTCTCCAGGTGGACAGGTGTCATAGAGGTCATGTGACCAGAAGGAATCATCACACACATTAAAACACAGGAACAACACAATCAATAAATATGATAATGACATTAACATCACTCCTATCACCAGAGACCAGGCTATATCTCCACACGTGTCTCAAGTGAATTGATGTCCCTTCCAGCAGCACACAATGGCATCTCAGTCCCTCTGAGCTATGAGGTTCAGACAGTTCTATTATTGCCTATGAAGTAAATTTTCCGCAACCCTGTTTGCAGATAAAAGGTCATTCTGTGACCTTTTTTGTGTTATGTGTGCAACAGGGAGTTAGATAATAAAGGTGTTCACTCTTCTCATTACCGTCTGTGTGTTTGTTTACAGGATAGTGGGCCGTGTTCACCAGGGGGTCGGAACAGGTCAGCGATGGAGCTCGGCCCAGAGGGGGTGATGAGGTCTGCACAGCAGCAGCAGAGCAGCGTCCGGAGAGAGAGATGGTCGTTGAGCGCTGGCTGCTCACAGCCTGTGGGTGGAAACATTTACTGGAGCCTGACCTCTTTGAGAGGAGATGTCCAGAGCTGTACCCCCAGTGCAGGAACATCCACACTAAACTCAAATATTTACCAAGGTCACTGTTTTGAAATAATAACTCTAGAGGCTGAAAATCACAAGGCACAATCAGATGGGGGGTGACAGAGGACCCACAGTTGAATTCTAAATATCTCCACAGGCTTTTTGGGGGGGTTGCGTTATGCAATCACCAACCCACAGACTAACCAGTCAAGTGCAATGTTGGTCAGAGGGAGGCGCGGTGCAGCCTTCGACCTTCATGTGATTAAAAAACAATTAATGGGGAAGTAGTAGTGGAGCAGAGGCACGGAGAGGAGCACCACGCGGAGCGCTGGCCAATGCATATGCAGGCAGTCCTGCAGAAGTCGCTGCACGTGCTCTAACTTCACCACTGAGCTGACATCCAATAGATGAGACCAATGCTTGCTGTGTGACACGCGTGGTGCACAGTGTGGCACACAGGATCCACAGCGCTGCCTGCGAGGCGTTCGACAGGCTTCGTGGGAGACTAACACCCCCTTCCTCATCACCGTGCGTCTGTTTCTTGGCGCTCTGAACTGATCATCAGTGAAAGTGCTCCCGAGCTGAAGTGACATTATTCCACTATTCAGATTGTGCTCAGGCTGGCTGGCTGCTGCACCGGCACCATGGAGCAGAAGACACCTAAGGACGAGGGCACCGGCAAAGGACAAGAGTCTCTGTCCTACCAGCGGAGGATGTGGAAGAATTTCCAGGAGAAAACCAAGCCGTGGCTGAGTCCGAAGCTGGGGTCGGAGCGCCGCGGTGCCAGAGGCGCGGAGGGCAGCAAAAAGGAATCGGGGTTGTGGATGTTCAAGAGGAAAAAGAAACCGTTGGACCGGATTTTTTCGTCGTCTCAGCCGAATCTGTGCTGCTCTCCGCCGGCGCCTTTCGAAGGGGACAAGGCGTCCCATGGGAGCGACGCGGTCCCCGGCAACAGCGGCGAGGGACACCCGCTGCACCCCCTGGGCGCCGCTTCCGGAGCCACCGGGAGCAAACCGGAGTTGACGGCGGCGCACGGGAGCCCGAAACTCCTCGTGTCCCAGCTGGTGCTGTACCAGCAGAAGAGCTCCTCTCTGGGCTCGGCGTGCTTCGAGAAGCTGGTGGTGGACCCGGCCGCTCTGGTGGGAGAGGAACAGGAGGAGGAGGAGGAGCAGCTGCGTAAAAACGCAAGTGATTCCGTGAGTAGTAAACACACGCACCTCAGAGTTTATCGGTTTCTAGGAAGCATATCTCTCGCACACATTCATAACGAGGCGGGCTGCGTTGCCCTGCACACGAAATAAAGAAGACCCGTTCCGTGATGGTGGTGCTGCGACGTGCTCACGACCCGCATCATGTGATGCTCCCATCAACGTGCTGGTCCAATGCGTAACTTACTCCGTCCTGTAGCTTATAGGACTGCACGCTGCACGGGCCGTGTGATTACAACCATCACTAGGCAGTGTGTGCGTGACCAGCACCCCAACAAGCTCACATCACAAGGTGCCTGGTCTGTTAATCTGTCATCTGCATCATGTTATTGATATCACCCTGGCTGTGTGCATTATACACTCCCTGATAGGATTTCCATGCTCTGATGCCTCCAATATTTTTGCCTGCTCACATGCTTTTCTTCCAGTAGGGTCTGTCTCACAGTCCATTTCCCATGAGTGTCCATGCCAGTATACACAGATGCTGCAACCGGGCCATGCTTACTCATCTTACGTTTCCCTTTCATAAAAAAGGGGTAATTGCCGGCATGCCAACCGCAGAGTTGGAGATTAATGTTGGATATATTTCCTCATAACTCAACATGTCGAGTCAGGGCGCTGTCGGGGACACCATCCTATTAAAGGGATGGGTTAGCTGGAGGGCATGGTTCATTCATAAACATGACCGCAGCCTGAAAGCACTCATATACAACATGATGTCTGATGAGAGTAATAGAAGTACAGCTTCTATTACTCTCATCTTCTTCTGTCTGGTTCCACGACTGGACAGTAGTAGTTCTATTCAAAAGTACCTCGTCATTTCAGAAGGGCTATTCTGATGTTTACCTGTCGACTGCATTCTGCTTCAATAGCTGCTGTTATCGCAAAGCTTTTCATCCCACCACTCTGGAAGTGTTCCGGAGCTGCTTCCCTGAGCGCCGTCCAGATCGCTGTCTCAAATTGATTTAGCATACGAGTAGCATACACGCCTCCCCACTGGAGTTGGGGCTAAAGATGCATCATCCATTAAATCTAGTGCAGTGCACTCAGCTGAAGAGGTAAAGAAAGCGTCTATTAAGTTCATTGAAACTGATCCTGCCGGCTCCATCGCAGCACTTAAAGATAAAAGGTGGCTTTGCCGAGGAAAGTCTGACATTTAGCGTGACGCAATAGTTACGACGTGTTGTTGATGTTTATCCACGGAGAATATATAGGTAAACACTACTGACAGCGACGGCATCATGTTCTCCAGTTCTCGTCAGTGATAGACGTTTGTTGTTGGCTCGACTCCACGCATGCACAGTCACAGATGCCAGATATACAGTATGATATTAGTCTATAGGAAATGAAGTAAGAGGTAGAAGAATTGGGAAAATATGTCATCATATGACGGGTGATAAGAGGTGATAAACAAACAGATGCGACAGGATTGAATGAAATGAGGGTGGATGAGGGATGAGAATGAGGTCAACTGAGATAAGATGGGAGAGGATGTGATTATTGATACAATAAGATTAAGATGAGAGTAGGGATTTAGAACGGATGAGATTACACATGCTTTTTTTAATACCCAGGGGGAAATCAAGTATTACAAAGAAGTCAGGGAAATAAACGCTCAACATCACACAATGACGGGGAAAAGCTAAACATGTCGACACTTGATGTTTCTGCACATGTTTGGGATTGCACATGTATTGCATTTGCTTGCATCAGCAGGATTAACAATGCATTGACGTGCTGCCGGAACACACCCAACAAGGATTGTAAATCAAAGTCACGCTTTTACAGTTATCGACAAATCCAGCATCAGGTGCATTTATACGACTTCTCATTACTGAAATGAGTGCATAAAGCTCCAAGCCACCATTTTATGAATTAGATAAAAATATATGCAACATACCATTTTGCAGTTTGATATGGAAACTAAGTGGTGGAAGGGATTCATGCCAACGTCTGGGAGTCATTTCATTTTTGACCCGATGAAAAACAATAATCACATCTAACATCGCCATGCCAGGGATGTTAGATTTTAATAAGTGTGCATTGCTGTCACCTGGTGTGAAGGCTGCAGCTCCATAAAGGGAAACACCTGCAATAGAATCTGATTAGTCATTTTACAGATATGACATGTCAGTCTTCTCTCCACACTGCATCGTATACCCGTCTAGAGGACTTATACATTTTGAATAGACAAATAGGCCCGCATGTGTCCGGCCATCTGTTCTGCAGAAGCGTTCGGGTGATGTATTTATCACGTTCCTCCTCCTCCTCACTCTGTTTGTCTCCATGTTGAGCCACAGAAGAGGACCCGATCGTGACCTTTCAGACTGCTGTACTTTCTCTATGCGTACACTACCGTTCAAAAGACAATTTTGTGTTTTCCATGAAAACTCACGTTTATTTATCCGATGAATTACAAAATTAATATAAAATATAGTAAATACATTGACAAGGTTAGAAATAATGATTTTTTATTTTAAATATGAATTGTGTTCTTCAGACTTCAAGCTCAAAAGGAAGGCCAGTTGAAAAGCTTCTCTGACCAGCATAACTGTTTTCAGCTGTGCTAACATAACAAAAGGGTTTTCTAAAATTCTACCCCTCCGCTAGTCTTCTAAGGCGATAACACAGGAGGAGATGGGCCTCTATACAACCGTGTAGATATTTAATTGTATTAAAACTGATGTTTCAACCTAGAATAGTCATTTACCACGTTAATAATGTATAAAGTGCATTTCTTAATAATTTAATGTTATCTTCATTAAAAAAAACATGCTTTTCTTTGAAAAATAAGGACATTTCTAAGTGACCCTAAACTTTTGAACGGTGGTGTATGCAATTACTTAGCAATGCATTAGTTCGTCGTGTATTTTAACCGTTTTTTCCCCCCAAGAAAAATCAACTAATTCGGCAAAACAAAACGCTGTTAGATAAATGTTCTCGGTCTCAGTATTTTGTGCTGTTGCACTCAGATCCAGAACGATGCCTCCCTCCCTCCCTCTCTCCTTTCCTCTGCTCCGCTCGTACCAGGTGCTTTACCATATTATAATGCTTGTGAACCAGAAGTAGGTTGTTGTGTCACAGAGACTATACACTCAAAGACCAATGCAAAATATATTTGATGTAAAATATGCAGAGTGGGTATTTGATTCATGTCTATTGGACAGGGTGAATGAATAATACAAGTGCTTCATTCATCCTATTTAAACCAAGAGTTATTACAATACCATTGTCTGAATAAACCATTGGTCAGCAACCCGGCATACATTTAGACGCTTTAGAAATCAGATTTGTCTATCAATGCCTTATTTAAATACAATTGTTCACACGGTTTGGCATCTCGGTACACGTTGCATAACATGCTGGACCTTTGATTTTAGTTACTGTCCTTGTTTGTTGATGCAGTGACTGGAATGAGCCGCATCTGGATGTCCCGTAGGAACGCGCGTCTCGCTTGTGGCGGTTTTCGGATGGTAAGGAAGCGTCTCGGCCACTCGGAGCCGGCCCGTGGCCTCGTTCCGGAAGGGTCCCGACGGCGGCCTAAATTAGGATTCATTACGGCCCGGGGGACGGTTGTAACGCCGACGGGCTTACACACACCGACAGGCGATTGATGCTGACCTCAAAGCTGCAGAGAAAAACTCATCTTCACACGGGGGGGGGGGGGGGGGGGGGGGAGTATGAGTGACACCATTTGGAGTTGTTGATGGTTTTCATTCTCACTTTGTGATGAAGTGCCTTGCAGGGCCTCCTGTCTGCCTCCCACACATCTGAGCCCGATTCCCTGCTCTTGAAATCCGTAAAGGACCTGCGATACAGGATGAAAGGTTTCATCAGCAGCTACTTTAGATTCAATTCAAGGAGACGGCGTCGTGGCCGAGTTGTTTCCTAAGAGCCTGGATGCTGAGCCGTCTGCTCGATCCCGTTGCTTCAGATTTGTATACACTCTGTATTATTGATCTGTTGACCGCACATTGTTCATTTATTTCTGCTAATTACCCTGAATAACAGCCTTTTTTTTGTTTCGAGTTATTTAAATGAATTGGTTGTGCCTCAGGGCATTTCAGTGCCTTATCAGATTTCTTCCATTGTTTTAGATAACTGGAGGAAGCGTTTGATTCGAGCAGACGGCCTTAATGTTTGGGTTTAGCCATGGAAACGTGGCGCCGTGCAGTAAGACAATCCACGGATGTCCACTAAGTGCTGATAGTGTGAATGCATGAGTTAAAAAGTGGAGGAAAGAGAACATTGAAGGACAAGGCAGAAAAGGATGGATGAAAACAAAAAACTAAAATGTTAAAACTTTATGAGTATTACAATTTAAAGCTGGTTTGCTGCTTCAGTAGCCACCACTTGAGGTTTATGATGTTATACAACATGTCAACGTCTCAGCTGAACTTTCTTGTAGAGGATGCTTATTGTTATTGTTAATATTATTTGTATGCAGCAAGATCACAACTGTGTTATTGAGTCATTGCCCTCAACAAACGGGTCCCCTCTTCTTCCCCCACTCAGAATGTCCTTGAGGGATAACCTTATCTGCATCGTCTCTTTCTCCTTGATTTATCACATCTTCCATCCCCTCATCACAGTTTTAGCCTCGTTGGTTATTCCCTTAATAATCCAAAATGTACTCCAGCCTGTGAGAGGAACAGCCTGTGCATTGCAGCGTGGGAACTCTCCACTGTGACGACATTGCGTTACCCTCTATCGTTGTTCCCTATGTCTCATACACACACACACACACACTTATGCACCTGTGTGTGTGTGTGTGTATATATATTTATGTGTGTGTATATGTATATATATGTATATGTGTATGTATATTATTATTATTGTTACAATAATAATTATTATTGTTATTGTTATTATTATTACATTGTGTTACCCTCTATCGTTGTTCCCCTAGTCTCATACACACACTCTTAAGCACCTGTGTGTGTGTATATATATGTAATAATTGTTTTAATTATTATACAAAATATGTATATTTATATTTATATATATATATATATATATAAATAATATTATTTATATATATATATATATAACAAAATATATTATATATATATATAAAAATTATATTATTTTGATATATATATTTTGTTGTTTTTATTTGTCGTGTCACGGGCTGTCCCTAGGGCCCGCTCGGGTGAGGCAGTGCAAGAGAGCTGGAACAACAGGCACAATTGGAAGGTTGAAAAATGAAAGTGAAGGTTTACTGTTCCCTGCCACCGGCATCTCAGTTTAATTAATTTAAACCAAAATAAAAAGTCCATCAATCAACATAAAGCGTCCCGGAGGAGAAAGTGCTTAACTAAACAAAAATCGTAACAAAGCGATGTCCAGGTCACTGAGTTCTCCTCTTCGTGGTCCACTCCTCTTCCTCCTCTCCATGTGCTCTCCCCTCTGTCTCTTCTCAAGCTTCCCATCACGACCTCAACCAGGTGCCTCGAGCACCTGCAGCTGGCCGGGCGACGAGGCAGTCTGGGAGATGTAGTGTCGGCAACGACGGCCATTTTGTTGCGTGGTCGCTGATCCTGAGTCAGTGGGTAGCGCCCCTCCACTCCCTGTCCCCTTGTGAAGCCACACTATACAAAACAAAGGCCCACAAGTTGTGGCAGACATGATTATCAGTCAGATTAACAAGAGAGGAGGTAGAGATGGACCAACCTTTATATCAATAGATGGAGCCAGGGAATCCGCTTTATCTCTCTTTAAGTCGTAGAGTCAAGTCAGAGCGAAGCGGAGGCCCAGTGGAGGAGAGGATGTGTGTGTGTGTTTGTGTGTGTGTGTGTGTGTGTGTGTAGGGAGGGTGGTCACATTACAGGTGACATCCAACGATGGCTTGCTTTTGTTGATCCTCAAGAGACAAATAGTTTGTATTTGATTAAAAGAATGAGTTGCCTGAACAATCAAAAAAGTATTATTAGTATAAGTATTCTGCAAGTTCTCCCACTTAAAAAGATTAGAGAGGCCTGTAATGTTCATCATAGGTAGACCTCAACTATGCGAGATAACATGAGAAAAAAATAAAATAATAACTTTGTCTGATTTTTAAAGAATTTATTGGTAAATTCCTCGGTAAAATAAGTATATTTGAGGTCTACCTATGATGAACATTACAGGCCTCTCTCATCTTTTTAAGTGGGAGAACTTGCACAATTGGTATACAACTGTATATAAGAGCTCAAGCTAAACGTCTTCATCAGCAAATGTTCTCAAACCTTCAACCCTGACACCGTTGAAATAATAATAATGGCGACTGGGTTATGCCAGATGAAAGCGAGGGCGAGTCCAGGCCGACGGTCAGGTGGCACAGGTGGGCTGTGGCCATTCTTTCCATACAACACACACGGGATGTGTTTCCTACTCCTCATGCTAATCAAATGGATCATTTGCAACTCAATGTGGACCCCACATCCTCCGTGGCGAGTGGATATTGAATATTTGCAAATGAGATTCTCTGAAGCGTGGGCGAAGCTGTCCGGAAGGTGTGAGTCATAAATGCTGCAGCACGTGAGGATCGATATGGTGCATGGCTGTGCATGGGATGCACTGCATATTGAGATGAAGATGAAGGCTTTAAATGATATCTTGATTAGTGTTCACCCGAGCTGAGTTGGCACACATCGACCAAACTCCAACAGTTACAAGACAGAATATCTTGAGAGCGCTCTGCAGCTCCTCTGCAGCGTTGATTTACCCCCAATAATGACATCACACCTCATACAATCATCATGTGAGGCAACAACAGGCTGAACTTAAGAAAATCTTAATTTTTAAGTCAGACTTTTGTAAAATAATTTATAACACATAATTTAATGGATTTGCATTTACTGAATTGTTATTTATCATTAAAATAATAAATCAGTAACTTTGTAATCTATATTTTAAAGTAACACATTACAATTCAGGTTTAACATTTTTTAATGGAGCAACAGATTTAAAATTTAAAAATCCTCTAACGTAAATAGTATATAGGTTTAATATCGAGACCCGATCCAGCTGTTTGAGTCGGTATCGACCCGATATCTGATATCGGTATTGGTGCATCTCTAACTGTAAACATGCGCCATGCTTTATGAGGCCACACACACACACACACACACACACACACACATGGGACACAGGCAGTGTATTGTACTTGTATATCACTTACTGATGAATTAATGTAGCCTTAAGTGCTTTCATATTTTATGACTCATGAATTCTTGGACTCCTTCGAAATCGAAGTAGATGTTCGCATTTCGAAGTGGAGGGAGGGAAACTCCTTGTAATCAGTTTAAAAGCCACGGTATTGATCCAGAGAGAGAGAGAGAGGGAGAGATAGAGAGAGATAGGCAAAGACTGAAGGAGGGTTGTTGATTCTCTGTGGAAATATTTGCGGGGAACCATTTCTCAACTTCCACCTCACAATTCTCAACTGGATTTCTTTTCAATAAAGCCTTGGGTGAATTTGGTAGTTACATAAGGAAGTGGATCTGACCGGCGATAAGACTGATTTAGAGTAGAACTTTTATGCCTGCCAATTTTTTTACTGCAGTGGCACTTGCTTTGAAAAACTGCCAAATAGAAATGTACCAATACAAATAGGCACCTTAAGACGCGGCTGGACCGATTCTAGTTGTTCAAGTTTTCCTTGAATGTGAGAAGTACCGACCTCGACGACATTAGTACATTTTTGTATGTTTGTGTAATGGATGATGACAAGAGGAAAGTATTTCTTAAATAATTTTTTCGGTTTTGATATCCTAAATCTCCCACGTGACAGTCTGAGTCAGAGGGGAGTGGGTACGGTACGGGTTTATACCTGTGTGCATGTTTATTAAGAGTCTGTGGGTGTTTGGTTTAGTGTTCTTCAGTCGATGGACGGTGAGAGACGTCTATAATTTCACCACTTAAGTGTCGCCAACCACGCCAACCACGTTTCCACAGAAGACTTATTCCTTTACAGAAAACAGGTCAGGCACAAAGTAAACGGGAACGCCCACACAAACTAAACAGAACAAGCCCACGCTGAGGAAGAAGACAAACAGGGTTTAAACACACAGGGGAGGTGGTTGGACAACGGGGACGAGACACAGGTGGGCACAATGAGGGCGGGGCTTAGCAATCACACAGGAGGAACCAATCAGGAACAGGGCAGTAAAGGACATGGACAGGAAATGCAGGGAAACGGATGACATGACAGGAACTTCAAAATAAGACAAAACAAGACACAAAAACTCTGGATTATGACTTTAACAGGTTTCATGTTGAAGTGTGTTTGATTTCACAGGGAGGTTCAATGTGCTCCAGGCCCACATACATGTCTCTAACCAACAGCTGGAGCCTCAGACTTGGTCCACTGAGTTATCATCAGAAAGAGCACATTTGAGAGATACACAACATTGGAACAACACGGGAAGAAAAGGAAGGTTTTAGATGACAGGAAACTACGATATGATCGATAGGAAGTTTGAAAATAAATATATTGAGGATACAGTAACTACATCGGGGCCAGCAGGTCAGCTGGTGAGCATTTAGTCCTCAGTGAGAGGTCAAACCGATGCTCCACGTGGAACATCGACCGCGGCTCTGACACATAAACTGTTGCAGCAGCGAGACAAGAGCAGTGTTTAGTTTCCAGTAACTGTAATGACACGTACGGGTTCCCGGTGATGCTCCACCCACCATGTGTCTTAATTGAACTCGAGAGTTTAACTTCATAGATTTTTTTAGATAAAAATGATAATAACACAATTAATTTGTATAGTGCTTTAAAAAGGTACTCACAGGCCCTTTACATGGTAACAACAGAAACAACAAAAGCAGTATTAACTAGAACCTTACCTTCCCATATCACAAGATTGGGCTTTGAATTATGAACATGTTGGCATTAGTTGCCAATTGGATACAAATTGACCGTGCTATAGTACAAATAAGATTTTTATCTTTCCATGACTTTGACCCGATCGATCCCAACATCTAATCAAATGTTCCCCGGATAATAACCAATCATCCTACCAAATTTTATGCGATTCGGTTTAATACTTTTTTACTTATGCGAATAACACCCACGCATACAAATACGCAGAGATCAAAACATTACCTTCCGCATTTTCAATGTGAAGGTAATAAAGAATTCAGATGGATGACATAACGGTAAGAAGCAAAACACAAATTATGCAGAACTAGCATCACAGGGTAAAAGCACAATTACATAGGTGAGTTTTTGGAAGTGGCGAGTGATGGAGAACGTCTGTGGTGCTGGAGGAGAGAGATTCAGAGGCAGGGAGCGTCAAGAGAGAAGGTCTGGTGCAGGAGGTCCGAAAGCTACGATGTGGTTTAGGGTTTGTATTTGTTTGTAGGGTTTTGCATTTGAGGAGAATCTAGACTTTCGATTTTTTGCAGTACCGGGAGACGACGGTGGTTTTGGAGGACTGAGGCGATGGGATCTCTGGAGCGGGAGTGGGAGAATGTTTTATTACCTTCGTATTGAAAATGCGGAAGGGAATATTTTGATCACCGTGTATTTGTATGCGTGCGTGCGTGTTATTCGCATAAGTCAAAAAGTATTAAACCGAATCGCATGAAATTTGGTGGGATGATTGTTTATTATCCGGGGACCATTCGATTAGATTTTGGGACCGATCGGGTCAAAGGTCAAGGTCATGAAAAGGTCAAAATCTTCTTGAATCGCGTGCAATTTGGTGGGCTGATGCGAAGGTATGCGCTCTACTGAGTGCCCGTTCTAGTTCTGGATGTATTGCGGTTTATTCTGGATTCTGGTGGATGCGCCGCTCAGGAACACGATGCTGTTGCAGTGGCGTTCTTTGTGATGTAATTGACATTGCGTTGGAAAGAGAGGTTTTTAGAAAATATTATACAAAGGAATATAGATCTATACAAGTACAAATGCACTTTAGAGTCATTAAGTCCCTGAAAGCCCATCGGTTCAGTCGTTTTTGTTTTATTGGCTGCCTTTTCCCGGGGTAATGATTTAATAGCAACATTATTTTGGCCCACGATCATCACATTAGCAAAGTGCAATCCACATCAGAGAAACTAACAGACGTCAACATCCCTCCGGTGTTCCTGTGCTCTCTACGTCTCTACGTCTCTCCATGTGATCGGCTCAGGCTGAAACTGACAGGAGGAAATCAGTGTCTCTCGTACTTAAAAGCGAGAAAGCTCGGTGATCAATGTGAACGGCTCCATCCTCGGGCTGCTTGGAAGGTACTTAGTGCCACCTGCTGGTGCTGATGCGGGTCTCTGGTGGCCGGAGAGGAAACTGGCAGGCCGTGAGTGGCTTTTGGCTGCATGCTGCGCCGTCCATTAAGCCGTTCACTTTCTGAACACGGCACTATCCATCTCTTAGATTAAATGGCACTTGTCAAATAACTTTAAAATAGTTATTTTAATTAGAGAACGTCATTCATGCATACTATTCTCTCTCGTCTCTGCGCAGGTGAAAGTTAGCCTGAGGAAAATTAAATCATGAACTTTTTCCTCCCTGAAAGTTGTAACCTAATCTTACTATTCTGAGCCTGCAGTTATACAAGTGACACCTTCTGCAGGTAAACATGGTCTTTGTGAGACATTTATGTTTTAGAGTTTTTCTGTTTTTGTTTTGGTTAAAAAAGACAATCTAGTCGAGTTTCTCATAAACTACATTATTTCTTCAGTTATTTCATTAAAAGACTGGTGGGACGCTCCTTATCACGTACAATCAAATACAACAATTCATAATTGTATTTGTTTCCTTGCGGTGATGAATGTTATAAGAAAGTGGTGCACAACGAATGGAGGATAGTGCAGGTTGATTTGGTTTAGAATATACTGTAAGTCCTGAATGTATTTGTGGAGGTTTTTTTTGAGCTTTGCAAACAAGTCGCTTACAGTTGTTGGTTACACACACACACACACACACACACACACACACACACACACACACACACACACACACACACACACACACACACACACACACACACACACACAGCAGGATCTGATAAGGTTGGTCACGTGAGCATGTTCGTGAGCATGTTCCTCTTCTCAAACTTGTAGTTTTGTATGTATTTTATTATATTTTAATGTGTTGCACTCTCTGGATCTTGAGTCTGTAATAAGAGTTTGATTGATTGATTGTATCCTGAGAAGAAAGAAGCACGTCAGCTTCCCGCTGCAGTTCTTCTCCACGATGACGAGCCGGTGCAATTAGCTTGCCAATTGCTTTTTTTCTTCTTCTTTCGAGCACCCTAGATTGCCTAGAACATCCTCCCTCTTAAGAAGTCCTTTAACTCAGCACTTGGTTAGATAAAGGTCAAGATTAAATGATGAAAACAAGAAAAATCAATTGAGAACCGTTTGTCATTTACAGTGATGACCTGCATGAAGCCGCAGCACATTCCACACAAGTAACACAAACGGCTCAGATACAACGCAGTATGACAAACACACACAACATGGCTAAAAACAACATAGGTCAATCAATAAACACTATGTACAACAACAAACAAACACGGATTACTGGATGGTCTTAGTAAAAATGAGAGAGAGAGCGAGAGAGATTAACTATGACTTGTTGCATCGTTGTTTTGAACATGTTGAGAGGTGAGAGCTGTTGGTCTGAGCGTGTTTCGTGGTGAGTTCAGGTCATTTGTATTAGTTAAAGGCGCCTCAGATGAAATGTAGTGTCATGTCAGGTGATTATTAAATCGTTACTTAACTGAGTGTGCTTTTTTCATTTAGTTTATTTTCAGTGTTGAATGTTTTATTCCGCTTATTCCTTTTATTTTTACACTGTATTTAACACGCATTCAAATACTAATATTTAAACTTAAAATTACGAGATAAGTTAAGTCCCTCCTCCTGTTTTTCTTTTGTTTTTCTTGTGGAGCAAATGGACTACAGACATATTTTTCATTGTGCAACCCTGTTCAAACTTGTGATTTTCACACTTTTTATATAAAATGTGGACAAAGCAGATATTTTCTGGGTCACCATATCAAACTAAAATCCCCCCCAGTAGCCTGCCGGCCACTGAGTTGCACCGGAGTCTCCAACTCCAACAGGTGGCAGCTATTTCTAAGTCATGATTCTGACCACCTGCCAGAGAGGTCTCTATAAACAGGCTTCAGCGTCACAGCGTTACCTTCCATTTCACTTCATTTCATCCTCGGCCCCCCGGCACTTTGATTCCACCTCGATGCTTCTCATCTTTGTCACTTTGTCGCTCTTTCTGTCTCCATCTCTCCATCTCTCAATTCTCCATCTCGAGGACAAATGGCGGAGATGTTGAGGAATGTTGCGGCCTTGTTATTCTATACTAAGTTGTGTGAGGAGGGCCCTGTTCCTGTTCCACCTGTTCCACCTCCCGAAAGGAGATACCTTCATCCACAAATGTGTTAAGACGTTGTTTTGACCTCTGAAGCCGTGGTCTTAAGAAAGGATCGCCGTTCCCGTTGGAACTCACCAGCTGACGCTTTACACTCATCAGACTGTTCGCACTCTGTTTCTCATCCATGAGCTCCACAGAATCGGGGGTGAGTTTCACAGCAGTTTCATTTGTTGAGTAGTTTTAAGCCAGTTAACAGAAATATATTTTTTTCAAAACACTAGACTTTTCTTTTATTGTGTGGATTGTTTTTTTATTTGGTCCTGTAACTTCTGTGGGATATATTTAGATTTGTTTTCATACATTGTTAGTTGGGTCAAAGTTTGACATTTAGCCGAGTTAAAATACATTATTTATTTTGCCCATTACAGTCGAGAGCCTTCCGAATGAGGATGAGATCGTTGCTTCTGTGATATGTTTATTATTACTGGGCTTAATGACGTGACCGCAGTGACTCACCGCAGACACGGCACACTCGGTGCTCCTTCTATGTTCTTGTGGGTAAAGTTATGCACTCTGACATCTCAGAAATACACAGAGTGTGTATGCATGGTCATGCATCTCATCTCATTCCTTTCAAGAGAAACATTATCTAGGTTAATACAATGGAGATGAATATATAAATATATAAATATGCAACCAAGTAGACTGAAGTCAGGAAGGCGTTTGTCTTTTAGTTGAGATTTATGAATTGTTTTTATGACCTTTTTTAAAAATCAGTTTGTTCTAACCATGTGCTCTGTGGCACTCAGAGATGATTGGATGAAGAGTGCCTTACAAATAGAAACCATTATTACCTTTGCATTGAAAATGCAGAAGGTAATGTTTTGGCCGGCGTGTATTTATTTGTGAATATGTCCGTCCGTCCGTCCGTCCGTCCGTCCGTTATTCGTCTAAATCAGACAAAACTGAGCTGATTCTTATGAAACTTGGTGGGATGATTGGTCATGACCCAAGGAACAATCGATAGGTTTTGGGAGTGATTGGGTCAAAGGTCAAGGTCAAGCTCACGAAAAGGTGAAAAACGTAAA
This sequence comes from Liparis tanakae, assembly GCA_036178185.1. Lineage (NCBI taxonomy): Eukaryota > Metazoa > Chordata > Actinopteri > Perciformes > Liparidae > Liparis > Liparis tanakae. The sequence goes on along the minus strand of CM070094.1, from coordinate 25,148,442 downwards.
TTTGCGATATCTCGGTTAATTGGCATCCGATTTGCGTGAAACTAGTGCCAAATTGTTCATAATTCAATCTTGTGATATGCGAAGGTATGCGCTCTACCGAGTGCCCATTCTAGTTATTATTATTATTATTAATATTATTATTATTATTATTATTATTATTATTAAGTAACAATGAATGTTTCTCTTTATCAGTTCATTCCTGTCTTTCATCGGCTTTAATCCTAAACGTCTTCCTGCTGCTCACACATACAGAATACTCTTAAAGGAGCCTTAGTCCCAGCCTTTAATTGTGTTGAACTGTATGACAGCATTAAGTCATCGTGATAAGACCCGACTGACGGATCAGTAGAGAAGGTCAGCGCTGCTTTGAAAAGTCACTTTCAAATGTGTTTTGAATGAGATGGAAAGACCAGTCTGACATCTACTCATAAAACTACTCCAATACTGTAACGCCCTGTCCGGTTTCTCCTGTGTTCCCTGTCGCCTGTCTCCTCTGTGTCTCCTTTTTCTTGATTTGTTAATTCCTTTCACCTGTCCTCTACCACTACTGTCTCCTTGATTGGTTAATTCCCTTCACCTGTCCTCAGCCACTCATGTCTCCTTGATTGGTTAATTCCCTTCACCTGTCCTCAGCCACTCTTCTGTCTCCTTGATTGGTTAATTCCCTTCACCTGCCCTTAGCCACTCCTCAGTCTTGATTGGTTAATTCCCTTCACCTGCTCTCAGCCACCATCTGTCTTGATTGGTTAATTCCTGTCACCTGTCCTCAGCCACTCCTATGTCTTCATTGGTTAATTCCCTTCACCTGCCCTCAACCACTCCTGTCTCCTTGATTGGTTAATTCCCTTCACCTGTCCTCAGCCACTCATGTCTCCTTGATTTGTTAATTCCCTTCACCTGTCCCCAGCCACTCTTCTGTCTCCTTGATTGGTTAATTCCCTTCACCTGCCCTTAGCCACTCCTCAGTCTTGATTGGTTAATTCCCTTCACCTGCTCTCAGCCACCATCCGTCTTGATTGGTTAATTCCTGTCACCTGTCCTCAGCCACTCCTATGTCTTGATTGGTTAATTCCCTTCACCTGCGCTCAGCCACTCCTCTGTCTTGTTTGGTTAATTCCCTTCACCTGTCCTCAGCCAATCCTCTGTCTTCATTGGTTAATTCCCTTCACCTGTCCTCAACCACTCCTGTCTCCTTGATTGGTTAATTCCCTTCACCTGTCCTCAGCCACTCATGTCTCCTTGATTGGTTAATTCCCTTCACCTGTCCTCAGCCACTCTTCTGTCTCCTTGATTGGTTAATTCCCTTCACCTGCCCTTAGCCACTCCTCAGTCTTGATTGGTAAATACCCTTCACCTGCCCTCAGCCACTCATCTGTCTTGATTGGTTAATTCCCCCTGTATATTGTGTCAGTCTGGCATCAGGGTAGGGATGGTTGTGAATGGGTGAATGACATGTAGCATTATAGCCCTTTGGGTGGTCTAGAAAGGTGCAAACCAAGTCCGTTGACCACGTTGAATGTTAAAATGTCAGCTACTGCATCATGTTGCATGTTTTTTATTGTTTCAGTCAGAAAGAGAGAAGCATCTGATAAGAATAAACCTGTTTTCGAAGTCAGTGTAAGAAAGATATCGGTTATCAATATCTCCAATTACTCAAATGTAAGCACTGAAAGAAGTGTTTAGGTGCATCTCCCAGAAAGATGTCCTCAACCGTTAGGAGCCTAATGAAGGCTTTTTCAGACACATACTTTTTTAATGAGAATTTACTGGGGTGAGTTAAAGGGTTCAACGAGCTCTCTCATTGGTTAGAATAAAACCGTGTGGCAGACTGCGTATGTTTGTGGGTGTAGTAATGAAAGAGGATGAATCACTGGGTGAAATGGGCAAGGTTTCTACTACGTCTGCTCAGGTCTGGATCGTGGGCTTCTTTGTAGTGTAGGTTGCTGTGATGACGCATGTGTGGGGGAAACTATCCTAAAGAGTGTCTCCTGTGATGTCTATTGCATTTCTGGTTCTATCTTTGTCTGTGTATTTCCGTTTTTGTTCACAGTGCAAATTTAGATGTTTTGTTGGTCTGTTACAACTTACAATACAAGCTATTTCCACTGGACTATTTTAGGATAAAACAATGATTAATGTCTTTCCCACACAATTAAAGAGTGAGGAGCGCTCCATATTTAGCTCATTGTTAAAATCCTCAAAGAGGGGTCAGAGCAATCTGAAATCTCTCTGCTCAGCATCTTATTGTTTGTTTTAATGAATTAATTGGGAGAGTTTTAGGAACGTCTAAGCTTAGGTAGCAGTAGGACCACAGGAAATATCATCTTCATCATTTATACATATTGTGTCTTCTCAAGTGTAGAAACTGTCACTTTTACAACTGCTCTATTCGGGCTGAGCAATATATAATTATGATATAAAAGACTTCGATTGAAGATATTGTAAACTCATAATTTGGACAAGTGTTGTCTTTTCACTACAGTACAATTTACCAGACTCTTCTGATTGCTCTATTATTTGCCCGTACCCACTTTGGCTTTATATCCCCATTACTGATGATTATTTATAAAAAATATCATCGTTAAAATGCAGTATTATGTAATCAGAAAACCTTGCAATAAAGTCATATTGTTATCGAGCTATTTGGAAGATTAGGGTTGGAGACGCATGAAAGGCAACACGGATAAAACACAATAAAGATAAAATAAAGGCAATAAACCCACATATTACATTTTCTGGCTCTGCTGAATATAGATAGATAGAGAGATAGATACATACTTTATTAATCCCCAAGGGGAATTTGTCGTCACAGTAGCAGCACCAATAAACTAAACACACTGAAAGATATAGAGTATACCAATAAAATATAAAATACAAAATGAAGCATATATGTATGTAAAATGAAACATGTGTGTATATATATATATATATATATATATATATATATATATATATATATATACACACACAACATACATGCATACACAAATATAATAGTAATGACTAATGACTGCAGTATAAAATAAAATAAATATAGACAGTGTTCAAAATGCAAAGTATGTGTGTAGTGTAAATGAAATGTGTGAAGTGCAGATCAACATAGTGTAAATATGAATGTGTATAGTGATAAATATTTTTTATCATTATTATTATGAATATTCCAGCGTTGCTGTATTAGAAAAGTATTGAGTACATCATCTTCCTGCATGAATAAGCTACAGTCTGACACCAGCTTTAAATGAATCAAAGGAGAGAGAGTAGAGTCAGTAAGGAACAGTTGACACCAACCAGAGAGGCAGCATCACAAACATACAAGTGAGAATACAACAACATCGTGGTTAAAGCGAGCATGAGTTCACATATAGATTCCCCCCCATGTCCTCTAATCTGGGTGACCTGTTAAATGTGTCCCGATAGACGCAGTGGTACGAGAGGCGAGTGATTCAAAGAGAAGGAGAGCATGGAGAGGCTGACGGGCGCAGACATGGAAAGAGACAAAAGTAAACATGGCAGTGAAATGAATCCATCTATGGATCCAGGGATAGCAGTGATTCTCCCAGAAGGGGGTTTGCAGAGTCTGGCCTGCTTCCAAATGTGTGTGTGTGTGTGTGTGTGTGTGTGTGTGTGTGTGTGTGTGTCCTCTGTTGGCTGCTCAGCTTTTAACTAGACTCTGACGAGCGGTATTGTTCCTGCTTATCTCTTCAGTTCCTCATTTATTCTCTTTTCGGTTATTCTTTTTTTATTTTGCGAGGACAAAAAGACGAGCTGCTCTCGTATTAAAGATGCAACTCAACATTCATCGACACACTCACACGAGTTTCCTTTCACTCCACTGTCGAGAAGGCCGACAACACTCGCTCTGGCTCCTGTGTCATCTTCCCTGGAGCTGTTTGGGTTTGGGCTCGGTCGGGGGGGCTGCAGCCTCAGACCATCTACAACAACTTCTACACTACGCAGCTAAACTATTAGCTGAGCCAGTATCTGTCATTTAAAGCAACACTATGTAACAAGTCCTACCTTAAAATAACAGCTTGAAAAAAATGGTGCCGCTACAATGACTGTTAATATGTAGATGTCTCCTCCTCCATCGGGGTCTGTGGGCTAAAGACCGACTATGTAAGATTATTTTTTTTAACTCAAACTCAAAAGAGCCATATGCGTCACCAGAAGAGCCACATATGGCTCGAGAGCCAGAGGTTCACCACACCTGATCTATCGTAACTGGGTATTTACGACACTGAAGTACACGTTAAATACCTGAAGGGGGCGCTACAAGAGAAAAACTACACAATGGGGCTTTAATAGCCTGTTTTTATTGTCAAATTATTAACGTTACCTGCTAAGAACTGTAGATTTCTGCACATTTATGTATATGCGATGCGATTTGCGATGTGTTTTCATAATTTGCTGCTATTACTGCCCTTACTTTTAGTTTTTTAACTTTTTGATACAGGTTTTATTGCTTTTTGAGACAAATAGAGTTATCAGCATCCGCCTGAGTGAAATGAAGCCACATTGTGTCTCCGTTTGTTCTGCAGCGAGCCAGAGTCAATGTGTGTGAGAGTAAAGCACAACTCCACCCAGACAGACAGAGGAGGTTTGAGATGATTCTTTTTTTCCACGCAGATCTCACTGCTGAACTTTTAAATTGAACTCTGGATCTCTTTGATACTTCGGATTTTTACGACTCTATAATCATAAAAAAGTTTGGGGAGAAATCCGTAACTATGTCTGTACATCTCTTTGTTTTTTCTCTGCCCTGACCTAACACTCTCATCATCTCCCTCTGTTCCTTTATCATTTAATTTATTCCCTTTGGTTATTTTCCCCTTCCAATTTAATTTTGTTTTGATTGAATTACTATTACTCTGTATTAGTACTGAAAGTGCATGCCTCTAATTAATCACAGTGGGGCAATTTCTCACAGCAGCATAAAGGCCTGCTGCGCATATTTGATCACAGCTGAAGCTCATTATTGTCACAAAGAAAAGGACATCTGAGATCTCACAAATAGACTTTTAGCCCCCGTCAAATTTGTTAAAATATAATTATGTCACATTCATGCAATCTTAAATTTACGATAAAAACATGGATGGAAGTAGGATGGATCCTGAGTATTGGCACAGCCTGATTTGAGATTATGAAGTCAGTAGAGAAAAATTTGACTCTGAAGAATAAGAAAGTAAGCTCTAAAATGTTGGCAATCACATTATTTTACAAAATTCATATTGCTTTAAACCATATTCAACCAGTCAGCCTAATATATATATATATATATATATATATATATATATATATATATATATATATATATATATATATATATATATCTCATTCTGCCCAGATCAAAGCCTCCAGGCAGTATCTCACACACACACACACACACACACACACACACACACACACACACACACACACACACACACACACACACACACACACACACACACAGCCCTTTGGCCTTTAGCGAACAGAAAGAAGAGGAAGAGGAAGAACATTTTGAGAGGAACACTAATCAAAAGAGGGGCAGTGTGTGTGTGTGTGTGTGTGTGTGTGTGTGTGTGTGTGTGTGTGTGTGTGCCACCTGTATCAAGCAACTTGTGCTGCGCTCATTGGTTTCCTGCTGGGCTAGAGATTTGTTGTTCCCTGTATTTGTATGCAGAGTCTACTCCCTGTGGCTGCATTACATTTGTTTAATTGATTATTGATTTGTATTAATCTAGAGTATCCTAGATTTGTATCCTGTAACTCTTCCCGTTTCCTCCACTGATAACGCCGCAGTGGCAGAAGAATAATGGTTGGATGGTATGAAATGAAATGCTTTCAGGCTGAAACATCACGTTTACATTTATGGATTATAAATGGCAAGCTGTGCTTTTTTACATGTGTGTGTGTGTGTGTGTGTGTGTGCATGTGCATACATGTGTATATATGTTAATGCACTGTGAGTAATGAGCAGACAGATGGTGCACACCCCAAGGTTCAGGAGATTTGGCCATGGTTGGAGGCGTCAGATGTCTGTTTACAGCATATGTGTGTGTGTGTGTGTGTGTGTGTGTGTGTGTGTGTGGGTGTGTGTGGGTGCGAACCTGTTTATTTGGCCGTATACTGCTCATTTGTGTGTGTGAAAGCAGTCGTTTGTTATGTCTAGGGCCGTGCACGAGGCTCTCGACTACAGGTGTATTCACACATGCACACACACACACACACACACACACACACACACACACACACACACACACACACACACACACACACACACACACACACACACACACACAGTACTGTAAATGCAGTCATGTTTCACATAACCACTGTGGCCTTGCTTTGTCTTTTCTAAAATTCTCAGAATTGCTTCAGCTTAAGGAAATGTGCTTTTTTTTATACTGAGGCATCAAAAAATTTTTAGTTTTGAGAAAGATCTTTTATTCTGTTACACTCCTAGGCTGTGCGGATGAGGATGAGGCAGATTGTGTTGTGTTGAGCTACTGAAGCCATAAGACCTTCCGACACATACACACACACACACACACACACACACACACACACACACACACACACACACACACACACACACACACACACACACACACACACACACACACACACACACACACACCCTCTCTTTACTGTGCCTCCACGAGAGTGTTGTTGTGACTCTGAAGTGTGTGTGTGCCAGGAAGCAGGGTGGCACCTCCCTGCTGGGTTCTCCCCTGTCTGTCCTGGCACAATGCGTGTGCTTCCTCTTGTGAGAGCTTTCACCGCATTTCTGTCCTTTTTGTGGCGCCATCAGAGGTTATTCCAGTATAATTTTACTGCTGCCTTTTTCAGATTTGCCTCTTTTCAGTGTAGTAAAATCCTACATCCATCTAAACGAATACATATACATGTTATGCCTATTTTATAGCAGTTATTTTATGAGTCACTTTCCCAATTCAATGTTCCTGGTTTGTGTTGTGAACCTTTCCATATAGTTCCAGGATTAGACCTTTTGTCTTCCTCCCTCTGACCCGATGGCACCTGGTTTTGGGTGATGTGAACGCCTAGCCTAGAACACATGGTGGAGGACGGAGTGAGAGGAAAGAGAGGAAAGAGAGTGGCCTTTAAGTTATTAACAGCTTACTCATGCTCGGGGGGAGAATACATTATATTTTTAAACCTGAAGCGTGCACACACAGATTACGCATATCAGTAAATACATAAATATCCTCATTACTGCAAATGTATTCATGGTAATTTTCACTTCTCGTAAAAATGTATTGTTTGGAGAACATTCATTTGCCACTCGGTGAGAAAAGCTGAACTGCTTTGTTGTGACGTCCTGAAGAGGAAGTACCCACTCAGCAAGATGGATAAGAAACTCCCCATTGATGCTAATTGGTTTTAGAGGTTCAACAGGAAGCTCTTCGCACGCCTGCTCGGTGTCCAGAGGCAAACCCCCAGAGACACGCTTACATTGCTTCTACAGCATTTACAACTTTTTACATACGGCTGCAGAAAGGGAGGAAAAATAGGTTTTTCTCAAGAAGGATAAGTGGAACAGAAGTGACTGTAAAAGGAACATTGTGTGATATTTTGTGCAATATAATCAACATGTTGTGGGGCTCCTAGTTTGATGACTTTATATTCCACACCCTTACAGGTGTTTTTAATTGTATCTTGGTGATTAAGCTTCTTGTCATATTGTTCAGAACGCTATGACAGACAGCCGAGTTGCAATGAAGCTCAAGTCAGCCTCATAGCAATTGAGAAATTGACTCTTATATTAGTCCATGTTTTATCCTCTGAATCCTCTCTTGCATTTGCCATTAAATTGGGAAGGGAGACACAACTCTGTCAACATGAGGCTCTCTATGTTGTCAATCATTCCATGTCTCTTGCTGGTTTTAACTGTTTTATACAGTTTCCAATACCTACAACTATTCAATTCAATTCAGTTTATTTTTTATAGCCCAAAATCACAAATCTGTACACATATGACATACCTGTCCTAGGACCTCACATCAGATATAGTCATTACAAATATAATATGTAAAAAATAAGAAATGCAGGAAGTGTTGCAAACAGAATAACTGCATCACCAGCCATTACAGTATATCTCGTTAATATTCAGTAATGCCAATTGATCGATTCATCTGATTTAAATTCACTTATACATGTCTATCTATATCACAGGAGTCAAACACGAGGCCCGCGGGCCGAATGCGGCCCACCGCGTCATTTTATGCGGCCCCTGGCGGCTTAAAAGACATAAGATCGCCTTTATATCCTGTGCTTTTATTTTGAAGGTTTCAAATTAAATGGATTTGTGTTCTAACATTAGACAAATGTTCATGTGTGCATTGTTTCTACTCTTGAATAAACAAATGAAAAGAGAGTTATCTAACAGTTCAGGAGTAGTTTATTCAGCGCTTCAGTTACACCGGCCCTTTAAGAGGGCGGCCATGATGCTGAGGTTGCCCACGATGAAAATTAGTTTGGCCCCTGATCTCTATCTATCTATCTATCTATCTATCTATCTATCTATCTATCTATCTATCTCTATATATGTTTTTTTTAGGGCTGGGCAACGATTAAAATGTTGTTAAACCGCAAATTACTTTCTTTTCCGGTTCCGCAGCAATCAGTAGCAGATTTTTACAAAACAAAAGCCTGTGAGCAACGCACTTTTACAATAATAAAATAAATAATAAAACCTGCGTTAACGTGCGATAAAATAATTGGCGGCGTTAATTAAGTGATCCGTTAACGCACGATTAACGCGTTAACGTGCCCAGCCCTAGTTTTTTTATATTTCCTTTACATCCATAGTGTCTAATGAGGTATTGTGAATAGAGCTTTGAAAGTCTGCCCTCCTATGTTACAAAATCATCTTAAAAAAAAAGAAAAGAAGACTTTTTGGCTACATAGATGTAATTCATACATAAAACACGATGTAAAGCACTATCCTAGTTATCTTGCCGCCTCTCTTTCCGTCACATCCGTTTATTTTTCGGTAAAACGGATATTTAATCAGACGATTAGTAGAGATAAAGACTACCTCCCTCACCCGACATCTGAGACGGTAGTTGGTCACAAACGGTTGAGCCTGGTATAATTTAGTGATATTGCGCAATCCCGTAGGACGAGTCAGTGTGTGAATGATGGAACAAGAGAGAAAGAAATCTGGAGAGTTGTGATGCTGAGTGCCCGCCTATGGGTATGCAAGAACCTTACAGCTAGTGTGTGTGTGTGTGTGTGTGTGTGTGTGTGTGTGTGTGTGTGTGTGTGTGTGAGAGAGAGAGAGAGAGCAAGAGAGAGCGAGGGAGAGGGTGTGTGTGTCTCTCCCCCTCTCATATGGCAGAGTCAGCCAGCAGAAGCAGCAGTAGTACAGTGGAGCGTGTTCAGTGACTGGATGTTAGCGCTAGCGGTGCCTCTCTCAGCTGCGGGACGAAGCCTGGCTGTAGGTAAACACACACACACACACACACACACACACACACACACGCACACACACACAAACACGCACACACTCTGACTGTTTGACTGACTACCTGCCGTATTCCCTTGTTGGGCTGCTCGTTCGTGGGGCTGATGTTTATTGCGTCTCACGTTTCTGTGCATTGAGTGTCCAGACAAAGGGTGGCCGTACCTGAGCTCTTCTTTGAGAAGTCTGTCAGTCCAGAGGATTTGAGACCGCTGAGTGATGATTGATGGAGAGATGAAAAGGTGCTGCTCATGAGCGAAATGTTTCCATCCCTTCAGCACGTTCACACATTTGCATGCTGCACATATTTTCATATTTTCAACAGTATTTCCATAAACATTAGCGCCTTAGCACCTGTGTTTTTGCCCATGTGTGAAGGCACCGGCCGTTTAAACAGGTGCATGTGTCGTGGTGTGAGTGTGGCGGTCAGTGAATGGATGGGTGGGGATGCAGTGGGTGTGTCGTGTCCCGTTTCCAATAGTGTGGAACTTGAGCCGGCTATAGTATGACATGACTGTATGGGACTGTCAGCCTCCACCAAGAGGAAGAGGAATGAATGTAAAACATGTGTGTGAGGAACAAAGATCAGAATGAGGAAGGACTCAGAATTTAGAAATGTCCGAGTGGATGCAGTTGAGATCTTCCCGCTTGTGCTTCCATTTTGACTGGATGATATAAAAAAAAGGCTACATTTGCAGAATTGCATTCCCATGGGAGTGGAGAGAAGACGTGTGTGTCCCCTCCCTCCACCCACCAAACAAAAAGGACTTATGTCCCACACCCGGCTGCCTGTCTCTCCAGCCGCAGTCTTGTTCCCGTAATTCCTGTTCTAAAGGCTGGACGTGCTCTGAATGAGAGCAACAACAAAAAAAGGTAACTTAAGGGGAGAGGAGGGACAGAAAAGAAGGAGATGAATGAGGACAATGGTAAGAAGTGAGAGGAAACTCTTAAGATAAGCAAGGTAACAGAGGAGAGAGAGAGAGAGAGCATCCGGGGAAAGAGAGAGACAGGAGAAGCAAGTGAAAAAAGAGGGGATAGCCTGAGGAGGGTGAGGAGCAATGATGTGATGAGGAGATGTGAGTGACTGATATTCTTCTCTTCAGAAAGATGTTGGATGAAATGACGCTTGCTGCAGGCGCCCTCGGATAAATGTCGTCCATCAAAATCGGTTCACGGTGGGAAAATTCACGTCACTGTAAAATGTCTGTCATCCAAAAATATGAAACTATTTCCACTTAATTCCAAGAAAGACTGCAAGAAAAGTGGAAATGTATCCTGTTATTCCTGGAAAGTATGCATTGCTACTGCTGGCATACCACCTACAGTACATGCATAATGCACACTAAGAGCTTCTCCTGGGAGGGGCTTCTGTGTTTTTAGAAGTAAGTGCACCATCCTCGACTGCGTGGGTGATGTGTCTCTGAGGTGGGACTGAATCTTTCATTTTTTAACATGTACTGTATTACAAATAGTCTGCATACTTTCTCATTTGTCCACGTAAAAGCCAATCGAGTGCAGCAAGAACAAGTCCCAAAACACGTACAAGTGGATTTATTTATTTTGAATGTATTCTTGGTTAAATGCCTGAAATGAAGTCTGTGCTACACACAAGCCTGAAGCCTTACACATTATGTTCTACGATAAACAATGTCAGTAGACTCCCCTCTCGTGAACTTTGAAGCTTTTAGGTGTCATAAAAAGACGGCTGCTGACATGTGGAATAAATAAGTCATCATGCCGACTAGTCTGTCCTCATCCGGCATTCTCCCGGTCCTGATGCAAGCTTATTTTCTGCGATAATACAACTGGAAAATGTCAATTTTTGTTGTTGTTGAATACAAAGTTATCTTCCATGGTTGCCCTTAAAAAAATCCATCCTCCCTGCATCACTCAAAAACAGACTAATCTAAAATCAGCAGGGTTCGTATGGTCACGGAAAACCTGGAGAAGTCATGGAATTTCCAGGCCTGGAAAAGTCATGGAAATGTGTTATAATCACATGTTCATTTACGCCGAGTTTGAAATTATTTCTATGTTTTTTAAAGAAAGACGCTCAAAATATAAGCCGGCATACACTCGCTATATGCACAATTTTCTAAATTGTTCATGTTTATACCGAGATTTCAGTTTGGTCATGGACATTTGGTTTAAAGTCCTGGAAATCCATTCATCAAAATGTGTAAGAACCCTGGAACCGACATTGGGGAGGACCTCATTACATCCAGTACATTGCTGGGAGGCTTTAACCCCCATCATTAGAGATGCACAGATTCATCGACCGCTTGTCAAATTATTATACTTTTATTTTGCTGTTGAAACCATGTATTTCAAGGGTTTCATGCACACAGCGGAGCAGTGTCACGGCAATGCGTACGCATGTCGTCGATGTGGAAGTTCTCCAGCGTGATTGAGACATTTTCATCAATTTACATAAGATCGTTATTGCTCCAGAACCTGCAGCACTTTTATTTCGATGTGTTGCTCGAGAGAAGGTTGTGTAACATTTTACTTACAACATTAAATTAAATCGGAACTGGCCCAGCACATTGCAATCGGTGCATCCCTAACTAACAGGTGACTTTATAGATTCAAGTTTTTTGTATCGGCATCATCCATCAAGCTGGAAAACAAACTATGATAATTGCCAACTAGTTTAGGCACATATTCCAACACTCACACGTACGCTACTCAGCTACTCCAGAACGGGTTTACGAACATTACAAAATAAAAAATAACCATTGACCCATACCAGAGTTCAGGAACAGCTGACAATTGTGATAAATGAGCTGCAGCTGCACACTGGGCTGTCACGATATCAGATTCTCACGACACTTTACACAATTTAAACTCTAAACATGAGTGCAGGGAGATAGACTCTGTTAGCATAACTGTAGATATGAAATTATTTGCCAGTCACTGTTTTTTTTGCACAACATATATGTAATATTAACATCATTACTACATTGTTTAACGGTTACCATCAATACTGGTCCACAGCATCACCGCTATTGTCCACGTTGGCCAGTTGGCGGCTGGTTTTCTCGTAGCTCAAAGTGAAAATAAACTAAACGCTCCACAGCGTTGAAGCACGCTCCCTTTGTGAACTCCTTCATGTCTTTGTGTTGAATGAAGAGGCACAATCAGTCTTACCCTGGGGGTTAAGAATAGCTTTACATAACCATGTGGGGAGTTGTTATGCAAGAAGTCTTATTGCTTAGAAGCTGTCTGACACCTAGGAGATTCATACTCATGCACTTTTCATATAGTGGCAAACAACTCCATGCGTTTGTCAGATGCAGCTTCCTCCTTCCAATAACTCAATTCTGATTGTGATAAACTGCCCAGTCTGATTAAAAAAGTCAGCCAGGCCTGTGTCTTTGTAATCAGATAACTTTCCTTATTTCTTCATCTCTTTCCGTGTCTGTCTCTTTTCATCACTTGGCAGATTGCTTCCTCTACCCGGCTCGTTGCAAGGATAATATTTACTCCTACAAATCCCCAAATCTTAGCAGTTTTTCCTCACAATGTGTGAGGACGGCACCGCTTGGCCCGGAGACAAACCGCTTCACGTTCGATATTCAATTAGCATATTGTGGACATTTATTGCGTGTTCATCAATTCCCAAAGAACTGTTTCCTGTAAATCTTTGGTAGATCAATAGACCACCGCAGCGATGCCAGCCCATCTGGTCGGTGTTTCTCCTCCGAAGCTTTCACAGAGCGGCCTGCTCTTCAAGCAACATGCGTCGTACTGCAGCTCCCGCTGGATCGGTCGTGCGTCAGATAAGCTCGCTGTTCTTTCACAATTATTTCACATTATTGTAGATTCATTGAAAAAGCTGATGCAGATTAATACAAAAGACAAATTGCATGATCAAAATAAGAAGTGGATTCATGCAATGCACGTCGTAGGAACACAGAAAGATGCTGCCGGGGCCAGATCGATACTCCACAACTCAAGCCTTCCCCTCTGCAGTGATAAGGCCATGCCCTGTCACCCGGAGACAAAGTAATGCTGTGGATGCACTCACATATGGAGGACTCAAAATGACTTAAGTATAAATAAATAAATAAATGCATGAATAAATATATAAATAAATAAATAAATGTATAAATAAATAAATAAATACAGGAATGAATGAATATAAGTTATAAACCAACAGGACATCATTAAATAAATATATTTCTACATTTCTGTATTTCTTCATTTATTTATTTCTCTATTTATGTGTCCACACGTATTTCTTCATTTATTTATTTCTCTATTTATGTGTCCACACGTATTTCTTCATTTATTTATGTGTGACATTTTCGTGTCCGTATATTCAAATGAGCTGGGGTGGTCCGAACCTCTGTCTAACATATATTCATTAATTCCTGTATTTATTTATTTATTTATACATTTATTTAAGCATTTATTTATTTATTTATACATTTTATTTAAGCATTTATTTATTTATTTATTTCTATATTTATTCATGCATTTATTTATTTATACTTACGTCTTTTTGAGTCCTCCATACTCACAAGGGGGCATCCCATAACACACAGCAGCCTGTAGCCCAACACGGGCAACTCCTCGTTGGTAGGAAACGAGGAGAAAGATAATTAAGATAATCTGTCTACGAGACATGGTCTCATTAGCGCAGGAGACAAAGGTTAATACTTCTCCTGGCACGCTTTCTCTCAGTATATTAATAGTTTAATGGTTTAAGGGGAACAACACACAGGAGTGCATTTCAAATTTATTTTCAATCTTCTTTGAGTTCACACGATATTCTTAAGTCAGAAAGGGTCACTTATAGTAGGGATACGAGTAAGGAATAACAGGAGCACAATGCTACTGGTGTTTCCTTAAACACATATGTTATATATTTAAATGTATTTATCTTTCCATACTATGCAATAATTGGCATAAAACAAGTATTAATCATATACTGCAAGATTAATGAAGTACAACTTCTTTTTTTGGTTTACAGTATATACGAAAATAAGGATTTGTTGGTATATTCGATAGCTAACCCAGAAGATCCTCTGATATTCTTCTCACTTAGTCAATACACATATGTCATGGAGCAATATGCATATTTGGCCTAATGGACACAAAACGGAGCTGCTTTGGAGGCCATTCGATTTAAATTGTCCAGGCAATTAAATTCAAACTACTGAGTGTGCCTGGATAAAAATAAATCCCAGCAGTAGCTTGTTGAACTATGGGAATGTCATTAGGCTTATTAAAAATAACCAAATGTCTAGTTAGGTTTCATCATGAGAAGTGCACAAGTAAAGTAATGCTTTAACTTTTTGATTGTTGGAAGCTCAACTTTCTCTCTCTTTATTTATTTATTATATATATATATATATATATATATATATATATATATATATATATATATATGTAAATATATATATATGTATATATATGTATATACACATATACATACATATATACACATATATATATACATATATACCCACACATATATACATATATACACACACATACATACATACATACATACACTGAATATGTGGTGTTTGGTGGGTGGGAGATGGTGACGCTTCAAAAGAGCACATCAGCAATATTTCTGAACTCGTTCTGCTGT
Source organism: Liparis tanakae (assembly GCA_036178185.1). Classification (NCBI taxonomy): domain Eukaryota; kingdom Metazoa; phylum Chordata; class Actinopteri; order Perciformes; family Liparidae; genus Liparis; species Liparis tanakae. Next base: position 25,133,371 of record CM070094.1, on the reverse strand, counting down.
GAAGTTGCTGAGTCAGCAGATGGATCCACACGCTCCTGACGGATGTTCTCTCCTCCGTTCGGCTGCTCTGTTGTTGGGGCGTGATGCCGTGCTCTCAGAACGCCGTTCACTCGGTTCTGGTGGGCTGACAGGTTGGGCTGTCAGCAGGGCGACCATCTTTTCTGACTGATGTCAGCAACACCTGACGCTCCCCGCTCAGAGCGTCACGACACACACAGCGACACGCTAACGCTGCGCTGACGAGAGGCTCGTTGTGCGGGAGACGTTTCCTGTTTCCATCTCATTGTCTGTGTCTTGTGCGTTGGTTGGTCGAGCTTTATGACGTCATGTTCCCTCCTCACAGCTCCTCCTCGTTCCTCTGTTTATCTTCCATGCTGTCTTAATCTTAATCTCTGTCTTAAAGCCCCACTATGTAACAATTCCTACCTTAAAATAACAGCTTGAAATAAATGGTGCTACAAAGACTTTTAATATGTGGATGTCTCCTCCTCCATCGGGGTCTGTGGGCTAAAGACCGACTCTGTCACATGTTGTAGCGCCCGGTCCTTGGACCTGCTTTCTGTCATGATGACCAGCGTCACATAGTCCAGTCCACCTCACAGGGGACTTTTATTGTCTCGCTACGCGACGTAGAGACAGAGAGACATGCTGCTGTGGAGACCACCAATAACAGACCTTTAGTTTAAAGAACAAAGACGTCTTTAAGAAAGGGACCTGACATTACTGCTGCTGTCATCTGGAGGAGAGAGAAAGTTACAGGGGGCGGAGGAGATTATTATTTAACTCAAACTCAAAAGAGCCATATGCGTCACCAGAAGAGCCACATATGGCTCAGAGCCAGAGGTTCAGACACCTGATCTATGTAACTGGGTATTTACCACACTGAAGTACACGTTAAATACCTGAAGGGAAACACTACATAGTGGGGCTTAAACACGTCCGACCGGCCATTCTTCCTCCTTCTCAACCCTCTTTACCTTTTCTCGTTCCCTCACCGCATCGTCTCACACGCCTCCTTCTCTTCAGTCTATTTTTTCTTTGTGGTAGATCGTTCCTCTTTATTATTTATGGAGATTGTCTGCGCTGTGGAGAAGTCAGATGCGGCAGACACGAGTGATGTTCTACCCTCGTTCCAGGAAAACTTGCGTCTCTTATGTTTTGAAAGTGTGGCAACTTGTCACAAGTCTGGAGAGTCACCTTTGAGCAGAACGGTTGCAAAAAAGGAAATAAAATTGCATCAAAAAGCGGTGATAACACACATAAACAATCTTTGATTAAAGTAATGCCAACTGTGTCATAGCAAGTAGAAGGAAACACTTATTGTGTATTGTATACACACACACACACACACACACACACACACACACACACACACACACACACACACAAACCAATGTTGTGAAGCGGATGCTGCTCAACCGGTTACCATGGAGACGTCGGATGGCCTTAGCAGGTAAACCGGCCAGGAGGGAGTTGCAGGAGTTTAGGCTTGAAATGACCAGAACCTGGACCAGAACCTGGACCAGAACCTGAACCAGAACCTGAACCAGAGCCTGGATGGTGATGTCATGGACGTCAGTCAGAGCAGCAGCGCATTAGGATGTTTCTTTGAATGTCATTTCGGTCCAGAGAAGAAGAACCGTACCAACGACTCGTTAACAATTCAAACTGTTATATCCATCCTTCTCAATCTTTTTATCTTTACGCATCTCTTTATTTCCCACTCCTTCTCTGCTCGGTCCATGTTTTCTTTTTAAATGCCAGGCTAGACATTTTTATTGCACATGAACCAGGCTTTGAACTACAGCCGCTGTGCCCCCCCCCCCCCCCCCCCCCCCCCCAATGTAAAGAGAAGATGTTACGTAACGGTTCACATGCACGTTGCATTTACTGGCAGCACACTCAAGCCGGAGCTGCACGTCCATGATCTTAATGCATTCAGACAAGTTGTCAAGTGACACACAGAGATTGAGTCAGTCTTTTTTTCCGTTTCCTCTCTTTGTGTACTCACTCCAACATGTAACACACAATAATATAACAGCCAGAGATTGAACTATCGCACTTGGGTTAAGGAATACATTGCACACGGACCAATCCTGACTATTTCTTTTGTGATTATGCTGGATTGAGTGTTTCGTCATTACATGACATCACATGTCATTTAGCAGATGCTTTTATCCAAAGCGACTTACAATAAGTGCATTTCATGCATGTGTAAACATACGAAATGACCAGCAATGTGTCACAAGGCAGTGGAAAGCTTATGTTTCCCCACCTGCAGGCTCAAGATTGGAGAAAAAACACCTTGGAAAGCTTTGTGAATGTCACAATGTGCTGTGACAGAATGTCTGCAGCTGCTGCTCCGCTCTGGATGTCAAAAGAGGCAGAAAGGAAACACCATCAACTCACAGGCTTCTGTCCTCAGTTCATCCTCTTTCTCTCTGTCTTCCATCGCAAATACGTGTGCATGTGTAGGCTGACTACTCCACCGTCTGCACACACACACACACACACACACACACACACACACACACACATACACAGAAGTCCTTTTTTAAGTGGGTGAGGGGTCAGAAATGCTTCTGACCACAGCTGAATGAGGCTACTGAGAGTGTTGTGTGTCACTATAGAATACCTTTTAATAATAGCAGGTAGGTAAGGAGGCTTTCTCTTTCACTCACAGTTACTCATTAAAAGCTCATCGGGTTGTTATGAATTTCTCGTGAATTTTTCGTGGGGCTCACCGGATGAACGTCAGAAATTTGTTCTTGACTCAAAAAAAAGAGAGGATAATGTTTGGGTAATCTCTAAAGACGTCACGTAGAATATTTAGGCAACGGGACAATACCGTGGCATAAGAAGTGTTTGAAGTTGTCACAGTAGTGACTGAAACTGCATTTGACCAAAGCCTGTCCGCCGTGTGGAGATCAGAGGAGGTGGAACTAATTGGCTGAAGTGCAACCTCCAAACCCTCCGGGTATCTGACCATGATATCGATTCTTCTGAGAATACCAAACGGTTGCAGGATTGCTGTGATGCTTTCTCTTTTCATGCATATGAAGCTGAGAAACATACATATTTCTATTACGATACATATTTATTTATTTACCATTTTCATGAGTGTTTGATGTTGATGTTTAGATTGATATGCTCTTTTTTAATTTTTTATGAGCAAATTAACTATTTTCCCTTCTTTCTCATTCACCACATGAATCCCTTCATCTCTACGTCTCTGTTTACTATCGTTGTGTCTCTATTTTGTGAACTATTACAATCTGGGCTGTTAAACTGTCTTCAAGCTTAAGTGATATGTGCTTTGTTAATAGAGTGTATCACTGTTGACCCCTCTACTTATCAAGGTTTTAACTGTCACTTATTCATGCACATGGGTAACTGACATTATTATACCTCATTACCTCGTCTGGGAATGCTTTATAGATGCTATAAGGGACGACGTCTTCACTGTCTGCTTTTTCTAGAGCGCACTTCTAGAGAATAGGACTCATTATCGAGCCAAGTGGCGTTGGCCTCCCCGCCGAGCCTTGCCCCGGGTCTGTGTTGTCACATCGTGACGGAGAGGGTCAGTGACGGTCCTGAGGTCACGGCATTTAATGGAGCAGTTTATTCGTCTGGAAAGGTTTAATGGAAAACATTGTTCAAGGTTTTTACTCTTTGAATGTGTGACGACAAAGAGAAAGAACTATGTGCACCTTTATCTATATGCAAACATTGCATTAATATAATATTTACTCTGATACATGGCAGTGGAAGAGTGGTTTGTAATTGTTATAGTGTCACATGGTTTTCAGAGAGAGAAAAAGAAAGGTACAGATCAGGAGAGAGAATATTAATCTAAAGAAAAAAAGAGAATAAAGGTGATTCATTGATCACTGATGGAATTACTACTTTACTAAGTTGCTGACGAACTCCTTCAGTAATAAATATGGCTGTTAACAATGTGTATGTTTTAAATGGGGTATTTACTGTGTGATGGTACTTCTTTCTGTCACGGGTGAGGCTCAGGTGCAGAAGAACAGGCTGGACTCTAGGTTTAAAGCAAAACTAAAGTCTTTACTACAAGAAAAGGTATAACATAAAAACTCTTGCTCGAAAGCAGCGAAAGAAAATCGTACGACGACTGGGAATGAGAGATCAAAACAAAGACACTACGAGACCGAGATGATGAAAACTAACCGACAGGAGACGAGGGAAAGGCAATATATAGGGGGAAACACAGGTGTACGGCATGAGACACTAACAAGACAAGGGTGGGTGAGGGCAGGTGAAGGGAATTAACCAATCAAGACAGGAGTGGCTGAGGGCAGGTGAAGGGAATTAACCAATCAATACAGAGGAGTGGCTGACGGCAGGTGAGGGGAATGAAACAATCAAGGCAGTGGAGTGGTTGAGGGCAGGTGAAGGGAAGTAACCAATCAAGACATAGGAGTGACTGGGGGGAGATGAAGGGAATTAACTAATCAAGACGGAGGACTGGCTGAGGGAAGATGAAGGGAATTAACTAATCAAGACAGAGGACTGGCCGAGGTCAGCTAAAGGGAATTAATCAATCAAGACAGGAGTGGCTGAGGGCAGGTGAAGGGAATTAACCAATCAGGACAGGAGTAGCTGAGGGCAGGTGAAGGGAATTAACCAATCAATACAGAGAAGGCACAGAACAGGGCATTACCCTTTCAACCCTTTATTAGTGGTTGATGATCCATAGCATTGTTTAGTTTTCTTTAGAGGTACATTAAAACAGTTTAATTAATATTTACCTTGATGCTTACATTCTCTAGTCTAGCACATGACCTTTATGATTTATTTAATTTCATTAATATTTTACCAAAGGATCATATGATTATTTCGGTGGAAACACAAAGTCACAGACACCAAAGATTGTTTCCCCCCAGTGCTCAATTGGAGCAAAGGTGAATCGTTTTGTCTGAGCTGGTTGCTTCTTCTTTTTTTTTTTTTTAACACAAGAAAGAGTCTGAGGCTGCTTTCATCGTCTTTGTGGGTGGTTGGAGAAAAAAATATGTGTGGATCCCTTCCTGTTGTATCTTGACTGACTGAAGAAAGTCTTTATTTAGCACTCTATATGTTCTCTTCGGTCAAGATGTCAAACTCACATCGCACTTTGCAGAAGTCGATGTCGGTCCTCTGTCACTCACGTTTACCTGATGTTTACCTGATGTGTCCATCTCAGCCAATGCCTTGCATTTTGGTTTTCTTGAAAACGTTCAAAGACTTCTTGAGACGAGTTGCGAGAGGAGTTTTTCGGAAGTTGGTCCTTAACAGAGTACAATTAATGGGGTCAAAGATGCCCAAACGCACCACACCAGGGGTTACGCACCAGAGTTGGATTGAAACTAACAAAATGTTTGCTTGTTATAGCGCCCTAAAAGATCTGAAAGGCAGTGACTATCGTAATAAACAATGACATCACACTGCCACGCTCTTCTTTTCTTGGAGGGCCTAGAAGGAGAAATATGTTATAGTGTGCTATAACATACAGCTGTAAATTACCATAAACTGAATCTCTCCTTTCTTTCTATTCGCCTCCCCCATATGTCCTATAATTAGATCGGCTACATGCAAGATACATTTCTACCAATTCTATCGGCCAGACCTCAACAGCCTTCCTGTCTTATGCGTTGGTTTCACACTTAAATGGAAGTTAGAAATATCATGCATGAAGAGGATTTTGAGAACAATCTCAAATATTTGATTTCAATGTAGATGTGACCACGATTAGAGGAACTGAAACTGGGCTCTTGGCAGATGATGGACATCAGGCTCCGGATGCTCTTGAATTAAGTTTGACAATATTTAACGGCATGAAGTGTAAACAAACAATCGAGGCTCAGGATCGTGGGTTTCGTGGTGATGGGGACAAGCTTGAAGCATCCGGGTCAAGACAAAAGAGAACGATGTTCCCCAGTCCAGAGTCTTAGTCCCAGAATCAGCCAATCAGCTCCTCTCAAAGGTAGTTCAGCCTCTAACACCTTCTTGTTGGATAAAAGTCTGCTATCAAAATAGAGAGGTAAAAGGTCACGACCCCCGGGTCAAATCGTCACTTCTGGTCAAGTCACTAAACAAGAATTTCACAATAAAAGTCCCGTCTGTTATTGTCACTTCACGGCTTCAACCGGCTTCTACAATCTGAAATGTCTGTCTGTGTTTCCTGTGCATATGCTAAACGTGTGAATTAATCTGTGTGTAGGCGTCTCATATGTGCACAATGCTATGCTTACATGCTTTTGTCTTTGAAACCTTAAATTCTCTGCCTGCACAGGAAGTGTTGAAAAAACATGAAGATAAATAATATGGTTTCTGCATTAGCTTGTTAAACATCAGAAGTGGGTAAGGCTCAGCCTTCCTTGATGTTCTACACACCACTTCTCTTTACACGCATCTTACACTATTTCTGTGTTCAGCACAGGAAACGGGGGATATGGTTTATCTCTATGTGAAGATTATTTCAGAATTTTCTGGTGGTTGCGTAGCAACACTCTTCCAATTTCTTGTGTTTTGGCCCGTGACATATCTAGAGATCCCTTCAAGGAAACCAACTCACAAGTGATTAGAGAAGATATTCAGACTTTAGCATTATGCCAGTTCTTCTCCCCTCCTAGGATAGACATCTGCTCCATGAACCACATTTCAATTCACTTTCCTTGTTGTCATTATTTATTTATAATGACCTAATTGTGGGCTTTCCTGTTTGCAGGCTCAGTTGCATTTTTTCAAGCATATTTAAATTTCCTTTCATAATTTAATCCAGACATTAAAGAAGACACTTATCACAAGTCAGCGGCACATCGGTTTTAGGCTCAGCAGCCCGATGTCGTCGTTGTTGATGATCAATATCTGTTAAGTATTGTATCTCACAATGTGAGGTGATGTGATGATGATGTGTCACACCGATGTGTGATAATCCGCAAGTTAATCCACTTGTTTAGCTTTCGGTTTACTCCGAAGCTCCGCCTCCGCGTGGGACTCCATGGAACATGTGAGATTAAATAAAGAAGGAAAGGATACACGTTTTTATTTTACTCACCTCAAGTCAAACTGAACACAATGTGCTTTACCAAAAAAACATCTTTGTGTTTCTGTGTCAATGTTTATTTTTGCATTTTGTGGAATCACTTAAATTGTTAAATGGATTAAATTACCCAGATCCCATTACGAGATCAATTTGAGTTATATTAAAGAGCTGCATTTACTTAGAGAGTCTCACAATGGGGTTTGATTCATCCCCACAGCACTTCTTCTCCGCTAGTGCAGCGAAATCAGATATCAGATCATTGCTAAACTCATCAGGTTTGTCTTGGTTTTTAGAGAATAGCGTGATATTGAATATTGAATGAAATGAACTCTGTATGACTGGAGGAATTTGTTCACATTAGCTCTGCACTCAAATGGAGCCCAGGATTATGTTACATGTTAGCTGCCTATAATATATTAGTAATGTCTTGTGCAAATTATCCTTAATTAATTATTTATACAAAGGTAGCACAATGATTCCGTAATGGAATATATTACCTACATTTATTTATTTTCTAAAAAGGATGCTTTGTAGGCTCTCACACTGACGTAGTGTGATGGGTTGTTCCTCTAAATAGTTTTGACACACAGAAAGATAATAGTAAATGTAAAGAACTAAAGATGACATCATCTTGGATATAAAAGTGGATGGTCAAGACGGGCATGAGGAAAAATAGTTGTTATTTTTGATAGCTGGGAGTGGCATCTTTCTCTTCACAGACGGAGAATTGTCACAAAACCTTGTTTTTGTTGTTGTTGTAAATTGTGTTTATTCTCAAAAGCAGAGTACACAGTTATACATTGCACTGGTCCTTTTTCATTTTCTCCCCCCCAACACAAAACCAATCGAACAAATCCCACTGCTTCAATTGTCAAAAAGCCCATTACAGTATTAGTAGTTCAAGTATTACACAAAAGTGAAAATGTTGTAGGAGGTAACACTCAAAACCAGTAATGAGTTTGAGAAATTGTAAATTATTGCTATTAGTAATTCCTACAAGTGTCAAGATAACTTAAATAGATTTTTCCCCCCTTTTTGTATATAATAAAAAGAAAGGAAAAAATAAATGTCAAAGGCCACAGAAATGGTTTATGAATCTAATGAGAGAGTCTTAAACTTATCAAAGTATTGTATCATCTAACGAAACTTTGATTTTCTCCAATTCTAAGAAGAACACCAGATCCTTCAGACACCAGGAGGAGCTGGGAGGGCGCGGTGACTTCCAGTCCACTCGGATTCTCCTTCATGGCAAGAGGGTTGAGAAAGCAATTATATTTTAGTCACAGAGCCTTGTTAACACTCTGGGGTCTGGGGTCATTTTCTCGACTTTACCTCTTTTTAAAAAATCCTTTTAATGAGCAAACCAGGATCCAGTTATTGTTATGCACACTCAAAAAAGTGGGACTGAGCTCAATTAATATTTACAAAATACATATTAGTAACCTTTACTTAAAAAAAATGCTGTGTGCAGTTTGGTATATTATTATGTTGATTTAATACATTTTGAATTATTTATCAATTGCAGTTTACTAATTTTTGTTTGAATAATATCAGCTCAAAATCACTGAGTAGAATTCAATCATATTGTATCAGTAAAGTCAACAATGTCGAAAAATTAATAAATTCTACTCAATGGGAACTCTTCAGTTTTAAACGCCGTGCACTTCCGCCCAAGTCATTTGCGCCACACCTGACTTACCGATACACAGCTGGATTCACTCTTAGCAAGCTAGGTTACCATGGTAACTTACTCTGAATGGCAAACCGGCTCCGGTTCAGGGTAGCTTTCAGGATGGATCTGAATCCAATAAAAGGCTCCATCCACCGGCCAATCAGCTGTTCGGGAAACAATGGCGTGCCCTTTTATCGAAGACCCGATTGAAATTGGAGCGCAAATTGCAAGGAGTACCTTTGTTTTATTTGATGTAGTTGTTGGCCATACCCATAACATTATTTTGGACGATTTCAAAGAAATTACATAATATTTGTTGTTTTTAATAACATTTGGCTCCACCAATTTGCCTGGATGGAAACATGAAATAAAATGATACTGGCTATTTTAACACTCCAAGGTTGGTACAGTTTAGATGAATATACTTAACTCTGGGCTCGTATCAAATGGTTGTACATATAACTACGGAGCCTTACGGAATGAATGTCAGCAGAGAAAGACCACACAATAAAGAAACCTTCAATCAGAGGGTAGAATTAGTATGAACTATATTTAGAGAACAGAACACACATGGGGTGTGAACATCAGTGGCATCAGTAGGCCGGAAATGTGTTTTATTTTGAGAAATGACCGGATACATCCGTCTGTGCATCTGAGCCTCTTGACACATGACAAGAGGCTACGTGATACTTTACCACAAACATTAAACTTAAACGTACTTTTCAACTCTGCCGGAGTGCCGGTGTTCTGGATTAAAATCAAAGCAGAATATCCTGAAAGCTCTGAAAACCTGCAACATCCAAACCACGATGAGTGGGAATACAGCTCGCGATCAGTAGTGTTGCATTCTGGGTGTTGAAACCATGAGTGCGAGTACACATCGCTAATTAATGTATGTAGAGATAAATAATAATTTAAGTTTAAATGTGTTGTATTAAGTAACATTCTTCCAAGTTATGAGTTGATGTAACTTATTTTATGTATTGAATCCAAATCATTCTTATCCAGATATTTAGAAAAACAGCATAATTTCCACCCATAAAATTAGTAAATATAAATCAGTATTATCCAGTTATTTAGTGAATAGTAATAGTAACACATAATTGGTCAATCTAAATCACTTATTTTGAATACTTAGTCAATATTAATCATTTTCCCTGTATAATTGATTTGGATTTACTCAACATTTGCCATATTATTAGTAAATCCAAAATATTAGTATTTCATATTTTGTTTAAATTTGCTTAAATAAATCAATGGTTTTTAATCAAAGTTGGAGTAGTAAAATCTATTCAATTATATTAATTGTCACTTCATTGCCATAATTTTATTGAGTAGATACTGGTCAAACTTTTCTGAGTGCATGGAGGTGCAGAGCCTGTAAATTACATGCCATCTCTTTGAGAAATGAGTGTCTGACTCCACACATTTCCCAGGGCTGAAACAGGCTTCATAAAGACACCGCTGTCATGGCATATAATCCAGGATAAGAGATAGATGTACCTGGTTGGAAGTTTACAAAGCAGCTGGTTCTTACCTGTTTGTCTGTTACATGTGAACTTTCAGAAAGATCTCCCACTAGGCCATTTCACTTTTCTCAAGCAGCAGTCAAGCTTTAACTGAGTGTGAGTCATAAGCCCGTTTCCCACTCCCAAAAACATCTTCACTGGGAAAAATTTAAATCTGCCTTTATTCCCGGGACAGATTGCTCTGCAGTAGTCTCAGGTATTTATTCAATTCAATTCAGTTTATTTTGTGTAGCGCATTTTCACAAATTAGAAATGTGTCTCGGAGTGCTTTACAATCTGTACACATAGACATCCCTGACCTTTGACCTTTGACCTCACATGGGATCAGGAACAACTCCCAAACAACCCTTCAGGGTAAAAGGTGAGACCCCTTGAGGAGAGAACAGAGGAGGATCCTCTCCAGGTGGACAGGTGAAATAGAAGTCATGTGACCAGAAGGAATCATTACACACATTAAAACACAATCTGCAGTGAGTTGTAACGAGTTCCAGCGCGCCAGTAATTTTACCGAGCTGAGTGTGGTAAAAAAACTTAATTCAAACTCCACAGAAACAAAATAAAACTCATAAAAAACGTCTTTGTTAATCGTCCCAACAACTCACCAAGTGAACAGAAGCAGTCAACTCCATCGACAGAAACAATTAAAAGAGACTGAATACGTACAGACATAAAAAAGATGTAACAACTGTAACATTTTCACTATTTTTATCTATTTTTTCTACTGGCAATACCTTGTTTTCTCTATTATCGTATCACTTTTATCACAACCCTTGTTTCCTTTGTAGGGTTGACCCTTTCGTTTGTTTCAACGGAAACTGTGTGTGGGGTCTCTGTGAGTTCTACTCTCCAGCATAATATTATTAAAGTTGAGTGGAAGTAAATAAAAGACAAAGTACTTTCCATTGCCTAATAATGTGTCCCGCAACGGAGGCTGGTGCAATATATCCAGATAATCTGCTCCTAATCCTTTTATAGCCCTTCCACTTGCGCTGGGAGCGGCCCATTGTGTCTGGCTGCAGTCTGTGGGTGTGGAATATCCTCTTGAATATTTACTCTCATCATTTCAGAAGTGTGACACGTCATCCGTCTTGGTTATTGATGGAGGATCAGCCTCCTGCTCTCATTCGTTGAGCGTATGAATATCATGAATTCATTGTTCTTTCGATCTCGTGTACATTCAAACGGCCCTGGTTATGATGGATGGATCCGATGTTCAAGTGCGCCGCTATTTTCCATGCAATCTTGAACTTTTAAAGTACTATTACATTAATGGAAAAGGAAATTGATATTGATTGATATTTGTAATGTATTCAGTTTGGATTCACTCCGCAGGGTTTTCTGTATCTAAATACGCGAAGCACTTTCCAGTGTTGTTCTCCAGGGATTATTTAATTTACATTTTAAGTGCTATGATAGTTTGATTCTCGCTGAGTTGGTGCCACATGCAACTGTAATGTACACTTTGGGGTCACCGACAAAATATAGTGTTTTCCATGAAAACTCACACTTTTATTTATTAAACGAATAGAAGATTAATACAAAATATAGTCAAGACATTGACGAGGTTATAAATAATGATTTTCATTGTAAATATTAATGTTGTTCTTCAAACTGTTTTCAGCTGTGCTCACATAAAAAGGGTTTCAATGTCAAGGAATAATCTGTTTGTGGAAAATGCTAAATAAAATTTCTACTTTTTTTTTTTAAAGGGTTTCAAGGGGGTTCTAACCCTCTGCTCGTCTTCTAAGGCAATAACACAATGTACCACTAGAGCATGGAGATGGGCCTCTACACACCTCTGGAGAGACTTCATTAAAAACAGAGAATAGTCATTTACCACATTAACTATGTAGAGAGTGTATTTCTGTTTAGTTTAATGTCAATTCCATTGGAAAAAACAATGCTTTTCTTCTTCTTTTTTCTAAGTGACCCCTATTGAACGGTAGTGTAACTCCTGTCTTCACAGTTACATCATGCTGCTAAATGTTATTTCATCGCAGAGCCCGGGCTATATTTGTCTTTTAGATGAGGGTTATTTTATTTAGTATGCAAAGAGAATTGTTAATTGAAAATATGAATAATCTTTGTGCTCCGAAAGCTTAAATACAGTCTTGTAACCTGCATGGCTTTTTTGGTATACCGTGTGTGTGTGTGTGTTTGTGTGTGTGTGTGTGTGTGTGTGTGTGTGTGTGTGTGTGTGTCACAGCTGATTACTTTAGTTGCAAATGCATTGTTTATGTCTGTTCATATTTATAGGGCCAGGTACCTGTCATTATCTCTGTGATGCCCTCCTTACCCATACTCAGGAGTTTGGATATGTAAAGTAGCCCTTGTCTTATTGGTTTTGGACTGGTTACTAACGGTTACTAAGCAGCCTCTTTGTCTCTTTTACCCTGTTTGTTTTTAGCAAAGACTTCAATGATCCGTTCTTGGCTTGCACTATCTTCAAATCCATTTTTAATATTGTGCTCTACAGTTTGTCTCGTCTGTCTGTTTATGTGCCGTTAGCTTGCGCGTCTGCACCGCCTACACACGATAAATACTTTTAAAAAGTGCTGAAGATTTTGTACTCGTGCAACAGAGGAGAAAACACGCGTTTCTGTCGGCCCAGTGCGTCGTCGTGGGTTACCCTCCTTTTCTTAACCGCTGTGGGTCATGTGACCCGACTCGGCATGTGTTGGATCTGCCTCAGTTATTTGGTTGTGTTCTCGACAAAACAGCTTAAAGGGGACATATTATGTCCATGTTTCCACAAGTGGATCTGGTTCATGGGGTCTTAATGTAATGTTTGTAACATATTTTGGTCAAAATACACAAGAATCATTCAAACAGCCTTTGTACCTGTCAGAAACACCTCCCCACAGACTGACCTGCTCTGAGTGGGCGAGGTGCTCCGGGTTGCCAGGTTGGCGGTGAAGTATCGTACCAAAGGCTCAACATGGTTGTATTATTTGGAGGGTAATTATCGTGTATCTGGCAACCCTGAGATCGGTCGACCAATGACTGCTCTCTATACCGCCAGAGCTCGCGTCAGAGCTCGGGAGATACCATTTCAAAACGTGTGAGGGGTAAATACTAGTTTGTGAAAACCCAGAGAAACACAAATATCCCACGAAGCAAAATCCCGACACAATGTGATGTATATTATCATTGGTATGTTGAATTATTAAGCAGTTAGCGCTCTTAATGTCGAAACGGTGTTAGTATACTCTGGGTGTTAGTGGGCTTCCAGAAAGACAGTTTATTAATCTACATAAAGTAGTTGTAGTTTAAGGCCGTGTTCTATATTGATATTCCTCGAGGTATTATTTAATATTACTTAGATTTCAGTGAAATGTATAATGATACAAATGCTGGCTTGTTTGAGGTAGTCTGTGTCTCAAATTACAGTTGAGCGTAACATTCATTAATGTAGTATTCCATACCCCCATCATGCTAAACAGAGACACACTGGATGAAGTTATCCCTCCTTCACTGTTGGTACACAGATCTCCTTTGACAATAGTCCACGGTCAGCTTGTTTTTTTAGGGCAGTCCGATTTATTTTGGAGGGAAAATGACATGAAATACTACGACAGCATTATGAGTACGAGCAGATTTTAACGAGTTATTTGGGAGCCTCTTCTTGGCTCTTCTTCCTCTTTTCTTTGGTGCTTTTTAGTGGAAATGCCACATGATGTACTACAGTACAGTAGCCTTGGGAGTCTGTTAGTTGCCTCCTAGCCTTTTTCTGATTGTTTCTAGTTATTTTTAGCCCCATCTCGGAGTACGATAGCTGGGTGGACACGAGAGGACTGCCCAACACGGGTTGTCTAATGGAGAGAGAGAGAGAGAGAGAGGGAGAGAGAGAGAGAGAGAGAGAGAGATGAGGGTCGAAGTATAAAAACAAGATGAGATGGAGAAAGGAAGCCGGCTGTAGTGGATCTCAGCCTGGATCTCAGACCCCGAGAGGAGCCTCCGGGGGGCCTCCTGTCAACGTGAGTGCAGCCCTGAGCTCAGGGCCACCAGCCATGTGAAGCCCCATCCACGACCCCTTCCCAGAGCCTGACACTCCCGAGCTTCCCAAGGAGGTTGATGCCTGCTAGGACTACATATTTTATTTAACGGGTGGACTTTTCAAAGCACGAGGCATTTCTCTCTTCAGACCTTCTCAGGGTCTTAGACATTTTTGACCAACATAAGCCGTTTAACACTCATAGTTCTGGGTAGAAAAATCATCCGTCGTTTTAACCCTCCTGTTACCTTTGGGGTCAATTTGAACCCGCTCAATTTTTAACGTCTAATCGACATAATTTTTTTTGCTTCATATTTCATGTATTTTCGTAATTTAGGCTGTTTTTCACAGTGTACAACATCTAACAAATATCAACATTTTACAAACATTGATTTTGGTTGGGTATTTTTTTTAATTTAAAGGGCTATTTATATTTCACTTGGTGTACTTAATGCACAGTCACTTTCTTTCTTATATTTATATTTTAGTGTGTTTAGTTTATTGGTGCTACTGTCAAAAAAATTTTCCCTTGGGATTAATAAAGTATATTTCTTCTTCTTCTTCTTCTTCTTCTTCTTCTTCTTCTTCTTCTTCTTCTTCTTCTTCTTCTTCTTCTTCTTCTTCTTCTTCTTCTTCTTCTTCTTCTTCTTCTTCTTCTTCTTCTTCTTCTATTTAGGTAGGCAACAAACAAACAAACATAAAGTACCTGACACTTAAACTTGGGAAACAATATTCATTCTAATAATTTTCTGGAGGTTTAAAGGGTGAAAGATGTTAGTAAATTTGAAGGTAACAGAAGGGTTTATGTACGAATAACCGCGTCGCTCTTCAAAGATGGATCGAGAGACTAACTCGTTAATACTCATAACTCAAGCTGGACTGCACTGGTCAACCTGTTTCATGTCTTCTCTCTGCAGGGCATCAACATCGAGGGCCCCAGTAATGCAGAGCCCCCACCTCAACCTCCCAGTGCAGCCATGTACCAGCTGGACATCGTCCTGAAGAAAGGGAACAACCTGGCCATCCGGGATCGAACAGGTAGGAGCTTCTACTTCCTGTTACCTCAACAGCTTTGAGTGTATGAGACTGAGTGGACAGCTTCATCAAGCCTCTCTTTAGTCCACCGGATGAAAGCAATTGCTTTGCCACTGTTACAGACAGTCCTGCAAACAGGCACTGAAGTGTCCCCTATTATCTTTTAATAAGCCTTTTTTTTTGTAAATGTAATATTTCTTTTGGCACTCTCCCCCCTACTCTCTTTTCATCCCTATTATGTTGTTTCTCTCTATCTCTCCCCCCATGTTGGGTTGTATTTGCTCTTGCATCTCTTCCTCACGGCTCATTCTGTTTTCAAAGTGTGAAGTGAGATGGAAATACTATGAATGATGCGGCACATTTCCTGTGCATCTAGGCGTGAAAAGAATTCAGCTGTGGCTTAAAACAGTCACATTTAGAGACAATACTATGATCTACTGGTTACTATTTTGGACTATTTTATACTGGTTTCAACACCCAGCATGCAACACTTATTGATCGCAAGCTTTATTCACACTCGTCATGGTTTGGATGTTGCAGGTTTTCAGAGCTTTCAGAATATTCTGCCTTGATTTTAATCCAGAAGTTGAAAAGTACTTTTAAGTTTCATGTATGTGGTAAAGTATCACGTAGCCTCTTGACATGTGTCAAGAGTAAGAGCCTCAGACGCACAGACGGATGTATCCGGTTTTCAAAATAAAACACATTTCCGGCCTTGATATATATATATATATATATATATATATACTTTTTTTTTCATGCTTTCTTTGCTGCCTGGTTCCAGGCGTCACTCGCTCGCAGACGAAGCCGTTTTTGAGCGTGATTCGACAGCATGGCACCAACACGTAAATCCTTTAAAGGTGGAGCTGAAAAGCTCAGGGAGAAAAAGAAGAGACGTCTGGAGGAAGGTGCCTCAAAATATTTCAAAATCTCTGATTTATTTGGAAAGCCACCGACTTTGAAATTGGTGGAGCCAATGTTATTAAAAACAACCAATATGATGGAATTTCTTTGTAATCGTCAAAAATAATGTTATGGGTATGGGAATATATTTCCAAGTAGGCCACTGACTGGTGGATACGTGCGATGCAACGCGTCGTGTATTGAGGCCGGTCTGACAGGAACTCCCGGAACTCTCACATGTTTCTGCATTTTGTGATACATATTTGATTTAGTAGCTTTAGAGAATCAACGTTCTCTGCATGTGACCCATCCTTTAGTTCTTAAGGAGCAGTGGGCTGCAGTGAAGCAACTGAGGGTTCAGTGCCTTGCTCAAGGACACTTCGACATGCCACTACGAGGGGAGCGGGGATCGATCCGAGTACGGGACGACCCCTCTCCCCCGTGACCTACAGCCGACCCCTAGCTAGAGATTCAACTGAAGGTTGAGTGGCACTTTATACTGTTGTAAAGGGGTCAGTGCAGCAGGAGCGGGCGTGCTTTAATAATAGTGCTATCTTGAGTCAATTAATTTCCCGTTTCTATTTCTCCCATTAGGGGAAGAAATTTATCTATTCTTTACACGAGTATAAAATACATTACCTCATATTAAACCCTCTGCTTAACAAAGTGTTTCCGCTCTGGAGTCATTGTGGTTTTAAGTGCAGGACATATATCTCTTACGCTGTTTGTCATTACTCAGTTATGGCAAAAAAAAACCAGCAACGCCAGAGATTCTCTTATAAACTCTGCCAGACGGCGGTTTGAATCGTGACGGCTTCAGGGCGCTTATTAGTGGTTGTAGAAGTCACCATGACGACCGGTCCAAAGAAACTGCTCCCTCCTGTACATTTTGACTGAATACCTGTCCGCCTGGAATAATGAGCATTGAGGCGCAGAGCTCACGTGTCCTGAGCTCCTCAAGACAGCTCATTTTAATGAGGGAGGAACAGGGAAATAAGAAGGAATTCAAGTCAGTTTATTTGTATCGCCCTTTTTCACGAATTACAAATTCCCCTCTGAGTGCTTTACAATCTGTACACATAGACATCCCTGACCTTTGACCTTTGACCTCCCATGGGATCAGGAACAACTCCCAAACAAGCCTTCAGGGTAAAAGGTGAGAACCCTTGAGGAGAGAACAGAGGAGGATCCTCTCCATGTGGACAGGTGTCATAGAGGTCATGTGACCAGAAGGAATCATCACACATTAAAACACAGGAACAACACAATGAAGATGAGGGAGTGATGAAGAGTTGGTAGTCGGCGTATTCCACCATCCAGACCTCCACCATCCATCAGATGGAGGTAAAGAGGAGGAGTGGGCGGAGCCTCAGCAGGGCCATGGCGTAGTTGGTAGTAGGAATATTCAACCATCCAGATATCTGGATTAAAACACAGATTAGCACTTCAGTGGCACTTAAATGTCTCTTACCTATAGTATTACTCATGGTATTACTTATGGTATTACTCATGTTATTACTCATGGTACTACTTATGGTATTACTTATGGTACTTTTGTAGTTCGACTTTGTTGAAGAAATGTTACTTTCGGTATTCTTGTTGTTCTTAGTTTGTTCTCTTGGTTGATTCACTTATTGTGAGTCTCTTTGGATAAAAGCGTCTGCTACATGACATGTGATGTAATAAAGTAATGTAATATACCTGTATATCTGTACCATATCACCTTATGATGTGTATATACCGTCTACTTTCACCTTACTCTTGCTTTTACTCAGTAAGAACACCGACTGACAGTTGTGACACATTTTCTACCTCCTCTCCTCTCCTCCTCTTTGAGTTTATCTTCTTATAATTTGATAACTTTATAAGATGCACAGTACGTGTACGGTGCGTCTGCATTCAGGATAGCCATTTACTTTCTGTTGTAGGCCCTTTTCTCTTCTCTGCTCTTCTTGCGGAGCTCGGTCACAGTCCAAAAGCCTCTCGGGAGGATTCCCCTCGTCCCCATCAGACTGCGTGATGAGACCGAGGGGAGGCATCACTCACTCTCTCGTCTGGTGTGTCGACACACACGAGCAATCCGGAAGCTTTTTTTTTCGTGCAACAACAACTTGCTGGCATTGTCGTGAGTCTCTCCGCTGCATGCACACATTTATTTTACAACATCTTGCCAGGAGAGCTGGCTAACATCATGACAAGATAAGAGAAATAAGGACATCACAAGGCGTGAATAGGAGGGATGGCCACATAATGATAGTCTTTTTCTGGTGAAGAGTTCCAGCCCAGGCTCTTCTACCTTTCAAATAATCTTGCTTTACATTACACTTGTACTTATTCTGTACTGGAAAGACCCTGTTGTGTCTCCAGGGCCCTAACCGTGATTTAGGGGTCATAGCTGAGCAGCCGAGGAAGATGAGAACACACTCTCCTCTCTCTATCGTCTTTATCCCTCGTTCCATCGAGCTGAGGTACAACAAGGTGAAGCCTTCCCAGAGCCCACGGCATGATTTAACACTTCTCATCTTGCAGTACCTTGTATGTGTGTGCGTGTGTGTGTGTGTGTGTGTATGCAAATCTGTAAACAATGTACACTACCGTTCAAAAGTTTGGGGTCACTTAGAAATGTTCATATTTTTCAAAGAAAAGCTCTTTTTTTTCAATGAAGATAACATTCAATTAATGAGAAATACACTTTATACATAGTTAATGTGGTAAATGACTATTCTCTGTTTTTTAATGAAGTCTCTACAGAGGTGTGTAGAGGCCCATCTCCAGTGTTCTAGTGGTACATTGTGTTATCACCTTAGAAGACAAGCGGAGGGGTAGTAAATCCATGAATTTTTTTTATTTGAGCGCAGCTGAAAACAGTTATGCTGGTGAGAGAAGATATAAAACTGGCCTTCCTTTGAGCGACAAGTTTGAAGAACAACATTAATATTTCAAATTAAAATGATTATGTCTAACCTTGTCAATATCTTGACTATATTTTATATTCATTTTGCATTTCATTTGATGAATAAATGTGTGAGTTTTCATGGAAAACCCCACATTGTCTGGGTGGGTGACCCCAATCTTTTGAACAGTAGTGTATGCATTTTGTTTAGTTTTGACTGATATGTTCACCTAAATAAAAAGTTAACTGCATGTAAACTCGATACAGTTTACAACCCAAAATGTAAAGCACATCAAGAGAGATTATTCTATCTTAACATAAGCTCTCTGCCCATAGAGGAGACTCCTGCTGCCGTCTGCTGAGGTGTGTTCAGGGACTCCCTAGGCTCCACTCCAACATCAATAAATGCCTTTCCTGCAGCCAGAGAGGAAACCATGTCCAAGTGCTTGTCCCCTTTCATCAGGGGTGAGGGACGTCCCTCCACCACTGCTGCTCAGATACAGGCACTTGGATACACTTAATAATAACATCACAGTTCTAACAATGACTTTGAAGACATGTTTTATAGCCATCAGATGTTCCTCACTTAATGAACGTAACAAAGTTTGTGTACAACGTGATGCTGTTGTTGGGTAACATTCAACATGTATGGCAGCCCACATTACGAGTGCCAAAGCTCTTATTAACTTTTGGACTAACTTTTCACTTTTTTCATCAGCTGATTGATAAACAAGACACAGGAACCTGTTACATTTATTTATAATACTAAACGGTGCACACAGAGCATTAATACCTTTACATTCTGTAAAGTCACGGGCTGTCCCTAACGCCGGTTGTATAGAGGCCCATCTCCAGTGTTCTAATGGCACATTGTGTTATTGCCTCAGAAGACTAGCGGAGGGGTAGAATTTTAGAAAACCCTGTTGTTATGTTAGCACAGCTGAAAACAGTTGTGCTGGTCAGAGAAGCTTTTCAACTGGCCTTCCTTTTGAGCTTCAAGTCTGAAGAACACAAATCATATTTAAAATAAAAATCATTATTTCTAACCTTGTCAATGTATTTACTATATTTTCTATTCACTTTGCAATTCATTGGATAAATAAAAGTGAACTTTCATGGAAGACACAAAATGGTCTCGTTGGGTGACCCAAAACTTTTGAACAGTAGTGTATGTGTTATTTTAGGGCCATTCCTGTACCTTGAGCCAATCACTGACACACAACATACTGTCTGTCTGCAGGATTAATATTTAATACAATTGTGTGAATGTGAAATTAAATCAAAATGAAAGTTGTCTGTAACTATTGGATGCACACGCTGCAGTACAATGGGTTTATGTGCAGCCAGATCCTGATTCCTCGTCCTTATACATTGCTCCTCGAGTGTGCTAGCACTTGTTTATTAGACCCTACACGTGTGCAGCGTGTGCATATTTAAAGGCCTAATATTAGTGTAGCGATCAAGAGTACACAGCCAGCCTAATTATCTTGTCTGCGGCACAACAATCCCTGAACAAAGCGGCGAGAGAGCCGGAGCTCGACATCACAGTTGGCATGTTGTCTCTTGTTTTATTTCAAGTCCCCTTCATTGCTTTCTCACCTCGAGATGTTATTCCTCCACATGCTGTCCAGTTTTCTGCTTTATTTGGGTTTCTGCTCATTCAGCTCAGCTTGCATTAAGCACCGTCCTGTTCCTTTTAATTGCAGCGACATCCCGTTGCACGTTAATGAAGGTTGGTTTCGGGTCGATGTCAGCGAAGTAAACTCCTCTCGGCATAAAGCAGCACGAGGCGGAGGCGCGCATGTGTGCGGTGGCTGTGTGCAATTTTAATGAGACCTGCTCTCAGTCCATCTGCCAGCATCTCATGATGGGATTTCTTTACTTTGTAGGACCTTCACTGCAAATACATCCTCTTGAGCATATTGCATTCTGGGTAATAGTACACCCCAGTGCTGCAGCCATCAGTCAATCCAGACACTATACATAGGCCGACATCTCCCACACTATGCACACGCTCAGCTTCTCCACCACAATCTGAGCACGAGGCTCCAGGTCTGCAGCTCAGGCGTGACGGAGGGTTTTACGGGCCGCTCCATCACATTGTTCTCACATCTCATGACGCGCATCAGGGAGCCTCTTTCACGTCGTCCGTCTTAATAGCTGACGTTTTGACAGCCGACACCCCTTCATCAGTGAGCGGTGAGAGGAAGGAATAGTTCAGAATGACCATATGAAGGGTTAAAGCCCCACGACGTAGTGTTTCCCTTGTAGCGCCCCCTTCAGGTATTTAACGTGTACTTCAGTGTGGTAAATACCCAGTTACATAGATCAGGGGTCTGAACCTCTGGCTCTGAGCCATATGTGGCTCTTCTGGTGACGCATATGGCTCTTTTGAGTTTGAGTTAAATAATAATCTCCTCCGCCCCCTGTAACTTTCTCTCTCCTCCAGATGACAGCAGCAGTAATGTCAGGTCCCTTTCTTAAAGACGTCTTTGTTCTTTAAACTAAAGGTCTGTTATTGGTCGTCTCCACAGCAGCATGTCTCTCTGTCTCTACGTCGCGTAGCGGAGACAATAAAAAGTCCCCTGTGAGGTGGACTGGACTATGTGACGCTGGTCATCATGACAGAAAGCAGGTCCAAGGACCGGGCGCTACAACATGTGACAGAGTCGGTCTTTAGCCCACAGACCCCGATGGAGGAGGAGACATCCACATAGTAAAAGTCTTTGTAGCACCATTTATTTCAAGCTGTTATTTTAAGGTAGGAATTGTTACATAGTGTCGCTTTAATGTGGTGCCGCTTGTTTTGCTTTTTGTGGAATCCAGTTTCCTCTTCTAGCTCACAGTGAGGGACAGTGTTATTCATCCTTCATTCTCAGGGTGAGACCCTCTGTAATAATTTCTCAGTGCGTAGTCAAAATGTTTATGTGGGTTTATCTTGAGATGAACTTAACTTTGCTCACTCTCTGAATGTATATGGGAGATCACTGAGAGCAGCTCTTTGCGAATAAAGATATTCAAAATGCATAATCCCCGAAGCGGTTTAATCTTTCTCCTTGAAATAGAGGGTGAACTTATTACAGGAGGAAGCATTAACGTTACAATGACTAATATATATATATTCAGAATATAATTGAACACAATTCAGACTAAGTGACTATAGTAGTAGTCGTAAAGTTATAAACTACACATGTGCAAATTATGTTAGGACATTTATTAATGGCTGCAGGAAAAATTATCTATTTTTTTTCAACCTGTTTTTGTATTATCACGGCTTCATGCCTGTAGAGTAAATATATTATGTTTAATATTGCCCAGCAGACCGACTTGTCGGGGTGTTTTGCTCTGCTCTGAAGGTTAATGATATAATTCATAAATCTTTAATGATGTGTTTGATTTTTTAGGAGGTGTTTTTTTTCTTTCAGGAAAGGCGCCACTCTTGGGTAATTATTTTTAGGAAACCCTCTTATTTTATATATTTTTTACTGGTAAAGTTAGCAAATGCAGTGTAAATAAAGTTGTAGATGTTTGACCAGCCAACAATCCCTGAAATTCTGTTATTGTTTTGAGTCAATATCTCTGGATGAATCAAATGTTCTCATGTATTGAAACACAATTACATCAGATCATACATTATTAATGACCTTCTGATCCTGTCAGCATCTGCTTTTCCATCCATTCATTATATCTTAACACTCAAAATGTTATCAGTAAGTCTCACCACAATGCGATACTCCAGTTTATATTATACTTTTAATATTTCACAAATAAGAAAAACATGTTTGTGTTAAGTTTGCTTAGAGCTAACCATGCTATGTGTCACTATATTATACCTTTGAGATGTTGTTTTGTTTTGTGATCCTTATCAAAGTAATTTTAGGGAATATTTTACTGTCACGCCCCAAAGCCGTGAGTTCATCTTTTTGCACGGAGTATGATCCTTATTTTTAGGACCTATCACACGATCCCCTGGAGGAATGTAATTACCTGCTCGTATATTATGAGTTAATAATTCAGGACCATCCGTCTTCCATGTACTGACACGGAACGCTATTGATCATGAATGTGTAATGAGTAGCTACAGGTTCATGATTAAAACGAGGAAGCTGAGTAACGCCTGCAGACATCAGTTGAAGCCATTATGACGGAAAGGAGCTTTTTATTTTAGAAATGTACAGCTAATCACAGGCTAAGATACTCATTATCGTCTCTCATCCTGCAGTTAATAACGAGCACCTTCCATAAGCTTAGTTCAAGGCTTTGGCCGAGATAGCTGTCATGTGGCTTTGATTTTGAACATGATCATATCTTCATAATATGCCATATTAACTGCAGCAGGAGCCTCTTCTGCCCGGCCTGCATACGGTCTGCTCTCCCTCCCACTGTTTTAGACACAGAGGAGTCCCCTTTTACAGGGTTCTTACGGTTATGGAAAACCTGGAAAAGTCATGGAATTTTAAAATTGTCATTTTCAGGCCTGGAAAAGTCATGGAAAAAACTTAAATCATAAAAGTTTTGGAAAAGTCATCGAAATTTGTTATAATCGCATGTTCATTTACGCCGCGTTTGAAATAATGAATGTTTTAGAAAGAAAGACTCAAAATATAAGCCGGCGTAGGCTCTCATACTGGCGGCGCAATTTCTTTTTTTCCCGCGTTGCAAGTGAACGCACCGTAACTGGAAAGTTCGATGGCCATAGCTCGGGAAGCAAATGTTTATTCTTTAAATAAAATATTGTCTCTTATTCATTTGTTTCATTAAATGTATGCTGTATGCTTTGGAATTCACATTGTTTAAATACTAAATATTCTCACTTTTTTACGTATAAACCGAGATTTTAGTTTGGTCATGGAAATTTGGTTTAAAGTCCTGGAAAAGTCCTGGAAATCCATCGGTCAACATGTGTAAGAACCCTGCTTTTAGCTCTTTAGCATTTTGTATACAAGGTTGAGACGGACGGTCGAGTTTTCTTCCTGCTAACTCTAAAAGCATTAAACTCGGCGTTGTTTGGCCTTGAGTGTGTCTGTTCGTCTGAGTTACTGAACGTGATGATGATCGAACGCTTCGATCCTTTGCACCTCCGAGCTTACAGCAGTTTATGTGAGGAGCAGGTGCACAGACATGTTGGGGGAGCAGGTGCTCAAACCAAAAAAAGAGCATCCATCGGCAAAATCATTTCTCTACTGATCGCTGTTACTTGAAGTTAAGTAAGTGGTTGCTACGCAACACCTGAAACACTTTGTGTCGTGAGACATGAGAGCAAAATGACATGTTTTCTGTTAACAATTTATTTTCATTTACAAAATGATAGGAGTGAAACATGGCATATAATCAACGCGAGAGGAGGAGGAGGAGGAGGAGGAGGAGGAGGAGGAGGAGGAGGAGGAGGAGGAGGAGGAGGAGGAGGAAGAAGGGGCTCGTGAGCGCCAAGGAGCATGTTGAGGGCGAAATTCTCAAAAGAACTCAAATAAACGCTCTGTCAGATATCAAAAGACATTTGGGGGGAATTGATGACAGAGAGAAACTTTTATTCTTAAATATAAAATGTGTCTCCAGCAGAAAGGGCACTGTTCTCATCCAGGGCAAAAGGGGAGGAGCTTGAGCACCACGAGGGGGTGCCTGGTGAGGAGGATAGTGATTTTTTTATGAGACGGGAGAGGGGAAGTGGTGGAATGTCCAGGGAGTGCATATGTGTGCCTTAAATCGATCCTCAGTTAGGGGATTGTCAAAAATGCTATTATATTAGAGTATACTATATATACTATACTACATATTAAGCTGCAGTAACACAACATTTGCCTGGTGCCGGTCATCATTTCGTCACATTTACAGTCATGTTACCTAATCTGTTAATTGCATAGACTCTGCATACCCAAAACAAGCTGAGGCTGCTGTATAATTGTGCATAACTAAACATAAAGAGTGGGAATGGCTTTACTCCTGTCCCTGTGAGTGTGAGTGTGTATGGATACACGCTGCCCCCTACTGGTGGAACCTGGTATGTTACGAATGGGATGGAAGCGTCTGCATTCACTTCAGTAAAATATGGTTATGCATATTCAGAAGTAGGAATGCATTAATATGACCGATTACGTTCTGAAAACGAGCGCTGAGATGAACTCATAGATACCCAATCAAAGGAGTTTGTGCATTTGGAATCGGTTCACAGTAATCCTAGAGCTAGACACCTTAGAAAAGTAATGTTATACAAATACATATACACATCTGAACGGGTTGAAATGCATTCAAAGTGTGCCCGTGTGCATATTTGCAGATATGCAAATATGCACACGGGCTATAAATACGCAGTGAAATCAAACAACTGGAGAGATGCAAGTAAAAAGCAACAGACTGGTTTTCTATGACTGAAGGTAAGCATTGTATTTTGACGATCTATATTTTAATTGAAGTATTTTATGTAAAGATTGAAGACTCACGATTTTATATGTGTGTTTGCTCAAAGGCTGACACATGGTGTGTTCGTGTTAATCCGTGTAATATATGACTTGTTTACATTCGGATCCCAGATTGTACGAGGAAGCCGGCTTATTGGCAGACGGCGAGCAGCATCTGATTGGCCGCTGTCCAACAGGTGCTTCGTAGAGACGTATGTGAGGTGGAATCCTAGACCACTGGGTCCTCTCACAAACACGTGTATTTATACTTCCAGCTACTATTCCAGTGTTAGCAGTTAATTTAATAGCATCATAAAAGATGAAGAGATTCACAGATTGATATTAACTCAGCATCTCTTTCTGTGCTGTGACTCCAGAAAGGAGTTATTTTTGAGCCCATTTTCACAAATTACAAATGTGTCTCAATGTGCTTTACAACCTGTACACATAGACATCCCTGACCTTTGACCTTTGACCTCACATGGGATCAGGAACAACTCCCAAACGACCCTTCAGGGTAAAAGGTGAGAACCCTTGAGGAGAGAACAGAGGAGGATCCTCTCCAGGTGGACAGGTGTCATAGAGGTCATGTGACCAGAAGGAATCATCACACACATTAAAACACAGGAACAACACCATGAAGAGGAGATGATGAAGAGTTGGTAGTCGGCATATTCCACCATCCAGACCTCCAGGGTCCATCAGGCAGGTGGAGGTGAGATCTATGACGTCTCATAGGGCCCGATAGAGTCAAAAGGAGAAAGCTACCTTACACTACCTATCGCTTACTGACATCGTCATACCTATCCAACCACAAGCCCTATGTGGCACATTAATAACTTTCTTTATTTCTTTCTTTATGGATTTAAATCTCTATATTTACTATATCTAGAGGTTGATTTCTCAGAAAGCGTCACTGCCATCACTCCTCTGTGCCCGCCCACACAAACAACCTTTTCCTTTTCATACTTCTCAGCCTCAATATTGTTAGAGCCCCATGAAGCTGGCGCGGTATTCTGAGTCAGTGATGTGAGGCTGGGGAACATCAACCTGGCGTAACACAGAGAGCGAGAGATAGAGAGACAGAGGAATAGATCTGTTGCAGTGTTAGAGATCCGTGGCTTTGCCTCCGCGATGTGGGGTTTGAGCATTTGGCTTTAGCCTTGTCATTAGATAGTTCATGAAGTATCACCATGAACACAATGCAGCCATTGGCTAGAATAAATTCCTTCTTATTCATTTCATGCTTATATTTTCATAATTCTGCATTGTCTTTTGCATTTATTGTAAGTTATGCTACGTATAAATGCCCTTTAAGATGTCTCTAGCTACCCCCCCCCCCCCCCGTGGTAAGTCATGGGGTCACTATTTTGTCAAACTAGATGATTGTTTAGGTTAATTCAGTGCTTTTTCATTTTGATTATTATATATGTATTGTCAAAAATACTATAAACTTGATGTTATTATCATTTTCTAGAATATATTACCTTATTATTGATCATCACAACAAAACATTGTTGCTCAATTCTATAGTGATACAATAATACACATATCTTTCATTCAAGTGCATGGTTTTACAATTCTAGGGCATGAGATTGATTTCAACTTCAGATTTTTTTATTATTTCCATGGAGATTCCTGTTAGCTTCTTTATTTCCTGTGTCTCTCAAAGGCTCTGCCCTCAGGTAGAGTGTTGCTCGTATGGATCTCCTGCACTTAAGCTCCTTTCCTCACACCGGCCGCCTCCTTTCCTTGGGAAACTTCTTGTTCTCAGGTTTCTCCGATGCTCGGAAACATTTTGTGCAAAAACTCTGTCAACACATCTTAACCAATCACTTCTGTCACAGTGAAACACTCTGTTTCTGTATTCATTACTATGTTTTTGAATATTGGATTTAAAAAAAAGAAGATATTTTTAAAGAAAAAATTCACTTGAACATCATAAAGTATCTTTCATGTTTACCTCTCCTGGATTTAAATGTTTTTTTTTAATGTATATTCATAATTAATCTTCAGTTTATTTTTCTGGATTCAACATTTAATCGTCTTGGTTGATAAAATTGTGAAAAATGTCTCCAAAGTTTTTCTCCAAAGATATTCAATTGAATATGATTTTTTTTTAATCCTTACATTTTAGAAACATTTGAACTTTTGTGTGTGATTGATCCTGTCCATTCTTTTAATATTGTTTTTCTTAGTTCGTCAAACACGTCTGAAGTGTTTTGACGTTGGGTATTAGGATGTTAGAATAAAGCAGAAAGGGGACGGACAGGAGGATCAATGCCCAGTAATCGTGGTAGATTTAGAGTTATATATCTTCTTTTTCACCATGGTCATCATGAGGAATGGTGTATATATACAGATAATACATTTTATGTATCACAGAGTACACACGCACAAGTAATACTTATCATTACATTGAAAAAGACTCGTGTCAGTATTTACTGACCCCACGAAAACGATCTGGCAACTGTACGCGTCAAAATATATGTAAATCAGTACCACCATCTAGTGGTCATAGAGAGGCACTGCATGGGATGTCCACGTCACAGCACGCAGCTCCAGCTTTAATTACTTCTAATCACGTGATCCACGATAGAGCACGAGTCACATGATATGCCACATGTTCTCCTTATATAAAAGATGATTATTCTTATATATAAAAGATGTATTTTGAAGAAGTACAATGAAGTTACACTTGAATACCTTCATAGTATGAAATATATAGACATAAACTATGCAAACATGTGTTGTGTACTATAGAAAAAGACATTATAATCAGGCATGTTTGATTTTTTTTTGGACATAAAATCAGTCACTATTTCATCACAATCCTGATTTTATATTCTTCCATTCGAGCAACGATGGGCCGTGAAGGGTAGCTGCTCGCTCTCTCACCCTTTTCCTGATGCATTGTTAGTCAGCATATGACATCATTGTGCTTCTACTATTCTTAAACCTGTAGTTTAATAATATTTCTCTATGTTTGCGCTCTTATTTTGTAGGGACCAGCGACCCGTATGTGAAGTTTAAGATTGCAGGGAAGGAGGTGTTCAGGAGTAAGACCATTCATAAGAACCTGAACCCGGTGTGGGACGAGAGGGTCAGCCTTCTGGTGGAGAACCTGAAGGACCCGCTGTACGTCAAGGTACGGACACCTCCTGGATGTTAAATGTGTTCCTGCTTTAATATAGATAATAGTTGTATTTTGGATGATAATTAAGTCGCGTTGGACGTCTATCTACTCATGCAAGATTTTTTTCTATGCCAAAAGTGGCGATTCAATGTGACCAATAGGAGTCTGTGAGGCCCTTTTTTGACAGTTCAACTATACAACTGTGTATTGTCTCTTTCCAGGTTTTTGACTATGACTTTGGACTTCAGGATGATTTCATGGGCTCAGCATACCTCCATCTGGAGTCACTGGAACATCAGAGGTCTCTTTGTCATTTGTCTTCTCAAAAATTATTTCCTTAACTATGAATTTCCCCAGTAATACACATTTCCAGCGAGGCGTATGTGTTAAGAGACAACATACTAAGTTTAAATGATGGGGAAGTTAATAGTTAAGGAGTCTGACTTCCCCTTCATTCATCCGTCTTGTATCGCCTGTTGTCTCCCTCTAGTGTCAGTTCTGTGTAAATAATCTCAAACTTCAGATGCACAAAACTCAACCAATTGAACAATGCAGAGCAAATGGAAAATCCACATTGTGTTGTGCCATTTTTGGTCTTTTTCGTTTACATCTGAGCTTTGGCATTGGCACTGCAGCTTTTGTGTTGTGGCGTTCACATTTCTGACCCTTCTCAGCAACCAGACGGCTGTGAGGGGAGAACCAGAACCGGCCTGAGTGATTAGGGCAGAGTAGGCAGAGCCCTCAACAGTCAAATGAGAGGTTTTCTAAAAGAAAAAGCTATATTGATGTTGTCCACAGGAACCGCTAAAATCAATACGAGATTCAAGTTCCTCATAGCAACTTCAAGACATAGCAAAATGTCTCTTACAGCCACTCTATACGAGACATTTTAAGTTGTATTAACAAAATTAACTAAAAACCCAAACATCTTAATTAATATTACATGTCAAACTTTATATATATATATATATATATATATATATATATATATATATATATATAAATATATGTATATATACATATTTATATATATATATATTTATATATACATATTTATTCATATATATATATATATATATATATATATATATATATATATATATATATATATAAATAAACTGGAGAGGTCTCAGTAGGTCAGCTTAATGCATTTTCACCAAAATCTAAAAATGTTGTAATAATATTTATTCCAAAAGTCCTAATTATTTGTGTTCATACTGTAGGGCAATAGCATTCTCTTTTTATTAGACACCTGCCATGCTATACCCTTGCTAATTACCTTCCTTATGCATAATTCACGATGGTTACCGAGCTTGACCATCGAGCGTCTCCACTCTGTTGGATGCTCTGTGCACGTAATGCATGCATTTATTTATGTGCAAACAGGGGGAATCCATGCATGTGAATGTGCTGTATCCCCGTCAGCGCGTGTACTAGGTTTACTGTGCTTCCCTGCAGGACACTGGATCTGACCCTGGACCTGAAGGACCCCCAGTACCCTGAAAATAACCTGGGCAGCCTGGAACTGGCGGTCACTCTGTCACCAAAGGAGGGAGACATGAAGGATGCTGTAAGAAAAATATATCAACTTTAAATGGGATAACGCCTTCATCTCTCTCTCTCAGCTGCACACAATACACGAGGGAACAGCTTCCTATTGTCGCACTGTATGTTGTCGTTGGATCAAGATAAGAAAGAATATGCCTAATATACCGTAGCCAAAATGAACTCCTAGTGACCTTAGTAAAAAAGAAAAACACAACAAAGAAGTGAATATAAGTTTTATGGTATTCTTCCCCCGTACATCAGAGACGTTGATCAGAAGCCAAGCTGTGTTGAACTGGAATGCGCTGGCTTCCTTCGGCATAAGTTGCTGGAAACTCTTCAACTCAGCAAATGCATATGCATAAACACAAGTGTAATTAATATGTTCTGTGGAAAAGTTCTATGTTCAAAGAGCAGTGGGTTCTCTTTACTAATGATGTCAGCTCGGGCCTCTGCGGACGTGCTCGATGTTTCAGACTTGCATTTATTTCTGTTCAATTATTTGTTTGGTTAATTGGACCCCCGCATGCTGGATCCAGAACAAGGCAGTCACGGGGGAAATACTGTATTCCTTTTGATCTGATGTCTTAATTCTGCTGCTGATTTAGTACTGTAGTTCAGAGAGTCTGCATTTGACAGAACAAATAAATTATATTTAGGTTAAGCATCATTTTGGATTCCTCCAACTGTGAAGAAAATGAGTACAAGGTTACGCGAGTACATTCTGGAGGACTCTCTGTCGCCATCTACTGGCAGGAGAGGGGAACAACCGTGTTTCTGTATATGACCTGTGTTATATGTGCTTTTAAGTTGGATTGACATGTAAATATTTTTTTTGTATTTGAACCTTTTGCATTGATTATTATATTTAACTCAAATAAGCAACACATATCTCCAAAAAAATATTTAAAGCCACAGTTTAAGAAATGTGGCAAAACCTTCAAAATATATCTGCAATTTGAGTATATTAAGGTATTCCTTAGCCAATACAAAAAGTATTTAATGTTTTATATTATGTGCGTGTGTGTTAGTGTGTGTGTGAGTGCATGTCTGCATACGCAAATATTTCATAAGACCGTAGGACGAGTAAGAGCGCTTTCTGTACATGCTTTGCCTGCTCGACTTGGATGAATGACAGCTGCCTTGTTTTTTATACACCCCCCCCCCCCCTTCACCAGACCAGGGCTAACATCTCCCCATTACCCATCCCCTTTAACCTCTGACCCTGCAGCGATGAGGGGGAGGCGATGGGGGGTGGGTGGGGGGGCGTTCTGTAACAGCTTTGTCTCATTTACAGACCATGCTTTTGAGAAGGAACTGGAAACGATCTAGTAAGGTAAACTAAAGCAGCATGCGACCGCCCCACCCACACACCTCCTTGTACTGTGACCCCACTGCCGGCCGCACTGCACCTCACCTGTCCTGCACTCTCCACCTGTGTCCTGGTACCTGGATGGAGTCTCCCTGGCCCTTGACCTTCCTCCCTCCTCTCCCTCCGTCCACCGTGGTATTAACCGTTTTTCAGTTCTTTAGTTCTCATCGTCACCAGCTTATTTTCCACAAGCTGCAATATACCGCCGGCTGTTTACGTCACCTGAGGGGACGCAAACGCTGCTTTCTTTGGAATGCATGTGCAATTCAACCTCGAGGTGAATTATGTGAACCCGTGTGAAGGCAAGACTAAATATTAATATAAATATACACCAATGGTGGAAGAAATGCACAATTGCTGCCATTGTTTTGTTTAATTTGTCTAAATTATGTTTACAAGTGTATTGTTGGAACAGTTCAAATCTGGCTAAAACTGCAAGAATTTAAAGGAGAGCCATTGTGTATGTTTCCTGATAATGAAATAATCTGTTTTAAATGTTGTCCTTTTAAGCTGTTCAATTAATACATCCATGCATTTTCCACATTCGATCTGCACGGCGTATTGCAGCTGCTCTGTGAGAAAATGAAGCCCTTTGTTTGTCCTGAGGGGTTTAAAAGAGTCCTGCACAGCAGATCAACGATGCATCGTGGGTGTTTGTTGACGACTGTGTGGACTGATGACGGGACACTCTTACACCCCTTTGCATTAAGTGCGCATCTTTGATGTATTTTGAGTTATGATCTTGCCACACATGAGAGCCGTGAGGTCACAAGAGAAAGCATGCTGGTCGACGGGACGCTTTCTGTTATCGGCTCAATGCACGATCACTATGTTTTGGTCAAATACAGCAGGATTAGTATCAGAGGGGATTTTCTGAACACTATTGGGTTAGTTGCAGCTTTGTTGGCTAAATTAGATTAAGTTCTTAAATGTGAAGAAAACAGGCTGAATCTGGAAACTCAGTTTTACTTTTAGTTGATATCCTAAATCGCAGCTCGAGGCACTGCCTGTTTCTTTCCTGACAGTGAGAAGTGTGATAAGCCTCCAGGAGACAGATGCACATTTAAAATGTACGGGCGGACGTCCCACTGCATCGTTCATCCCCAAACCGAGTCTGTAGAGCTTCAACTCTCAGGAATGAGCTCAAACGCTAACTAACTAGCTTCTCTGTTACCCCTCTAAAAAAAGGCGCTGCTCCTGAGTGCCTCCCTGCACACAAGTACACAGCTATTCTTACACAACCACTTATTTTTAATGAAGCTTCTATGAGTGTTTAACCCACAGCAGAAGACGCTATTCAAAAAGTAGTTTGAGATGATGATTATGAGTCGGATGCATATTAAATCCAGCTCGTCCTAACTTCACCACGAGGCGTTTTTATGGTTCCAGAGGCCTGACAGACGTTGTCATCAAGGCTGCGTTAGTTCTTAAACTTATTGTTAGTACCTCTTAAAAGACTTCCAACCTCCAAACATCCCAGTGCATGATCTCTCTCGCAGAGAGAAGTGGATTCACAATCCAAATAGCCCGTGGTTCTCTTTAACGAGAAATATGTAGGAAGAAAAACAGGGAAACACTCGGGATGGTGCAGCAGCAGGACATACCGACGACCTCTCCTCATTAGCATACGGCGTGCTAGCAGCAAGCGAGCAGGAGGAATGAGATCTGTGGGAGTTGCAGTGCGGGAGGTTGGCTGAGTTGCAGGGAGCCATTTGCATTGTTTAATGTCTGGAGAATGGAAATTAAGAGGCTCCATCTCCAGATCAAAGGGCTGCGCTCGCGAGGCCGGGTTTGTTCAGAGTTTAATGAAATGCGCCCGCAAAACAAAAGCTATGCTAATAAATTCTGCCTAACGAGGAAGCCGGCGAGGGAAAAGCAGAGAGAGAGAGAGAGAGAGAGAGAGAGAGAGAGAGAGAGAGAGAGGGGTGTGTTTGTTTGACAAATAAATAACCTGCTCTTTGTTTTAGTGAAGGATACTGACATGATTCAAAGAGAGGTTAAAGAGGCCTGTAAGTGCTGAGGAAACTAAAAAAACAGACTTAAGATATGAGGATCATCAATCTGGATGTGCAGGGATGGACTGGAGCTCAGTGGTCTGAGCCTTCTGGATTCATTTTTATTTCAATTTATTGTATTGCACAGATGATGCCGGACTCATGCAATGACATAGACTCTGGTTCAGACTGCTAGTTAATCTCCAGCTGATGATTAGTAATCATCCAGAGGATGCAGAGCATTCGCTTCAGTTTCCCAGCGTTCCAAAGGACGCGTTTGTGATTTTGATTAAACAGAATACTGGGATATTATGTTTTGTAGTTCTTGGTGATGTTCTGGCATGTGAGTTTAGTTGATGATGTGTTTATGATGATCTTACTTTGTGTGTTTTGCCTGCTCCTCTCTTTGTTGTCTCCATGTGTTTGGGGTCATTTATTTCCCTGTTGACCACGTGTGCGCAAGCTATACGTCTAGCTTGGGTCTAACATATTCACGTGAGTGTTTGTGTACATGCTTGGAGTATATATATATATGTATAAATGCCAACGTGTTTGTGTAAAGGTTTCTTTGAATACATCTGTGTGTGTGTGTGTGTGTGTGTGTGTGCTGCAGTATCAGAGTATGCGTCTGTCGGACGTGCACAGGAAGGCCCAGCTCTGGAGGGGTATCGTCAGCATCAGTCTGATCGAAGGTCGCGGCCTGCAGCCCATGGACGCCAACGGCCTCAGCGACCCGTACGTCAAATTCAAGATGGGGCACCAGAAGTACAAGAGCAAGGTGAACACTCCCTGACTGAGAATACGACACGTTGGGGTTTCCTCCGCGGCTCTGATCAAAGTTAGAAAGGGAGATTTCTGTTTGTGTTTTTATCTTTGTCCTCATCTGATTGTTCGTATAGTTGGTTGTTTATGAATTTTACATGTGTGTGCGTGCGTGCATGCGTGTTATTCGCATAAGTCAAAAAGTATTAAACCGAATTGCATGACATTTGGTGGGATGATTGGTTATTATGCGGGGACCATTCGATTATATTTTGGGATCGATTGGGTTAAAGGTCAAAGGTCAAGGTCATAAAAAGGTCAAAATCTTCTTGAATCGCATGAAATTTGGTGGGATGATTGGTTATTATCTGGGAACCATTTGATTAGATGTTGGGATCCATAGGGTCAAAGGTCAAGGTCATGAACATGACAACATCTTCTTGAATCGCTTAAAATTGGGTGGGATGACTTTTGGGAATCGATCAGGTCAAAGGTCAAGGTCATGAAAAGGTCAACATCTTATTTTTACCATAGCGCGGTCAATTTTTTCCCAATTGGCAACTAATGCCAAAATGTTCATAATTCAATGACCAATCTTATGATATGTGAAGGTATGCGCTCTACCGAGTGCCCGTTCTAGTTACCTTTGTTTGGTTGTCTGGTGTAACTTGTAAAAAATTAAATTAGAATTATTGAAAGAAAGAAAGGAAGATTTGGTTAATTTCAATATTCCGTACTCATTCGAGTTATTGAGAAATACCTTTTCGGTTATACAATTTGTATTAAAGACTGCAAACCTTTAACACAATCATGTTTTTATCTCTGTCTTCTCCTCAGACCATTCCCAAAACACTGAACCCCCAGTGGAGAGAGCAGTTTGACTTCCACATGTACGAGGAACAGGGCGGCTACGTGGACGTCACGGTCTGGGACAAAGACGCCGGCAAGAAGGACGACTTCATGGGAAGGTACAGAGACGCTCATCCGTCTCTCACTGCGAAGATTCAGCCTCTAAAAACAAGAAAACAAAGTATTAAAATGAGGGAATATTACTTGAAATAATCAAATTATCTGCCAACAGAACAGGAACATCTGAATAGCCAATATTTCTTAAAACGAGTAAAAGTATCTAGCCTTGAAGAACCCACAAATATCTTAAAAATAGTGTAGCCGGATGAAAAACAAGTACATTTGTCTTGATACAATGAAACAAGAATTATTGTCTTAATATGTAGGAAAATGTGATTAAATTCAGCAAACGCAATTACCATCATCTTGCAATAAGGATATATGTCAGGCAATATATCTTAAAATAAGGCTGTAGAGCTAGAGTAGACATAACTTACCAAATACATGCATATATGTCACCTTTAAGGCTCCTTCAACAGGCCTCTCAGAGGGTGCACAATGACAGTATGTCCATCATTCAACATCTGAGTTCCAACGGTCATCATGTCTTTAGCTTTGTGTGGATGTCCTCTCTACCTCCATCTGATGGATGGTGGAGGTCTGGATGGTGGAATATGCCGACTACCAACTCTTCATCACTCTGTCTTATTCATTAAATGGGTTTTAACTCTAATCTGTCCTAATCTGTACACCTGTCCATCCTGGAGAGGGATCCTCAAATTTGTAATTTGAGAAAATGCACTATATGAATAAACTGAATTTAATTGAATGTCCCTCGCGTGTATAGTATAGTGGCATGGAGGCCCCGGAGGAAGCCTTTGGTTTGACCTGTTGACCCAGGGCCTCGATACTAACTGGAGATGCATGAAGAAATGCCAGAGAATCAATTCAGTCAAGAGAAGATGCTCTTGAGTCTTGAGGACTTGAAGGTATCAAGTATTTTAGCTTTTGCTAAGTTGTCTGCAGTTGCTTATTTGACGTTTGTTATTCTTTTACCAGGCTGTTGCCAAAACTAGGCAACACTTTATTTCCAAAAGGAAGATGAGAGACGTCTTTGTTAACTTTACAGGGTTCGTACGGTCGTGGAAAACCTGGAAAAGTCATGGAATTTTAAAATGGTCATTTCCAGGCCTGGAAAATTCATGGAAAAAATGTTAATCATAAAAGTTTTGAAAAAGTCATGGAAATGTGTTATAATCACATGTTCATTTACGCCAAGTTTGAAATAATTAATATGTTTTTTAAAGAAAGACGCTCAAAATATAAGCCGGCGTACGCTCTCAATACGCTACATTTTCTAAATTGTTCATGTTTATACCGAGATTTCAGTTTGGTCATGGACATTTGGTTCAAAGTCATTGAAATCCATCGGTCAACATGATTATTACTTTGCATTTTTATTTTTATTTACTTTGACGTTTGTTATTCTGTTACTAGGCTGTTGCCAAAATTAGGCGACACTTTATTTCCAAAAGGAAGATGAGAGACGTCTTTGTTAACTTTACAAATATGATGTGATGATTATCACTTTGCAGACAATTTTCTACAAACTCCAGCCCCCAACATGTCAACAACAGCACTTCTTTAGGACTTCAGTCCTCATTGTCCTCTACAGCTCTGCTTCGCTTCCTTTTTTACCATCGGTGCGTGTTTCATCGTCGTCAGCTTCCCCACAACACGTTCACTGCTCTGCCTTTCTCTTCCCGTCTGTTGGTGCACGTGTCATCACTCCAGGTGCACCATCGACCTGTCGCACTTCCCCAAAGAACACACGCACAAGCTGGACCTGCCGCTGGAGGAGGGCGAAGGCGTGCTGGTGCTGTTGGTCACGCTCACCGCTTCCGCCGCCGTCTCCATCTCAGACCTGTCCGTCAACATGCTGGACGAGAGACACCACATCACGCAGAGATACGTGAGTCTGTTTCATTGTGAGCGAGGCTGTGGGCTGTGGAGGAAAGGTGAATTCTGTCAATACTTTTGAGAGGAAAGTACACGACGTGTGAGAGCTCAGGTAAATGACCGGATACGATCAAGAAACTGAACATATCGGAGATACAACTACAGAGTAACCATTACGCCAAAGAGTTTATACTCATAACTATGTCATACTTCATATAGCTAAACCACATTTCACCTTGCATAACTGATTGATCATGTACCTAATATTGTGGCTTCTTCCATTAAAGCCCCATTATGTAGTGTTTCCCTTGTAGCGCCCCCTTCAGGTATTTAACGTGTACTTCAGTGTGGTAAATACCCAGTTACATAGATCAGGGGTCTGAACCTCTGGCTCTGAGCCATATGTGGCTCTTCTGGTGACATATGGCTCTTTAGAGTTTGAGTTAAATAATAATCTCCTCCGCCCCCTGTAACTTTCTCTCTCCTCCAGATGACAGCAGCAGTAATGTCAGGTCCCTTTCTTAAAGACGTCTTTGTTCTTTAAACTAAAGGTCTGTTATTGGTCGTCTCCACAGCAGCATGTCTCTCTGTCTCTACGTCGCGTAGCGGAGACAATAAAAAGTCCCCTGTGAGGTGGACTGGACTATGTGACGCTGGTCATCATGACAGAAAGCAGGTCCAAGGACCGGGCGCTACAACATGTGACAGAGTCGGTCTTTAGCCCACAGACCCCGATGGAGGAGGAGACATCCACATATTAAAAGTCTTTGTAGAGGCACCATTGTTTTCAAGCTTTTATTTTAAGGTAGGAATTGTTACATAGTGGGGCTTTAATAGTGTAAAGTTACAATTGACTCACATTTTATGACGAATTTAACAATTTCATCAAGAAGAGTCTCTCCTCTTTTTTTGTTGTTGTTGTACAAGCTATTGAGATTTAAAAAATAAAATCCAACATGCATTCTGAAGTGAGAAGAAGGGGAGAGGAGACGATGAGAGTGACAGTGGAGGGAAGAAGGTTTTATCTGCAGCGGCGTTCTTTAGGGAGTGAGCGTTCATGATTCATGCACGTCGGATCATTTATGTGTGTGAAACGTCTTGGCTTGTTAGCAGAGAGAGAGAGAGAGAGAGAGAGAGAGAGAGAGAGAGAGAGAGAGAGAGAGAGAGAGAGAGACAGAGAGAGAGAGAGCTCTAAGGCCCCATCTGCCCCAGAGGCCCTCCACTCAACACAATAGTTCCCGCCCGTGTCTTTGTCTTAGCCTCGTTAACCCCTCGCTCCCTGTCATCTTCACTGCTGGCTACAAAGAGGAACTCACACACACACATGCTCGCTCACACACACTTTCAATGGCTTTCATTCACGGACAGCCTCGGCGTGGGACGTTCCTCGACACGCCGACAGGATCGGCTCTGATCGCACGGCGCCACGTCCATATCTGCTGCTGTATTTAACTTCACGCTCACACGTCTACGCACGAGTAAAGAGTGTTTTCATACGCTGCAGCGTGCAGAACAGGAAGTAGAAATCTGTGTTTGTGGGATTAGAGTCTTTTGATTTCATTTAATGGTACGTCCCAGCTGTGTGTGTGTGTGTGTGTGTTGCGGCGTGGGCATAGGCACGAGCGGCGTGGCTCTAAAGGCCGAACACGGGGGCCGCGACCTACTTACCCGTGGCGGCGCCTCATTGGCCGGCGGGAGGCTGACCACTCCGCCTCGCGCTGCAGCGACCGCCCGACATCAGAGGGGGGAGCTCTAGGACTGGGACACGCACACGCCGCGCCTCTCTCAACGCCATCAGGGCGGAGAGAGAGAGAGCGTCCGTGTGTGTGTGTGTGTGTGTGTGTGTGTGTGTGTGTGTGTGAACGTGTGTAATAGGGGGCGAGAGGTAAAGGATGAGGGTTGCACCGGGGAGGGAAGGCGTGTAAAATGAAAAGAAAAAGCTATTTCACCTCTCTCACAACTCGCGCAGACCCCATTTTTGTTTCCTTCTTCCCCTCGACATTCTCCCTTCCTTCGCCTGCCTCCTTTCCTGCCTCCTCCTCCTCTCTCCGGCACTCTCCGTCTCCGTCCCGCTCTCCTCTCCCCGGCAGCCTGAACTCTTTGTCTGTCGCCGCCGTGGCCCTCCTGTCAGATGAAGGGATGGGGAGATAGAGGGGGGGGGGGGGGGGGTCGCTCTAAAGACTCGAATGCTCTCTACCTATTAACATATTTCTTTTCCCCAGACTGGCAGTCGTTCAGTTCGAGAATTTAATAAAGATGTACGTTATCAAAGAGCCCTGATAAGACCAAGTACCGCCACTAATACATAAGGGTTCTGCTCGCAGCCCACTAATCTGTGTGTGTGTGTGTGTGTGTGTGCGTGTGTGTAGGTGTTATTATGCGTTGGCACATTTTTACCGACTGATTTTATCTGCTTAAAATCAGCTGTGCAGAGCGCACAAAGTGTCCACTACCGCTCATCACAAACAGGTACACACACTCAGACACACGCACAAACAACACCTTCCTGCGTCAGCCCTCTAATAATAAGCATCATGCGTCCATCATCATCATCATCATCATCATCATCATCATCATCATCATCATCATCATCATCATCATCATCATCATCATCATCGCTTTAAAGATCATTCCTGCCTTCCGCATGAAAACACAAACACACACACACAAGTTTACTTTCAGGCAGTGTGTGTCATTGGATTGCAAAAATGCAGGGTTCCTACGGTCATGGAAAACCTGGAAAAATCATGGAATTTTTAAATGGTCATTTCCAGGCCTGGAAAAGTCATGGAAAAAACTTAAATCATAAAAGGTTTGGAAAAGTCATGGAAAGATGTTATATTCACATGTTCATTTACGTTGAGTTTAAAATAATTAATATGTTTTAGAAAGGAAGACGCTCCAAAAAATCCAAACAGGTGGATTTGCACATAAAGGATAATAGTTTGATTAAAAGAATAAACATTTATATAAGTAATTCTAAGAATCACTATATAAGTATAAAAATGTTTATTCTTTTAATCAAAATATTGTCGCACATTCATTTTATCATTTAAGGCATATTGTATGCTTTGTTTGAATACTTTGTTTGAATTTGTTTTCATGTATCCACCGATATTTCAGTTTGGTCATGGAAAATTTGCTTTAAAGTCATGAAAAGTCATGGAAAAGTCCTGGAAATCCATCGGTCAACATGTGTAAGAACCCTGAAAATGTGTGTATGGTAAAAAGAAAGAAGACATAGACCTCCATGCACATAGGAGCAGGTGTTCTTCCTCATCCCAATCTGTGGCCATTGAAGACGGTCGATAATGGACACCTGAGTGCTGGGATCTGACGCTGGCGCCGCTCTCATTAACGTCGCTCTCCTCCTAGCTGTTCTGCATAGTGACTGCTTTGTGCGTGTGTGTGTGTGTGTGTGTGTGTGTCCCTCTGTACACACGAATGTACCGCGTGTATGCGTGTGAATGAGCACACCTGATTTTCTTCTGCAAACTCCTTTGAATGCGGCGGAGGCGGAGCCTCACGCAACACGCTGCAATACACTTAGTGTCAACTGCCTTGGATGTACTATTTCTCAGCGTAACCTTTCCTTCATCCCTAATTACTGTTTCCCAGAAGTAGAGAGGCACCGAGGGAGAGAGGCGAACGGAGAGAGAGAGATTTATGCATTATGATGGCAAAGGAGCACACACACTAATGGCTTTTAATGGGCCTGAGGTGGCCGCAAGATGGGTGGATGAGGGAAGGAGGACGTGGCGACCTCCACTAAAGTGGTGGCACTTCACCGGCCACCCGCATGTCGGTATGCACACGCACACACGCATGCACACACCTGCAGTTCCTCTCCCGCCCGCTCCAGTGGCGAGAAAACACCCGACCTGGACCGGAAGTGAGAGCGGCTGCAGAGAGAAAACCGTGAGAATCGTGACGGATGGCGAGTCGAACGGCGTTTCTCAATTCAGAGAACACGACTACAGACTTAAGTTCTTCTGGAGTCGGGACTTGGGAGACTTGGGAGTCCAGACTCTGGAGGACGGGAGGACGGTCTTTCTGCGATGGGACCAGCAGCTGACTTGATGACGTCATCACATCAGCTGTTCTTCTCCTGAGTTTACTCTCATTATTCACTGTAAATTATTTTTACAGTCAAATAAACAAAACATCCTAAAATGACATTCCTGACTCAACAACAGTATATTTATAAAAAGTCAACTGTCAGTAGTTTAGAATAGAAAGAATAGAAATATATTTTTATTAATCCTCAAGGGGAAATTTGTTGACACAGTAGCACCAATAAAATAAACACAATAAAATATAAATATAAGAAAGAAAGAAAGTGAAATATAAAATATAAAATAAAATAAAATATATATGTATATATATATATATATATATATATATATATATATATATATATATATATACACACAACATATATGTAAATACAGCAATCAAATAAAATAAAATAAAATAAAATATATATGTATATATATATGTATATGTATATATATACACAATATATATATATATATATATATATATATATATATATATACACAACATATATGTAAATACAGCAATGTCAAATTTAATTATATATATATATATATATATATATATATATATATATATATATATATATATATATATATATATATATATATATATATATATATGCATTCTGGGATATCTGCTGGCCAGAGTACGCACAAGTCTCCTCTGATGCATCCTGGGTAAAGTCACATCTGGGCATTTTGACCATTAAGAGAGAGAAGAGAACTTTGAATGTGAACATGAGACTGATGAGGAGACACGAGTCCACGAGGACACAAGTAGAGGAAAAGGACGCACAAGTAGAGGAAAGTACACAAGTAGAGGAAAGGACGCACAAGTAGAGGAAAGGATGCACAAGTAGAGGAAAGTACACAAGTAGAGGAAAGTACACAAGTAGAGGAAAGGATGCAAGTAGAGGAAAGGACGCACAAGTACGCCGATTGAGAAACGCCGGATGACTCGTGGGAACGGGGCGGGAGCGTTTCCGTTTGAAGAGCATTTTGATTTAACGTCTCCTGAACTACGCGGTTGCCGGGCAGACTTATACGGAGCTCCGATGAAAGGTGACGAGATGCAAAGATGACAGTCAGTCATGAGCCGATGCTGCGGATGATTCATCCGTGTTTGTGTGTCTGTTGAGTGTGACAGCGACAGCAAAGAAGATGTCACGGCGACAGGACGTCAATCACAGGGGGGCGGGGCTTGTTTTATCAAAGATAACTGTCCTTCCATCTCTCCCTTTTCTCCTCTGTTCATCCCTTCTTCTCATCTCCTAATCCCCGTCAGTCTGATGGGGGGTGGGGAGACGTAAATGAGGGGGTCGGTGATGGCCTCCCTTCATCTACCTGTCTGTCTGTCCCT
This sequence comes from Liparis tanakae, assembly GCA_036178185.1. Taxonomy (NCBI): domain Eukaryota; kingdom Metazoa; phylum Chordata; class Actinopteri; order Perciformes; family Liparidae; genus Liparis; species Liparis tanakae. The sequence continues at coordinate 25,090,867 of CM070094.1, read as the reverse complement.
CTACTCCATCTTCCGGATGAAGATTTGAGTCCTTGTGGAGGATGGGTGTATTCTCTCCTTCAGCAATGACGGTTGAACTCTAAAAGTCCCCTGAAGGAGCCTGTGTGAGGGGAGGAAGGGAGGAAGGGAGGAAGGAAGGGAGGATGAAAAATAGCTCTGCATCCACACATTAAAGAAGTGATTCTACTGTATCCATGCAGAAACCACTGCTGTGGGATCGTTTGTTTGGTACAATAATGAAAAGACATATTTTTAATACTGTACCAAAAGCCATTTTTTTGCTGAATAATAAAAGTCACACGCACAAGCATCGGTGCAAAAACTCAGAAAAGGTAAAAGTTGGAAAAATGTTGATATAAATAAAGAACTATCAGACAATTAAACACGATTAGGGTTGTTTGGGAGTTGCTCCTGATCCGATGTGAGGTCAAAGGTCAAAGGTCAGGGATGTCTATATGTACAGACTGTAAAGAGACTGGGCTCTACAAATAAACTGACTTAAATTGAATTACAAATCTTAACAATAAAATAGGTCAAAATAGAACAAAAATCTATAAATATCTAAATACATTTGAAGTGAACCGGATTATGAAGACTTTTAATGCCAGGTATATATATATATATATATATATATATATATATATATATATATATATATATATAGCAGCAGCAGCAGAGGGAGACACGTGGCCAACGCAATGCAAACAAAATACTCTTTTGGTCCGTACCAAAATGTATATTTATATATATATATATATATATATATATATATATATATATATATATGTATATTTGAATATACATTTTATATTTATATATATATATATTTATATATATATATATATATATATATATTTAAATATACATTCTTTTTATATATATATATATATATATATATACATTTTGGTACGGACCAAAAGAGTATTTTGTTAGCGTTGCGTTGGCCACGTGTCTCCCTCTGCTGCCTCCCTCGTGACCTTTCTCTCACTCTTTTTCTCCCTCTCTCTCTCTTTCTCGCTGCTCCCCAATAATCAAAACAAGCAGCTGTATCTTCAGAGAAAACGTTTCTTAAAATTGAGAGTTGTCTCCTCTCTCTCTCTCTCTCTCTCTCTCTGTATGTCTCTCTTTCACTCTCTCTCCCCCTCTTTCTTCCACACACCCTCTCCTCTCATCTCCTTTAGAGAGCTTTTGGACAATGATATCGCTGGAAACAGGCAGAGTCTGACAGAGTTGGTAATAATGAATTAAGTCTGCAGCCTGGCCCTGACTCTGAAATTTAAATTATAATTACTCCTGTGGGGATGGAAGGGGTTATTGCCAGAGAGAGAAATAAATTGAAGTGAAGTGCATTTCCACTTTGCTTTTAAGACACACCGGCATGCGACTCAATTTGGCCTTGTGTCGGTTTCCTATGCCTGTGTTTGTATCTGAGTATTTGGGTCTGAACACAAGCACACGGTTATGATTGTGCGTGAGTCTGACGGTGTGTTCGGATGCCTCGTGAATCTCCACAGGTTTCCCTTTATCCCACAGATTTACAGACCAGAAAGAAGGAGAACAATATTGGGGGGAGATTGTGTATTCAATTCAGTTCAATTCAGTTTATTTGTATCGCCCATTTTCACAAACTACAAATCCCCCTCCGAGTGCTTTACAATCTGTACACATAGACGTCCCTGACCTTTGACCTTTGACCTCACATGGGATCAGGAACAACTCCCAAACAAGCCTTCAGGGTAAAAGGTGAGAACCCTTGAGGAGAGAACAGAGGAGGATCCTCTCCAGGTGGACAGGTGTCATAAAGGTCATGTGACCAGAAGGAATCATCACACACATTAAAACACAGGAACAACACGATGAAGAGGAGATGATGAAGAGTTGGTAGTCGGCATATTCCACCATCCAGACCTCCACCATCCATCAGATGGAGGTAGAGAGGATGAGTGGGCGGAGTCTCAACAGGGCCAATGGCGTAGTTGGTAGTAGTCATGTATGTGAGATTTTATACAGATATTAGTGTGCATTGATAGTGTCAGTGTTGATGTTGATGTCCACGAGGATAGTGCGAAGTGATATAAATAGGACAGCCTGTGCAATGGGCGAGCATAGCCAGTAAAAAGAGTGAAAACCAGTAAAAAGATGGACAGTGGGATGGAAAGATCAAAATAAAAATAGTTGAGAAGAGGAGAGGAGCGAAACATTGACATCAAGAACAACAAACCGCATTCAATGTGTGCATACTTTCTGTTTACGGTATATTACACCCTGTTGTGAGGATTGTACCACTTGTGTATTGATTCTTCTTCTACTAAAACACACACATACACACACATACACACTTTCCTTTCCTTGTCCAGACGGACAGTGTGCACAAGAAGTAAATCAGAATTTTGACGACCGTATTATAAGACATATGTATTTAGTTGTTCGGCATGGAGAGGAGGACGTGTCTAAGTCCTGGACTAAAGCTTTCAGACTAACTCTCCTCCGCTCATGATATACAACACGTTACTTTGTTTCTCTTTATCGTCTCAATAACTCAGTCTTCATGAGGTGAACATCTAATGAAAATACAAAACCTCTTAATCTCAATGCAACAATGGAAAGTGTGTCCCTCCTCCATCATTCTCGCCTTGAGTTATCCTCCTCATTGTGTAAAAGGAATACATATATAACACTTTTTCCTCCCGCTCAGCACGTTACAGTTGAACACCCGTTGTCTACGACGACCCCGACTTGTTCCCCTTTTATCCGCGTGCCGTATTTATCCGCTGTAACCTTAAGCGACGTCTGCATCAAAATCAGTGGAGTTGCATTTTATCTGATAATTACAAAGTCGAGAAACATTTCAAACAGGCAGGAACAGCCACGCGGTGGAATTAAATCTCTCCATTTGTCCTCTTCGAATGGACTCTAAATGCCAGCGCTACATTTTGAAATGCGAGGCCAGTTAAAGGACACATCCTACCCTTTCCTCTCTTAATGAAATGTCACACTATTGACCTGCCTTTCTCTTCAAAGCTAATTTGGCGCCCTCTTTGACCTTTCACCCCTGTCCCTCTGATTTTTCAGAGTCTGTGGAGGTCGTTCCACAACCTGAAAGATGTCGGCGTGGTGCAGGTGAAGGTCATCAGGGCTGAGGGACTGATGGCAGCAGATGTCACAGGTAGGACCGTTACCGTGCGTCCAAACAACGGGAATATAACCTCGGCAGGTCTCAATTATGTACATTGTTAAAACGTTGTCTCTTCATTTTTTACTCTTGTATTCATGCTCATCTACACGACCGTTCAAAAGTTTGGGGTCACCGAGAACATTTTGTGTTTTCCATGAAAACTCACACTTTTATTTATTAAATGAATACAAGATTAATACAAAATATAGTCAAGACATTGTCAAGGTTATAAATAATGATTTTCATTGTAAATATTAATGTTGTTCTTCAGACTTGTGGCTCAAAGGAAGGCCAGTTTTAGAGCTTCTCTCACCAGCATAACTGTTTTCAGCTGCGCTCACATAAAAAGGGTTTCAATGTCAAGGAATAATCTGTTTGTGGAAAATGCTAAATAAAAAGTTATAAACATTTTTTTAAAGCATTTCAAGGGGGTTCTACCCCTCTGCTCGTCTTCTAAGGCAATAATACAATGTACCACTAGAACATGGAGATGGGCCTCTACACACCTCTGTAGAGACTTCATTAAACAACAGAGAATAGTCATTTACCACATTAACTTTGTAGAGAGTGTATTTATGATTAATTTACTGGAAAAAAACAGTGCTTTTTTTGCTTTTTTCTAAGTGACCCCAAACTTTTGAACGGTAGTGTATGTTATGAAATAATCTCACAAATAGTCCTCCACTGTTGCTGTTGTTTTTCCGTATCTGTTGATACTTAACTTTTGCTTTGACTTTTGCATTTAGACGTTGAAGTATATCTGTAGCCACCTAACCAAAGACACACTCAGGGGGTAATGTTGGTTGGAGGAATGATCCTCAGCAAGCATCCCGAGAAAGAGTTAAAGTCGACTTTGGGCTGGACACAAAATGTGTCTCTGCTTATTTAGAAAAGATGCCGGCTGCTCATTTGAATAATAGAGAAAAAGTACATATTTGAACCAACCAATCTCTCCCCCTCCTCCTCCCGCTCCCTCCCTGCATGCTCTCTCTTCTCCATTAATTCTTACTTTTAATTAGGTCTACAGTGGACAGGCCTAGTTTTTCACTCTGTATTATCTAGTAAAGAGAGAAGGAAATGTGTGTGTGTGTCTCTGTGTGTGTGTGTGTGTGTGTGTGTGTGTGTGTGTGTGTGTGTGTGTGTGTGTGTGTGAGAGAGTTTTTGCTCTTCATTTGAAACCGCTGCATTCCCATTAGCCAATAGAGAGCGGCTCTGGTTGATTTGGGTTACTGCGTGGAGCGACCGGAGCAGCCGGAGTGCGGGGCTAATGGCACTCCGGCTCTTTCATTTCAGGCGGAACAGACATTTTTTTTTTCCGTGACCTCGTTGTGGAGCTCATCATTCAGTCTGAGCATCATGAAAAAAAAAATATATATAAAAAGGTGTGAAACCGGGGAGCTCTAATGTCTCGCGGCGGTTTGTTCGCCTTTGTCTCCGTCGGCCTGACGTGGTCGGAGGGAGCAGGTCTGGGGCGCCGACCGGGAACGCTGTTTTAAATGAAACGACCACGACCGAATCCATCAATGGGGGGTGAAAAGAATGAAGTTTTAAACTCGCAGCAAAAATGTTTGTTGTGTTTCACATGGAAAACTTTATTTTAATTTTATTAGCCCTTATTTATCCAGGTCGGTCCTATTGGGATACAATGACCTCTTTTTCAAGGGAAGCCTGGCCAAGACAGCAGCGTAGAAACATGTCAACAGTCACAAGACACAACAGAAAACACACAACACAAATAAAATACATTAAAAAAGAGAAGGCAACAGGACTAAATCTCCGGATTTACACCAAAACAAGAACAAGTGGGTATGAAGCCGCTCCGATTCCTCTCACACGAGTCTTAAAAGTTTAAAAGTCGATGAGCTGCTTTAACTTTACAGTTTTTTGCAGTGTATTCCAAGCAGCAGGTGCAGCGAATTCAAAACAGTGCTTACCAAATTCAGAGTGAACTTTGGGCATAATGAATAAATGAAACTCGTTGGAACGTAAGCAGTAACTGCTCTGGGATTTAAAGATGTAGTTACATAGATAGTGGGGGAGCAGACCCAAGATAGCTTTATAAATAAAAATATGCCGATGTATAAGGCGGTGAAAACTTTGATTTCATGTGCTAACAATACAGAATCAGTCAAGATGTTTTCCACATAGAATTCTGTTTATTCACTAAAAACAAAACAAGGCCTTGGGTTTCACGTCCGAGTTGTTGTTCTAGCCAAAGAGATCTGAGATTTAGACTTTAAATATATACATTCTTGCAAGCGAGAAAAAGAAGAACATGTTTTTCTTTTGTGCCTCATAAAACTATTTCTTTCAGCCTAGATTACAGTAGGTAAAGGGGTTTATTCTAGTTGGTGTATTCCACAGCTGATGCTGTGTGAGTGTGTGTGTGTGTGTGTGTGTGTGTGTGTGTGTGTGAGAGAGTGTGTGTTTGTCACTGGCAGAAACAATAGCTCTGTAAGAGCCACATAAGAGCCCTCACCACATGAACACCCTAATTTAACAACGCAGAGCGAGAGAGGGTCAGGAGCAAGGTGAGCGAGGAGCAGACAGACAGAGAGACTACCGTTAGAGGGGAGGTCAGAGAGAGAGAGAGAGTTCACCATCCCTCTCCCATTCACGCTGCCTGTCTCCCCTCTTGTCTCCTCCTCCTCCTCCTCCTCCTCCTCCTCCTCCTCCTCCTCCTCCTCCTCCTCCTCCTCCTCTCTGGCCATCTCGCTCTCTAATTGAAGTGTTTTTGTGGAGTAGCTCCTCTCCAGACCGAGTAGGATAACTGAAAATAGTCTCTAAAACCAACAATCCCTTTTGTGTGCCAGCTCTTGTCCCTCTGAGTGGACGCTACAGCGTAAGAACGTTTCAACAGCACCCGGAGACTTCTCGGACATTATTCTTTTCAGTATAAGAGGAGATTTTTTTCCGACCGCATCATTTGACACGTAGAGGAATAATGTGGGTTTTGTATTTAGGTGTGTTGAATGTGTCAAGAAAAATTAGATTGATTCAGATTTTAAAGCCCCACGACGTAGTGTTTCCCTTGTAGCGCCCCCTTCAGGTATGTAACGTGTACTTCAGTGTGGTAAATACCCAGTTAGATAGATCAGGTGTCTGAACCTCTGGCTCTGAGCCATATGTGGCTCTTCTGGTGACGCATATGGCTCTTTTGAGTTTGAGTTAAATAATAATCTCCTCCGCCCCCTGTAACTTTCTCTCTCCTCCAGATGACAGCAGCAGTAATGTCAGGTCCCTTTCTTAAAGACGTCTTTGTTCTTTAAACTAAAGGTCTGTTATTGGTCGTCTCCACACAGCATGTCTCTCTGTCTCTACGTCAGAAGCGGAGACAATAAAAGTCCCCTGTGAGGTGGACTGGACTATGTGACGCTGGTCATCATGACAGAAAGCAGGTCCAAGGACCGGCGCTACAACATGTGACAGAGTCGGTCTTTAGCCCCAGACCCCGATGGAGGAGGAGACATCTACATAGTAAAAGTCTTTGTAGCGGCACCATTTTGTTCAAGCTGTTATTTTAAGGTAGGAATTGTTACATAATGTCGCTTTAAAGTCATAATTAATTATGATTATCCCGGAACATAAGGGCGTGCGCTCCCTTTCTCCAACTCCTCACAAACTCTGAGCTTTCTGCGAGGCAATCACGGCGAGCTCCTTCATCTCCGTACCGTACTCATCCTCCTCACTTCTCTGAGGGCGCATTGAGATTAGTTAGCCCGCAAACCCTCCGTCAGCAGGACCCAGAGAGGGGGGGGGGGCTCTGCTCGGACATTACCTGGCCGATCTCTCGAGCGGCGCTCAAACCCGAGCGTGTAATTGGTTAAGACAGGCGCCTCTGGTGCTAGCGGCCCAATAAGGTGAGAGTTCATCGCCAATGACAACTGGCTCTCTGCGGTAACGCCGCCTGCCATGTCATTAAAAACAGAATATTAGAGAGGAAAGTGGGGGAGGCTCGGAGGTTCCGCAGGAAAATAATTTCCAGCTCTTAATTTGGATGATTGGATTTAAATTTAATCAGGGCTGATTTGTGGGGACAACATTATGAGCGTTTACGCTATGCGGGCTCTGGGAGGATGAAGGTGGAGTTCAAATATTCACCGCTGTAAAAATATTGAATAAAAAGAGAAAAAAAAAAATATATTTGTTTATAATTTTTTTTCATCCATTTTGGTGTGTATTTATTATTTGAAATATTAATACAATGCCTTATGTGCTATGCAGGCACTTGATAAGCGTCTTTGAGTACCTTGTAAAGCGCTATATAAATCGTATGTATTATTATTATTATTATTATTATTATTATTATTACCTTCGCATTTAAAATGCAGAAGGTAATGTTTTCGCCGGCGTGTATTTATTTATTTGTGAATATGTCCGTCCGTCCGTCAGTTATTCGTCTAAATCAGAGAAAACTGAGCCGATTCTTATGAAACTTGGTGGGATGATTGGTCATGACCCAAGGAACAATTGATTAGTTTTTGGGAGTGATTGGGTCAAAGGTCAAGGTCTGCGAAGGTATGCGCTCTACCGAGTGCCCATTCTAGTTTTTATTATTATTATTATTATTATTATTATTATTATTATTATTATTATTATTATTATTATATGACGAACAAAGTATGCACACAGAGGTGCATTAAGAAGCGCTATATAAATTGTATGTATTATTATTATTATTATTATTATTATTATTATTATTATTATTATTATTATTATTATTATTATTATATGACCAACAGAGTATGCACACAGAGGTGCATTACGAACCAGGCTGCACGATGTCTTTTACTCTATTTTAATGCGTCTTGTTTGCGATCGAAGGAGTCACAGATGTCAATATCCACCTCCAGCGTTCCACGTCAATAGAGCCCCTCAACCCGATATGAGAGGCAACTCCTACGGCTCGACATTGATCACGGTGGCATTTACTCTGCACCCCCCCCCCCCCTAAATGTCCTGCCCTTGTCACAACATTTGAAGAAAAAAGCACACCAATCAATAACACACACACACACACACACATGCACACACAAGTACACAGAGATGTGGCAGAGAGGCTTTGAACTCAATTCCAACTTTATTGAGTTTTGTTACGCAATATTTCTTGCTTTACTAATATTTCAATATTCTCACTATTTTAAATGGGAATGCGTGTGGGACGTATTGTTTTTAACATCATGACCCAGTCTTTGCAAACAATAAGCTGGAACAAACAGCGCAGCAGCTCCCAACAGTTTTAATAGAACATGATGATCAAAGCCAGAATTAAGAGTTGTGTTGTTTCTAGTTCATCGAGAGGCAGTCGGAGGGAGGTGGGCTGGCAGGCGTGGGGAGCCGGCCTCACGCCTCTCTGTGCACAAAGAAACTGGAATGTGAGGCATTAGTAAACAAATAGAGGATATATAGGACATTACTGGGTTTGATTATTAGCGTACAGTACGATATTCTCAGGAGGAGGACGTTATTATTTGTGTTTCTCCTCTCGGTCTCCTTCACTTTTCCGGCTACACAGTTACGTAACGGGAGTAAATTCTGAATTGAAAGTTTTGTGGGAATGAATTTGCATGAATGGATAGGATTTATACTGAAATCACATATTATTAGGATAGGAATTCATAAGCATTTTTTGCTTCTACCTATACCTGTTCAGTCTTTCTCTTTTGTATATTATATAGAATAATATTTGATTTGATTGACTGAATAAAATACACAAAACAAAAAACAAAATGTTTTCATATCTGTGTTTTTTAACGTCTACGGGTCGTTAAAATGTTCTCTCTTTTGGGAGTGACGGGCCACTTCATGTTAGTAAAAAATACAAATAAAATGCAGGGTCAATTTACATTTGGATGCATGTTGCTTTGTTTCTACAATAATTACTGTAAAATAATGAATGCATTTAATTGCGGGTCAATACAACAAATGAAAATAAAATGGACATTTTATTCTCTTGATGCTCTTCCTCATTCCTTTGCACCTCATCGTTGCTGCTGCATCTCATCGCTCGCTTGTAATCACCAATCATGGACCAGCTAATGTATACGCCGTTAGCACCGCTGTGATAAGCCCGCGCTATTGGAGCTGTAACGTGGTGTGGAGGGAGGATGCTTCATACTATCTGTCTTCATGATATCAGGAAAGCTGTTGGAATTGTTTCGAAACCTCTAGCCGACAGAAGTTGTGCGCCTCCCGTATCTACGCATCTCAGTTCCCAGAGAAGTTCATCCTGGCCCGCTTGTCTTTCTCCTCCCTCTCCTCGGCAGGTAAGAGCGACCCGTTCTGCGTGGTGGAGCTGAGCAACGACCGGCTGCAGACGCACACCGTCTACAAGAACCTCAACCCGGAGTGGAACAAGGTCTTCACGTTGTGAGTGGCTTTGACGACACCCCGGCGTTTGTGCGTCTTTTTTTAGGGATTCTGGTAAAAACTAAATGCCCTTTTCATTAATTAAGTATTCACAATCACTGTTGTTCCAACCGCCTAATGAGAAGTGTTTTAAAATGCAATAATTGCCTCTAATCCAGCATAACATGAACATAAGAGATGATTAAGGCCCGCTAGATTTCTACGAATACAAACAAAATGTATATATTTTCCAAATAATGTTTCTCTTTGGTTATAGCTCAACGTAGCTCTAACATATACACTACTGTTCAAAAGTTTGGGGACACTTAGAAATGTCCTTATTTTTCAAAATAAAGCACTGTTTGTTTCAATGAAATGACATTACATTAATCATCAATAAACTCTCTACATAGTTAATGTGTAAATGACTATTCTCAGTTTTTTAATGAAGTCTCTATAGAGGTGTATACAGGCCCATTTCCAGTGTTCTAATGGTACATTGTGTTATTGCCTTAGAAGACTAGCGGAGGGGTAGAAAACCGTTGAAAACCCTTTTTATGTGAGCGCAGCTGAAAACAGTTATGCTGCTGAGAGAAGCTATAAAACTGGCCTTCCTTTGAGCCACAAGAAGAAGAACATTCATATTTACTATAAAAATCATTATTTATAACCTCGTCAATGTATTGACTTTATTTTATAGTCATTTAGCAAAATATTTGATGAATAAAAGTGTGAGTACACACTTGTGATTCCAGCTTTATTTCTAGTAGTGTTAGCTTCACACTTAGGTTGTGCTTACCTCAATGCAATAGAACATAGAACACGTTAATGGAGATCTATAGAAATGTAATAGACGGTATTCAAACATGAGGACTTTGCTTGTTTTGTGTATCTGAAGCTTGAGAGAAGCTCTTCAAGGCGCAATCGCTTTCCCAGCGTTTTCGTCCGTATTTCATCCGTGTTTCTCCGTGTGTGGTCCAGTAACGTGAAGGACATCCACTCGGTGCTCGAGGTCACCGTTTACGACGAGGACCGAGACCGGAGTGCAGACTTCCTGGGGAAAGTGGCGATTCCTTTACTACATGTAAGTCAAAGGCAGATTTTCCTTTTTTTCCTGTGTTTCTTTTCTTTTTCCTTTGGGGATTACAGAGATAGCGTAGAGGAACGGAAAAAAAGCATGAAAAGTACACAGTGGGAGATATAAAAAGCAGAGGTTATTTCTGTAACTCCACAGATGAGCCTGTTATTCCACAAAGAGAAAGAGATGACAGGAAGAAGGAACACGTGGAAGAGAGGCGAAGAAAAAAGGAATAGATTGATAGGCTGAGCAGAAAGAGAGCGATGGCACGAGAGACGAGGATGACATCGATCGAGAGGCGAGGGGATTTTTAGAAGAAAGACGAAAGGGGGACTCTTATATCTGAAAAGAAACATAAAGATAGGCTGTGAGTGCCGTGACTAATACATCCACGCTCCGCCGTACACTATGTACGGTATTCTGAAACGGGGCACTTCTCAGATGGTGGAAAAAAACGGCTTCCGGACGCGCGTGAATTAAGTTATCAACATTTAATGGCAAGAAGTGTAGAACAAACAATCAAAGCTCACGTAAATCGATTTGCGTCTCTAAGAAGAAACCGGATTTGTCTTCTTCTTTTGTCGCTGGGGGTCAAAATGTCATTTCCGGTCAAGTATTTTCACAATAAAATTCCCGTCTATTATTTTCAGTATTAAAGTCACCTTCACAATAAGAGTCTCTTGTTATTGTAAGTCACGTCACGGAGTTCAACCGGCTCCGTCGATCAATAATACTAACATACAGTCACTCTCATGCAACATAACATTAAAGTAAACATTACCCCTATATATTGTTTATAACACATTAATAACAATATCAATATTCTCCCTAATATTTTCTATAATATCTTTCTATATGTATTAATTTAAAACACAAGACCTCTGCAGATGTTATCAAAATAAACTATTACAACCTCACAACCACGATCCCCCAGGATAGTGAGTCTGTTGCCCGGAGCCCAGCCGTAATGAACAGGTACTTGTCACAGTTGTTTTGGGTTCCCTGTCAGCGCGGCAGCCGCCGGGTTCAGAGGTGAGCCGGGGAGCCGAGCTGCGCCGGGCGTCTCCAGACAGACGGCTGTCATGTCCCTCTCCCACAGATCCAAAATGGAGAGCGCAAAGCCTACGCCTTGAAAAGCAAGGAGCTGACAGGGCCAACAAAGGGGGTCATCTTCCTCGAAATAGACGTGATTTTTAACGCTGTAAGTCTTTCTTTAGCTTTTTTTTGTTGTTGATTCTCCTCCCTCATCTTTTTCTTCTTCTTTTTCATTCCCCCCTCCCCCCCCTCTACCCCCCATTATCCTCTCTCTCTCTCCATCCTTTTCTCTCCATCTCCACCCTCCTCATGCTGCTGTTGTCTTTATTCTGTTTGTCTCTCTCCCCCCCTTCCCCCTCCCCCTCCTCGCTTCCATCTCATCCCTCGTCCCCTTTCCCCTCGTCCTCGTTTTGGCTTTAATTATCAAAGACCTTTGTTCACCCATTCTCCATCGCTGTGTGTGTCCTACAGCGGCCATCTTACGCCTTCCTCTCCTCCTCTCTCTCTGACATGTGCAAACCCTCAAAACCCTCAATATTTAAACGCACACAGTCGTTCCTCGCTAACGCATCTTCATTATCAGCGATTCAATTTCCTATATATATATATATATATATCAGGGTTCGTACGGTCATGGAAAACCTGGAAAGATCATGGAATTTTAAAATGGTAATTTCCAAGCCTGGAAAAGTCATGGAAAAAACTTAAATCATAAAAGTTTGAGAAAAGTCATGGAAATTTGTTATAATCACATGTTCATTTACGCCGAGTTTGAATTAATTATAATATTTTTTAAAGAAAGACGCTCGAAATATAAGCCGGCGTACGCTCTCAATACGCAAGATGTTCTAAATGTTTCATGTTTATACTCATGTTTTGGTCATGGAAATGTGGTTTAAAGTCATGGAAATCCATCGGTCAACATGTGTAAGAACCCTGATATATATATATATATTTGAACGAGTGTCATTTAACGCTCACCGGTCGCCGCTCACGAGGCTGTGTGTTTCCCCTCCGCCCGCCAGGTGAAGGCTGGCCTCAGGACGCTGATTCCCATCGAGCAGAAGTACATCGAGGAGGAGCCCAGAGTGTCCAAGCAGGTACGCCCCCCCCCCGCCTCACCTGTCCGTGTCCACCGGCGTTTCCCCCTCTTCCCGTTAACCGTCCGGAGCAAAACCAACACGCCTCGTAAACCGCAACAACTCCGATCGAAGGAGAAAACATTTTATTTCTCTTTTTCTCTCTCCCTTCACTCCCCCACCCTCCCCCCCACCCCACACCCTCCCCCCCGCCCCCTTGCATCCACTCTGAGTGGTGAATAGAAATGTCAAGCTGTCAGCTCGGGGGTGCATAAGTAGATTGGCCATCCTTATAGTCGGCCCTCTTTGCCTCTCTGCTGCTTTGCACTTCATTGTCACGCCGCTCAGTGTGTCGGCGCCACAAAGGGCTGAATGGCGAGGGCCGGCCCGCGTCGGGCGCGGCGAACCAGCGACCGCCTCACGGGCTCCGGCGGCAAACGCGCCGCGCCGCGCACACGCGGCCTTTCCTCGCCGTTTTCCCGCCTCCTCCGTCGCTCTCCGCCTCGGCAACGCTCCACGCCTTTTTTTTTCTCCCGCGAGTGCAGAATCTCCATTTCACCTCCGACTCACGGAGATGACCCGCGTCGACGGCTCGCGATGATGATGTCACCGGCCGCTCTGGAGGGAGAGCTCTTTTGTGCGGAAGCAGCTCCCCTGCTGTCGCTTGATGCTGAGCGTGCACACACACACACACACACACACACACACACACACACACACACACACACACACACACACACACACACACACACACACACACACACACACACAAAGAAAACACACAAGCTGCCTTCCAAATAAAAAAAATGAATCATTGCAATTATGACATTTAAATTAATAAATGACGTCTCCACTTTTCTAAATGTTTTTAAGGACCAAACCAAGGCACACTTTAAATAATTAATGACGCATTAAGCATTCTTATCAAGGCCATAATGAGCCTGGAGGAGTACAGCGTGTACATCGAGTACACGAGCGGAGGAACGTGGAAATGGATGATTCATGGTCGGGCGGTCCTCGGGGTGCGTGCGTCCCCAGCAGGACGCCGTACAGTCATCCTCCGCCTGGCAACACAGATTCACATAATTACACAAAGAGGAGGAGGAATCGTCTTCCCGTCTCGCATCAAAGCCGCCAAGCCACCCCCAACCACATGCAGATGCACCCGGAAACACACACACAATAGGCTATCCTGTAACACACACACACACACACACACACACACTATTTATC
>CM070094.1:25066919-25071919 GCA_036178185.1 Liparis tanakae | reverse complement strand
CTCCCGCCGCCGCCAGCCGTCCCCACGGCCCTCGCGAGACGAGGCTGTTATTGCCCCGGGGAGCGCGGGCCTCGGCGGCTCTTCCTCCAAACAAATTTGCGGTAACTTTATCTGCAATTGGGCTCTGAATTGGGAGCAAATAGAGGCAGCTTTGTGGAGCTCGGGGAGGGGCGAGGGCAGCGGGCCGGGGGTTGTTGGGGAGGCAGGGGAAATGATACGGGGCTCTTTTATGTCAGGCGAAGTAGGACTTCTTATCAGGAAGAGAGCCCAGACAAGGGAGCTACTTCTGGGGGAAACTGGAGCACCTATCACCTGCTTTGCATTTAGATAAAAATTCACCCTGCTGAAATAAAAAAAGGGGAGGAAAAAAAAAGCAAAGACAGGTACAGAAGCAAATATTGAAGTGTGTGTGTGTGTGTGTGTTTGCACATGCATGGCTGTCAGTTTGATACACACACACACACACACACACACACACACACACACACACACCACTCCAGGTCTCTATAAATTGCTCCTTTGACTCCTCTTCAAAGAACCCGTCTAACTTTTAAAAGTTTTCACGTGGGGAGTTCGTCTTTGCCCAAAGCGAGGGACGGCTTTGAAAGATATACACTTTTTACATTTTTACCGCTCTCCTGATTTGCAAAAATAGTTGAAATATAGTGGCGTGACTAACGGAGAATACCAAGTCAGAGTTTAATCACCAGAGATAAAGACTCGGCAGAGAGCGCGCGGAGCCTTTAGTCGAGACGTCGGGGACTCGGCATCCTTTCTTCTCCGAGGTACCGCGTGCACTTTCATTCCTGTGGCCATAAAACGGATGCTTTGTTTTAATTTTTTCACGTTACTTTGACACACGAGGCGTCGTCTTTTTTTTAAAATGGGATGATGAGGAGCGTGCATTGTGCTGCAGGAGTCTCTGTTCTGCAGGAGTGCAGCAGGGGGCAGGCTAGCACCGCTGAACGACACGCAGGGACACACACTCCCCCCCTCCGCCGCCAACTTACCACGACTTGGAGTCGCTATCTGGCAACACTTAGTGCCAGCAAGGAAATTGATGTAAGAGAGATAAAGGGGAACTCTGAAATCCAAACTTTCAGTTTCACTAGACTGAGACAGAGCAGGGGGAAAGTTAGCCCGGTGTGTGGTTAATGTAAGCCAAAGCACTGAGTATTACCCTCCCACGGAGCCGCGGCTCGCAGCTCTGAGGCCGTGCTTCCAAACAAATAATGCAGGATACGACTCTCGACGACGGCGTGAATAAATCATTCGGACTTCTCTGTTTTTTAACGTTTTAAATATATTTTCACGTGTTCAGGGAATTTCTCGATATTAAGAAAAAGCAGAAAAGATCATATCTGTGCTGAAATGCAACTACAGAGACTTGTCAGAATACATTATTGGGCTGTTTCTGCGTATCGGGGATTCAGCCAACACATTACAGATTGTTCTGCCGGGGTTTTACTTTGTTCAACTTTTTGATTGTCTTTTTTAATTATGCATCTCATTTGAAATGCAGCTTGTGCTTGGATGTGAAGTTTTCCCACTTCAAATGCAGCTTTTAAATATATTTGAAATGTTTTGCAGATTTGTCGGTGGGAAATATTCTTTTACTTTGTTCTATCACAATTAAATAGTTATGTTCTTGGAAATTTCAGAGCATTTTCAAAGTGACTTGAAAATAAATGACGATTTATGAAAAATAGATTTTCTGTTTTAAAAGGAAAATTGCTGAAAGTGGTTTTGATGTCAAAACCAAATGTGTGTTCTAAAAAAACTAAACGGACTCTAAAATACATTTTTACCCCGACGGTTCTGTGTAGTTATGATGCTTCCAGCTAAGTTAATACAAGTTAATACAATAGTAGTGTGAGAAGGAAAAATATTGAAAAATATTTGGTTTCAGTAACAAATAGAATACAAACTTATTTACATGCTCTCAAAACTAAATTAATGAGTTTGCATTATTTGTATAAGTAAAGTATACGGAGAATTATAACACAAAGTGTTTCTATAAATATTATGACATTACCATTTTGCAGTATAAAGCAAAAATATGGCCCGGTTTATGTTCTGATAGCATCACACACGTGTCCGCCGCGGCCACACACTCGTCTACAAATTGTTCCCGTGGAATACATCTGGAGCTTCCCTTCGCGTCCCCCCGTCTTTCTTTCTTTATCGTTCCGTCTCCCCCATGCCTCTCTGGTCGCTGACATCCACAGCAGGCACCTTCCCACTCCCTCTTCCCCAGGCGAAGGGCTCGCTATCTGGTGTTGCAAGCAATGAGGGGCGTGTGTGTGTGTGTGTGTGTGTGTGTGTGTGTGTGTGTGTGTGTGTGTGTGTGTGTGTGTGTGTGTGTGTGTGTGTGTGTGGGGTCGCCTAGTCCTTCGTGGAAAGGTCCAGGCTCTGCAGGGCCCCTCTTACCCAGCCGGGGGGCTCGGAGCCCGGGTGTCCGGTTCCTGGAGCTGCCAGTCACGACGTGGCCCTCAGCTACGATCACCAACCAGAGGAGGACCGAAGGGGGACGGCGGGTTAAACAACCGCAGGCAAAGGAGAAGAAAGCAATATTATTTTAAACATAAAAAGAGAGTATTATGATTTCATACAAGCGCAAGGCGGAGACGAGTCGTGTATTTGATACAGTGAAGTACTAAACACACTTAGCCAACAATATATGACGACTGTGCCGTTTATTTATAGCGGGAGCTTTATGTGTATCTGCGTGAATTCTTTCTTTCTTAAGTGTGCAGGTATTTATAGCTTCTACCAGGACGGGTTTAAGAGAAGTTCCTTTGTTTGTGTGACGGGAGACATCTTTACTCCTCTCCTGCACGTTGTTTACTTACAGATTACTTCAGTGTTTCAGATTTGTGACTTAAAATATTTTCTAGGAAGATGGATTTATTTTTTAGAATAGTTACATTTTGCAAAGTAAAAATATACGGCAGTGTGTGTTGGTCTGTTGTTGAGCTTTCACGATCCTAACATCTTTTTGTTCTGTGTGAAGGGAAATGGTTGTTTTGCTTATTAGAATACAAATATGAATTATTTAGACGTTTCTTGCCAATTCTCCTTCTCAGAGACTCTGAAGGGAAGTTTGAGACGGATTTCAATCCTTCTGGGAGGTTTGGTTGTTGCACCGAGGCCACTCAGGTTTATTAGAAAAACACATTTAGCTTCCAGCGTTATGCAAATGTGCTGGACATTTCGAATGTTTACTTTATTTTAGTTTTTCTTCATATGCACTGTACATTTTAGAGAAAGTTGTAGTTTTATACAAAAGTTTTTTCATGTGAAATGTGGAAAAGTTGAGAAAATGTTTAATTGTGCGATTTTTAAAGAGTTGTTTTCGTTGCTCTTCAGTTGTGTGTGTGTGTGTGTGTGTGTGTGTGTGTGTGTGTGTGTGTGTGTGTGTGTGAGAAAGGAAATGGAAACACGGACCGCACAGTGTGAGTGTGTGTGTCTGCAGTTTAGTGTTGGACTCGCTCTACTACAGTAACCGCAGAGCTGCATACACACTCTTGAGGGGCTGTTGAACCTCAAATTCACATTAACCTTGGACTGTAAACACAATGAAGAGAGCTTGTTTTTCATCCTCTCTCTTTAACCATCTATTTCCACACACACACACACACACACACACACACACACACACACACACACACACACACACACACATACACACACAGACACAGCATTTAATTGTTTAAAGGTTTTCTTTTGCCAGTTGAGAAAAACAGGATGGATCTTAATCGGCACACAGACTAATAAATACATTTTCAGTCCTCTTTGCTCATATTTGAAGTAATATATTTCTGGTACTTGAATTTAATAAAAATATTACTCATGGTTTGCATTTCTTTTTGCTGTTTACGTCTTATCAAACAAGACAAATCTCTATATAAATATAATTATTATTGGGAAGAAAATGTGGTAAATTTCTCCCACAAAATAGCCGATTTCTTCCAGCTTAACTTTTTTAAACTGTCTAAATAAAATAACACGCCTCCATCATTAGCAATGTCCCTTTTCCCACGTCCGTCTGGTCCCCAGCGGCGCTGTAATCTGTTGTCAGAGGTTAAGGAGCTCCACCGAAACCCAAAGACAAGCTTTTAGGAAAGGTTCATTTTCAGATGGTTCTCCTCTTGTTTGGTGATGAGAGGGGAGGCACAGAGGTTATGCAACTGGCAGATGGGTGCAGAGGAGGTTAGCGATGGGGCATACCGGTCTTTTGGGGTAGAGGAGAGGGTATTGGGGCTGGAGTGACAGGGTTAGGGACCGGGGGTGTGGGGTGCGTGAGGTCAGATGCTGCAGCTCCAGGTTTGGTATGGAGGGGTCGACGCGGCCTCCGGGATGATTGGCGTGGAGGAAAGAGGCTCTGACGGCTCCTCCTCATCCTCCTCTTCATCCTCCTCCTCAGCTGGAGGCCCAGCAGGCCTCGAGGGTCAGGGTGTTGAACTCACCGACACCAGGCCCCGTAGCTTTTGTTGAAGCCCGCTCCCGTTTCCTCGCTTTGTGGTTATGATTCTGCATATGAATGCGTTGAAATGCATCGTTTCCAACCGCGCACGTTATTATTAGACATTATAGACGTTCTCAGGGGGTCACCAGGGGGGTCTCCAGTGTTTACACCCTCGGCTCGCACTTTTGTGTTATTACTTTCGCTGATGTTTTTTGTCTTTTTTCCTCTCTTTCTTCAGCTTTTTGTCCTCGTGGTTTGGAACTTTGAACTCTATATGATTCCTCTGGCTTTGCTCCTGCCTCTGGCCTGGAACTATGTCCTCATCGCATCGGGGAAGGACACCAGGCAAGATGTGGTGAGTGAGCCGACAGCTTCTCCGTATCCCTCCGCCTTTCTTTCTTTCGTTTCACTTTAAAAGCCGCTTTCCCCCCACACACGATGCTGTTTTAAGACTTTGACACTATTGTTTTTATAGCACCATTGTTTTTTTTACGCTCTTTTATTAAGACAATGATTCACATTTCCGCACGCT